>UFQX01000475.1:0-17592 GCA_900497675.1 Arapaima gigas | reverse complement strand
GACCCCCCCCCCCCCCCCCCCGATTCAGGCTAGAGCTGTTCAGCATCATCCCCTGTGGTACAAGCGGGGGATGCTTTTTCCTCCAGAAGGTTTATTTCACTGTGAATCCTGATTTCTCTACTTTATGAGATTAACACAGGCATTCAGAGCTGCTTCCGTGTTTCTAGCGGAGCCCCGACTCCCTGAACATGTTGCCCACAGACCTGCGTACACTTTTACACTTTTGTGTTACTGATGTTCGCACAGCAGAGTTCATTTCCCCTCAGTGCATGAAATGTGTTTTAAACTGAATTTTGTGCAATATTTGATGTAACTTTATTGAAGAATACCTCATACTGAGCTATTGAAGGTGCATCCAATAGCTATATTTTATTTCCTGTTGTATTTGTTTGTACTTTAACTGCCTTCTTTTGCATGCTGCTGGAAATATCTTAATAATCATGTCTCTGTGATGAAGACGGATACTTTTTGTCATATATCTTATGAACAGAACATGTATTTTCATCTTTCATGACAGTTTTGCTGTCAGAGAAGGAAATAATAGCAGCTTAATTGTGTTAGCTATCCATCATAGTCTGCAGTACTCATGCCAGGTGAAGGACATTTCTTCAGTTTCTTCTCATCCCTCCTGCAACTACGCCAAGAGAAACTGGAAAAACAGGAGAGAATGCAATGAGTCAGACTGAAGATATTTGATAAAAGTCATTGTTCTTCTGTGATGCTCCTTGAAGCAGGAATGAAGGAAGCTTTCAGAATGCTCCTGAGGTATCAGCTTTGTTTCTGCGGTGCAAAGAATGATCATTTGGGCAGTGCTACACCTTCTTGACCCCCTGGGTTTCAGGAATGACAGCAGACAGTTCCCTTGTCCCAGGATGACAGCCCTTAAGAAAAAATACCACAGAAAACCAGTGTGTTACTGACACTATCCTATTCCATAGTGTCCTAGTTCTCAGTTCAGATAGACTTGGCCATTTTACCATGAGACAAAGGCTGCATCTTAATTAAACTGTCATGTGTTTTTGTCATAATTGCTGTAATTTACATTTACACCTCCTATTGGGCAGCAGGGGCTGGGGTTGTGGTTCCCATTTCCTGTTGACACGGCATAATGATCATCAGGGTTCTTAGTGAATTCACATCATGAGGCTATGCAAGGTTTTATCCACACAAGGACAGATTCCATGTTATGTAGTTTGAGATACACCATATATGTAATGTTAATAATGTGTAAGTATTACTTTGCTGTTTACCGTTGATTCTGTTATACTAACGTCACTATGTTGATATTCTGTGTATATTTCAAATGAGCTTTTTTTGCACTGCCCTTTGATACACATAGCAGCTTGTTCCCCAAGGTTGATAGATTTAATCATACTAACTGAATATATTATGTAGCTGCTTTCTTTTCAGTGGTAATCAGACTAAATATTTTTCTCCAGGATACAGCACTAGAGATTCTCACTGGACTTGAACATTTACTTGCTCAATAGTTACATTTCTTCATTACAGTGTTACTTCTGATTACCAAATATGTTACTTACTTATTTCAAGGATCCCTATATTATGTATACTTTTCTACTAGGTGATCATCAACAGTACCATCACACCCAACATGACCTTCACAAAAACTTCACAGAAATTTGGCCAGTGGGCTGACAGTCGGGCCAATACTGTCTTCGGTCTTGGGTTTGCCTCCGAGCAGCAGTTGACCAAGGTTAGCAATATACTTGGCAAATGGTCTTATCTTCATTCTGCTCTACCATACACAAGATAGGTTTATGTAAAGAACTAAGTTATATTTTATTTTTATCCCTGAAACACTTTTTAACGTTATTTGGAATTTTTGGTTTCAGCTGTTTTGGATAATCAAAACTTTAAAAGTTTTGATGTTTTTCAAATGCAGTTTGCAGAAAAATTCCAGGAGGTGAAAGAGGCAGCAAAACTTGCAAGAGACAGATCTCAGGAAAAGATGGAAACCTCAAGTAATCATTCCCAGGTAAACTGACCCAGTGTTTGAGTCACACTAGTAAGAAATTTCTGTTAACTTGTGTGAACACATTTTTACCAGAACATGATAAATGTCATAGCTTTCAATAGATATCCAGCAGCTGCAAAATGGTTGGTGTGAGGTCATAGTTAAAAGACTATTTATTATCTGCCAGAAGCTGGTCAGCTAAATTTATTCTACTCTGCTGAAAATAGATCAGAAAGAGAGTAGAACAGGTAGGGCAGGAAGGACAGCTACCTCTCAGATGTCCAGGCCTAAAAGTGGATTTGCGGCAGTATTTTAGTGACCATCAACATGAATATGGTCATCATGACCAAATAACATGGTCCAGAGCTGTCTTATTTACACTTTGAGATTACAAAGTAATTGCTTGTCATAGCTGTCTTAGTAACCCAGTTAGTTCACAGTGCTGAATGGAGCTTCTGTGCAGATTGGTTCAGGGGACCATATTATGTCATTCACTTCTGCAGTATAACCAGATGAAATGTGCACGGTCATCTTTTGCATGATTTAACTTTCATATTGACCCTTTAGGCTAAAAGGTACGGTGTTTTGTGTAAATATGCCCTTTTTTGTTCTTTCTCTTAACTGCTTAATTGGCAGGAACTGATCTCTCCTGGTGTTGCATGTATAAATTAACTCCTAGCTGAAAAACACTGCAGCCCTTGATAAAAAGACCTCCCCAGGCCTGGTTGAGAGAATGCTTAATGATACATGCTGCTATTTCCCCCCATCTAATCCTTACCCATTCATCGCATTTCTCTTGCCAATGCTATTCAAGCTATTACTTTTCCTCCCATCTCCTGGTTCAGGAATCAGGCAGAGAGACCCCTTCTTCAAATCAGGCCTCCAGCATCAATGGCACAGATGATGAGAAAATCTCTCATGTGGGCCCTGTGGACCCATTGTTGAAGAGTGAGAATGAACGTCTGCGAATGGCTGTAGAACAGGGGTAACTCAACCATCCGCTTCACACATAGTACACAGTTCTTTCTTAACCCTTCCTACTCCTTCAGAAGCTGAGGCCTTCTGCAGCTGTCTCAAAACCTGTTTTTGCAAATAGATGAACATCAGGCCCCTTACAGGAGCAAAGAACACATTCATCTACCTTGAACTGAAACGCAAGGTGTTACTAACTGGCAGTAATGTGATAATCACCCATCTATCTTGCAGAATTGACATCTAAAACAATTGCTTCCTTATCTGTCCAGAACACAAGGCTGCTTAACTGGACACCTCTGATGTGTTTCAAAAACTCCAACCATTATAGAATTCTGACATGTTAAACTCATTAGAGATCCCTTTGCCATATAGATGCATTCTCATCTACTGTGAAAATGTGCCACACTTCTCATTCTCCTAGTAATGCTAATGCCAGAAAGTTGGAGACTGAACTGCAGACCCTAAAGGACAGCAATGCCCGGCTGGTTGAGGCCCTACAGGAGTCTACCACCAACATGGAAGCATGGAAGCAGCAGCTGGCAGAGAGCAAGGAGGAGGGGGACCAGCTCAGAGCCAAGGTCAGGCCCTTCAGCTACAGTTAGCAGGGAGGAGGAATTCTGCAGCTGCTAGTACTTTTGGGAATAGAGATCTCAAGAGTCTTAATGAACCTAAAGCAAATGGACCTGTATTTAGTTTGTGTTAACTGTACAAACAGTCTTTTTGTATTACTGAAATGAGTGTTCTTACAGGTATCTGAGCTGGTTAGTCTGCAGACAAATCTGGGAGCTGTAGTTCCTGGTACAGAATCTGGGAGGTCCTGCTGACAGATCCGTCTCTCTGCATGGTCTTAGATTGCAGAGTTGGAGGCACAATGCAAGGAGGCAGATGAAGAGAAGGAGAGAAATGCAAAACTTGTAGCACAAGTGGAAAGCCTAGAAGCTGATCTGCAAGAGAAAGAGCAGGTAATGAACATCTTTGCTGTTCAACAAAAGACTTAAGTAGCCTAACGACTGGTCCTTCCAGGAATGCTGTCACACTACCACAACCTTGCCTAAGGGTATGCGGTTATCAGTAATGAGTATTTGAGTAGTTTAAGTACTGAGGGATTCAGAGTATTATCTGACATTTTTGGCATATTGGTCTAAGGGTTGTTTTACAGTGCATTCCATAATGTTTGGGACAAAGATACATTTTAGATAAAGAGTGCTGTAATTTCTACACGGTGACACCAAAATGTATGAAAATACCCTTTAATAAAATCTGAGAATGTGCAACTGAAATATAGCTGCTTTAGTGAAATATAAACAAAAAGCACAAATTATAATCTATGCAAAGATTTTTAAGTAGGAGCTGCTCAAATAATGAACTATAAAATTAATCTCATAATATTTAGAAAATTATACATTTTTCCTTCTGTGGCTCTGGATTAATGAGTTTCTGCTGTTACTACTTTGTAGATGTTCCCACAGTTTATTATTCATTTGCTATTCCTATTTTAATGTACTCACTTTAAAGGGAATATAATAAATGTGCCACAAGGGTTTAATGTGCGGGGTCAGTTTAATGGGGTTCTGTACGCCTTTCAGGAGCTGAAGAACCTGAGGAAACAGGCAGAGATCATCCCTAAGCTCATGGAAGAATGTGAGAGCATTACAGAGAAGCTGAAGGTAAGACATACAGAAGAGCGCTGACTTTGTACGATCAGTCAGAACTGAGCACATGGCATCTCAGTACTTAAGTTTTACTGCATGTACAGTGTTGTCAAATAATAACTGCCAGTGCCCCATCACACATGGCAGTCTTGGTATTCACAGCATCACAGCATCAGACCAGTGTGACACTTAGTCCAAGGATTACTGCAGAATTCCTTGAACTGTAATTTGAACCTGCAAGCTACAAGTTGGTTGACATGTTCACTTAGAAGCTCAGAAGACCAGAAGGCCAGAACATTGTTTTCTGTTAAAACAAATGCTCGCTGTGATTGTAAACACATATCGGACATGCACCAATCTGTGCGTTTAGGCTAACTGTGTCAGTCTGGGATATTTTGATTGATGAAGTGCTTTGACTGAACCTTCACCCACTGTTCACACTGTAACATGCTACAAAAAGCTTCTGCACAAGTTAGAAGCCAGTGATACTATCAGTTTTTCTGCATCTTCAAAAATCAGTATTGTTTTGAGCATATTCAAATCAGTTTTCTTATTTCTATAAAATGTCACAACTGTAATTTAATATAATTGTTACATTGTTACTACTTCCAGTCTCACTGTTGTTATTGATGCAAAGCTGCTTCATTACCAATTTTAATAGATTGCTGAAGCAAAGAGCAAAGACCTAGAAGAGCAGATGGGCACCCTGCAGGCTGAGATAGAGGAGAGTCACAGGAAGCAAGCCCAGCTGAAAGCAGAGCTGAAGAAGTTCACAGATATCCTGGATGGAAAGCTGGACGAGCTGCACGAGTTTCGCCAGGGACTGTCTAAACTGGGGATGGACAACTGATAGGGACAGGCTCAGGGGGGCCGTGCTTTACGTGGAATTTTGGAGCCATCAGGTTTGTGTGGGTCACCACCGAAAACATGCAAAAAGGAGATATGAAACCACAATGATCACCTGCAAATCTGTTGAATAGATAGCAGTCTGTTATAATGCTGTTACAATGAGACCTTTTCTGGCAGGAGGGAGGTGGGTGGGGGTTGGTGTAAATGTAAAGGAAGTGGGTTCAGTCTTACATACCCGAGAAGCTCTTTGGAAGTACGGCATGAGCCAGGCTCGCAGGGAGCCGTCTCACAGTGCCCAATGACTCAGACATGAAAGGTACAGTGCAGCAATATAGTACAGCAATAAAGGAGTATCTGGGAGCACACAGTGAAATCCCATTTGTGCTGTCCGCCTCTCCTCATGCCAACGTGCAAGTGACGGAAATGGAACCATTCCAGGACACGTTGGACTATAGATGATGTCTGCACTCAGTGACTTCGGGTGAACATGAAGGTGGGCCAGTGCCCTGGCATAATGCACGTTACACGAGCTGCACAGTGTCACTAAGTGCCTCGTTCTGAGTCTGAATCTGTCTTAGTTCAGGAGATGATAAAAATCTTTCAGAAACAGGATTAGTAATAATATTATGTCGAAATAAATGATATACATTTGTTTGTATGGTAGTATTGCGCAATTTAATTTATATATTAGTCTTATACGTTGGTGTGCATTTGTGGAAAAATTTGGATTTATACAAAAATGCAGCAGACGGGTTTAGGGGAACGTGGAGGTGTAACTCGACGAAGAACCGGACCTGTGGCCACGTTGGTGCTTCTGAAAACATGACAGTGGGCAGACCATGTCTGAAAGAGCCCATCGGAGAAAGCGGGAAGGTCTTGGTGATTGTGCACCCAAAGAATAGGAGAACAATGTGCAGAATTTCCTGTATATGAAAAGTAAAGGGCCTTTCACCGATCCTAATTGAGAAAACTGCAGTTTGCTGTGAGAAGGGAACACAAATGCGCAGTTGGAGCCTGACTTTCTACTTTGTGCCACGTTTGAGGTGGCACACAATCTGTCAATTCTAAAAGACAAAAAGATTACATCTTTGAATTACCAGTTTGTAAAAGGGACATACAGTGCTTCCCTCATTGCTCTCTTTGTGATGATTTCAGTTTGGTTTTTTGTGAGCGTAGGGAGTGTTAGCTGCTGGAATTGTGTGACAGTGTACTTATTTTAACAAGACTGAGCGCCTAAAACACAACCAAGGAAGGTGACATACTGTAGTTTTGCAGTGGTCTTTGTGTTAGTGCTCTTGAACTCCCAGCAATGAACCATCATCTGGCCGGCTGTCTGACCTCTAACAGTGTTAGCCACTGGCAATCTGGCCTTAAATAGTTTGGTGGTGGGGAAGGGGGTAAAGGGTGTTCTTTATTAAAAAAAAAAAAAAAAAAGTTCCACTCTCCGTGTTGAGCACAGCTCCCAGGGTACAGCAGAATGCAGTGGATTGGCATAAGTGTTACGTGTACTGTCCTGTGTCAGTGCGGGTCATTGCCTAAACACAGCCTGTTACACCTGCCCCTTCCACGTACATTAGATGTATCCAGCTTTAGTGAGGATTCTCTTGACTACAGTAATATTCAGAGTACTTGACACTTTTTTCCTTCCTAGAAAGCTCCTGTACACCTCAGTGATTTTAATGAGGACTGTATGATTTAGGGTTAATAACTGTTAAAGTATAATTTCATTAAAGTGTCTTGTCTGTCTGTTTTCCTTGAACGATGCAGTGTGTTGCTCTTCCTGGAATGTGTGGATGAAAAATGACAGAAACAAAGATCACTTTTTTGAACATATGTTTTAACAGCATATTTTCCACACTCAGACGAACTATTGTAGTTCACAATTTCAAATATTATCCACTTATTTTCAGCTGGACAGTCCCAAAATGTTGCTACTAAAGAATGATATCTGTATTTATCCAATTCCTCCTGGGATGAAAAGGCAACACCTTGCTTGATCTAAAATATACCACCAGAACTGCACATATGCATGTTCATAGTACAAAATAGAAGAAGAAGTAGTATCTGCAGTGACCTAGATTGTCATGTGTAAGGTAGCCTAGGCAGGCCAGGCAATGGATTGGCCTGTTCATACCACCATTCACTAGACAAATGCTGCTACAGTGACAAAGACCCATTGGCCTCTTCCCTCCTCTAGCAGGTTCCACTAGCATACTCCTCTGCATTTGCCGTCATGCAGCGAGGAAACTCATCTCCTCTGGCATCCCAGCCTCCACTCAAGCATTCCCCCTTGTGTTGGCGTAATGAGTGGGCGAGTCGATGGAATACAATTAAAAGCACGTTACAGACATGTAACTGTGGGCTACCTCCGCTGAGCCCTCCTGTTTCCATAGTAACCCCTGGTTGCTGGGTTTTTATCTCCACTCTAAGGGCTCGCCCACAACTATGCTGAGATCCTGCCAAGGTGTCCCACCAGCCACCCAACAGTGAAGGTTGCCACATGGACCCAGAGAACCCATAAGGTGTACACATTACCAAGCAAAACGTTGAAAAACGGCAGCTATAGTCCAACTTTTAGATTCAGCCAACCCACCGAAGGTAGGGTGAACACAAACAAGTGAGCGTGTTTGACTGCTGAATCATGGCTTTCTCTGTAAACCCTTGCAGTGAAGATTTCTTTACCCATTTGTGTCAATGTTTGCACTGACATAATGTGAGCTCTTTGTGAGACTCTTCGTTGACAGAACAGAGCGAGGACTCCCCAAACTCTAGCAACCTCATTACAGGAAACCTTACATTTTCTATTAAACATGCAATAGCTGGCTACACAACTGAAAGGACCAATAATTAGTAATTAACATTGTCATGTCTACCTATAAAAGTGCAAGCAATACAAGACATCTGAATTTCATCTCTCAAAAACCTAATTTTTCAGGCAGCACATTTGGATTCTGATTTATGTCTGTATGCTGACTTCATACTAACGAATGAAAGTGCTTGTTGCTACTCAACAAATGTATAGTATGACCTCATCTGAAAGTATCACTTGCCTGGACAGTTATTCCAACCCAGACATGTCCCCATTAGGACACTACAACCACAAGATGGCAGCACATCTGATATTACTGGTACATCTGGGAAGGCTCTTCAGAATCCCAAAAGGTGGAAAAAAAACTGCTTCCAATTTACAATGTGTGCCTTCAAGTTAACATATGTAGATGTCACATGAATGACATCCTCTGTAGATGCACAGAAATAGTCTGTTCACGTTATTCTTAAAACTTTTTGAAGCTTGAATATGTAAATTAAATGTTACATCTTCAACTAAAACAAAATAAAAATTAGGATAAATCTTCTCAGCGTGCAAACCACTGCATGCTAAGAACTGTCTCTTGGACTATGTGGGCATTATGAAAATGGCTGTCCTCTGATGTAAGACAAGCTGAAGCATAGAGAGAAGATGAGCCAAAACAAATTGGGGAAATGATGAAAAAATAAGTCAGTGAGATGCCCACAGACTACTGACAGCGAGGGAAGACAGAGGAGAGAAAGTTCAAAGGTGATCTTTGCCCATTATAATTACTACCTGATTGATGGTTTCTCACCTTCTCACAAAGGGCGTCCGCTGAATAAACAACAATCTCCACCTGTGTCTTGTGCTGTAAGTGACAACAATTTCCAATTAATAGCAACTGATGCTGTGACTGAAATATGCAAGTTCCTTCCGGAAGTGACTTGTCACACAATTTGAGGCCTCCTACCTTCCTGGCCTTTGACTCACTGTACACATGCATATATCACTACACTAGATAAATTTTAGTTCTGCATGCTACATCAGCTGTCTTTGTCTTTATATTAATCAATACTGCTATTAAAGCAGGTTTGTGGACAAGAAAGACTTTATTTCCCACCTGGTTCAGATCACAGAAGACCCCCCCCCCCCCCATGGAGCAAACCACATTTTGTAACGTGTGCCCTTTGTGTGTCTCAGTATCACTGTGTCAGAATATGCCACAGACCATGTGCAATGTGTGTCAAAGCACTCGATTTGCCATAGTTCATGTGATGTGTGTCATTCAGACTATGGACCTCTGCAGTCTACATACAGATGAAGTTTATTATGGGTGCAGTCTTCCTGCCATGTCATTTCTGCATCCTGATGAATGTGCACCATCATAGCTTTCAGCACTGCTTATGAAAAAGACATCACACAGTTCTCATCTAGCCATAAATGTGGCACTGTGTGCACAAGTGTATATCACCAAAGTGGCAGGCGCATGGTACCTATCGGTGTCTTTGATGTCTCCAAGACGTGAGTGCCTGAGTGGGTTGTTTAATGAATCCCACAGTGTCTGCTTCCCTCTTGAGACACAGCTCCTTGACTTCTTTGAAATCTCTAAGAAAAAAATAATAAACTAACTTACTCAAATTAGACTTTTTTATTACATAAAAATATTGTACCTGTTTGCACATAAAATAAAAAATACAGCTTACCATTTGCAAAATGAATACTTTCAATATACTAAAATATTATAACAGATAAAATATTTACTAAATGGAATATATGTATTATTACATTATTTCTCAGACTGACAATGGATATTTATGAATGAACTAGAGCTAAGACAGTTCTTGCACTTATGTTACTAATCTTCCACAATGGCAAATAGCATTAATCCATTTGTGTAGCAAATCGACCAAGGACAGATCACTGAGAGTATGAAACCAGAACCTCCAAAACAAAAGGCAGTGACCTTAAACACCTCGCTAAGGCCTCTTAGTGAGGCTTCTAGGACTATTAAACATTATTTGTCATTATTACTCATCACACAGTTTTAATGCTGTGTATGAGTCACAGCAGCCTAAGTGTTATCAAAAAGAGCCAAATGCAGTGGTGCAACACCATCAAGACATAACTTGGACTACATTGTTCAGGGGTTACTGATGTTCTTGTAAATGCACACAGACATGAAGGTAATCACTTTCTGAATGCTGCTACCTCCTTCATCCTCTGCTACCCATAGATACTGATACAATAACTCATATTTTGATAAAACATTAGTACATTCAGCTGATGATTTGCTCCGGAGAAACCTACAATGTGCAGCCAGGAAATTTTTTACTATTGTAATTCAGGATAAGTACTTTGTTCAATTGTAATACAGCAGGACATGGCATTTAAACCTGGAGCCTTCAAGTGGAAAGCAGCAACTCTAAACACTACACTACCTGCTGTCCATAGGTCTTGCAGGGGTAACAGGTAGCGCCTTTGTATTGAAGGACATGCTTTTGACTCCCTATCCCGATAATTAAGTAGCTTGGTATACAAATCTTGCATTATAAGATGTGTTGGAGGTGTTGGAGAAAAGCTTCAGCTAAATGGTTAATATTAATAATACTTTTGCATACATCAATATATTAAGACAAGATGTTAGAGGAAAGATGCACCACTGGGCCATGGAATGAACATGTATGTTGGGCAGCAGGTGCAGTTCTGATTAAGACTATTTGGAGATGCTGTATGGTGGAGCGACACTCTGAGGTGATCTGTTTGTCATACAGCAGACACATTTCACTGAAGAGTCTATTTTTGTAACAAACAGCTACATTTCTAGACAAGTGGAGAAGACTCTGGTGCTGTGAGTCACTGCAGTTGGAGGTATCCTCCTACAGATCCATTTTTGAGCCACCCACTGCTGTCGGCTTGCCAGAACTCCATGAGAGCACAGCAAGCTCATTGCAGGAAGCACATCAGCAAGGTTTTACACTGACATAAGTGACTTGCACCATACACCAAGTCATTTGAGAATAAGTTTGCTTTATAAAGTCTGAACAGCTCACAGTTTGGCTTAAATAACCATTAGTAAGTAGAGAAACTGGCATGACAGCTCATCTTCTGAGAGATGTGTTGCTGCGTAGACTACCCCTTCTTTTGACATGCTTGGCTGCTCTAAGGAATAAAATCTGTCTCAGACTGGGTGCAACTACAAACAAAAGAGGTAATCTGATAAAATCCATAAAAGAGAGTAAGACCTTCTTCTAAATTCTTAGAAGCCAACAGGAATAAACAGATTAAATTTACTCCTGGCATTAGTGTCAACCACCATTGGTGTGATGTCACACAGCCCTGTGGCTCAAGCATGAATGGTCAGTGTGTGTGGGAAAAATATATAATGATATATATTTAAAAAAAAAATTTCTTTCTCACCCAACTTCTCCTGTGGGTGGTATCTTTCCTCAGATTCAGGACTCTGACCATTTTTGCTGTTCCTAGGATTGTGTGTGTCTGGAATCAGACCAACAGTGTCATACCTGGGATCTGATGGAGCCACTGTTTCAGCTTAGGGGTCACAGCCCCAAGTGCTTCTATCACCACATTCTTTCCAGTTCTTCTTTTAATCGTTTATATTTCTCCAGCTTCTCCCTGATGTTTCTATCACTCAGAATCACCACATCTTTCACCCCTTTTTGCCCACATCTATCAGTATTTTAGACCTTGTTAAACCAGGTGAGGTGACAGCTGGCACAACTTTCTTCTAATCACTCTCATGTTAAAAGGCGGGCATGTGCGGCGGTAGGAGTCTGGCCTAAGGAATCTTATTGAATGGGAGTGATAGTCCTGGACCGGGAATCAAATCCCAGTTTCCCACATGCTAGGCTGCTAGACAATAGTGTTATCCAAGTGGTTGATTTTGATATATGTATGAGTTTAAGTCCAACTAGAGTAGTACTACTACAACTATAGCACTGAATCTACATTGTGCTGTGGTCTCACCTTAGTGACAGATTTTATCAGTGCATCTGCTGTGATTTAGAAAAGTGACATATTAAAGCACGAGATTGATTTTATGACCTGGTCCCAGTTTCTTCTCCATCTATAGCTTTACCTTTAACTTGAACATGACCATTGAATGTTTAACAATGAAGATAATTGTTTGATTATTTTTGATATGTTGAAGTGTTCTCCTTTTAATGGCTCAGTTTACCCTGCTATGTCCCTCTGCTGCTGGGATAGGCTCTGGACCACAGCAGACCCTGCCCTGTGTGAGCAGTAAATAAATAAATTTTGCTCTGTACAAATGTGTTTACGTATTTTCTCCTGTGCAGTGGTGTTTGTGTAGCCCTGGGGGACGCTATTCCCAGACAGCTGAAGAACCTCCTGTTGTCATTCTAGCTGTTCACTCTATTAGCCCCGCTTGGTCTATATTTGTCCACAGCTGACAGCCCCTCTCTAAGTCATCGGTCTAAATTTACCATTAACGGACCTCCGACAAAGCGACAAAATCTTGAAAATAGTGGCTAAAATTGAGGTAAAGTTCACATTTCTCAAACCATTTACCCTCTTTCTGATGGTGCCATTTAGGACTGTTGTACATTAGGGTACTGTGGTGTGGAGATGACTAAACTGGCAGTTTCAAAGTGAGTAAAGCGACGTAACTTTTGTTTATTTTCAGCATTTTGTCTGCTAAATTACAAGCTTTTAAAGTAATCTGTATAAAGGATTGCTCAGAGTACTGATTTTGTCAACAACTGTGATAATATATATATTTTTATCAGTGTAACAATAGTTTTATAGTTAGTAGTTTATGTGTATATGTGTGTGTGTATATATATATATATATATATATATATATGTAACTACTGTTTGTGTGTGTGCGTGTGTGTGTGCACGCACAAAATAAAGGTCTACGGAAATTATAGTTGTAACAAAACACATTTGCATAAAAATCCTGCATGTAATGTCCTGATATGTGTTTGTATATGATATGTGTTTTTTGCCTGAAAATCAGATTTGTGTAAAACAGGGAAAGACAATTACCTGTACAAATAGAACATGATGTATTTATTAGCACTTATTAAGCATCATATGAATAATACAAACATTAATTCCTATGTTAAACATTTCCATTAAGGTCACTTATCAGTTGACAAATAATTTGTTAATTGAGTTTAACCTTTTTATTATGCAACATATAAAGCAAATGTAATTAAATGTTGTCACATTTTCTGCAGTGTACAGGGAAATGCAACATAGTGGTAACTGCTCTTATCGCTCTTGGTCTTTTGACAAAGCAGACAAATAAAAATATCTGGTGTAGATCTGTGATCCTTGACCCATACAAGACACAAGTGACCATTGGAATTAAACCAGGAAGTGTTAAGTTCTTTTGCAAGACATATTCTTTAAGATGCAAGAGTTGAACCTGTACAGTGTAGGAATGGCTGGTCCTGGTAACCAGGCTATAGTTTGGGATAACAGCACTAATATCGGGAAGGGGCTTTCTACTAAAGGGTTATCCATTCCAGCTGCAGGGACAATGGAAAGACATGACAGACAGAGTAAAAAAAACATCACAGAGGAGAAGCTCCCCAGAGAAAGAAGAAGGGTCACTCCACCACCATCAACGTTCCAGAGGTTCTCGGTGGACACCAATGAATCCCTTCGCTTTGACCCCTATGTATCCCAGTCAGATGAAGATGAATCCCAGCTGCTGAGCTCCTACAGGGGGCAGATGCAGTACAGTGATGAGGTCTTTGAGGAGGAGGATGAAGCAGAAGAAACGCCAATCAGAGACAAAGTGTATTCTACCCCAGAAAGTGACAGGGGTGAACATAAAATGGACAGGGAGGAGAGGCTATCAGAGGATAATGAAACTGAGCCAGATGTCTTCTGTACTGACTGCAAAACTCCCACTTGGTCCTCCCAGAACTTGTATGGCCCACACAAGGACCATCGAGTTATCCTGATCCCCAGAGCCACAGAGGAAATCAAGGTATTAGGTATTTCTTTAAACTTTAATATCTTACAAAAACAATAATAAGGTGTTTTATCAGTTAGCCATGAATTATAATTCTCTCCTAATAATATAAATAACAGCTAAACTTTTCAATCAAGATGAAAGACAATAGCATAATAATATGATAAGCGAGGTTATGTGACAAAATGAAAAATGCAATCCTTATATATTAAAAAATCAATTGACTGTTTACTACAGTTTTCTTGTTAGTGATGCAAATCTCCTGTCCACCAGGAAGACCTTCAGAAAACCATGAGCAAGCTGAAAGAGCAGATTTTGCTTATGGAGAATTTTGCAAGCCACTTGGAGGAGATATTTATTACTGTAGAAGTAAGAATGAAATATCATTTCATGCATTTTTATGATATATTTATTATTTAAAATGCGTATAGGCTGCAGACTAGAACGTTTGTATATAGAATAGTTTCACAATGTACGAATTTGTGTCACTGTGTATATATTGCATATCGTTTATCATGACTACTGTGATTTTTTTGTTTGCATTATTCATCTGTTGCACATCAATGTTTTAACTGTAGCATTACAAAGTGTTGCCACTTCATCATGGCAGTTTATTTTGAGGTTGGTAGAAACCAGTCCACCCCTGGACCAGGGGACTACAAGTTTAAAAGTGAAGTGTTTGTAAGCATAGAGGACATGGGCACATCTCTACAGGAGAACTTTGGCAGGCAGGAGCAGAACCTGGAGCAGCACTACAATGATGTGATCCAGGCCCTGTCTCAGAAGTACGAGCAGGGGGCTTCTCGTCTGGCAGATGAGAAGAAGCTTAAACTAGAGGCCCTATACGGCCAGCTTGTGGACTGCGGCAAGACCTTGGACATCTCCAAAGAGCTCATAGAGACAGCACAGGAAATATACAGGAAGGAGAACAAGGTCACATTCTTACAGGTGCGCTCATGTGATGAACAAAAGGGAAACCCTTGATTCATTTGGACATCTGCATTCTTTTTCCTTACAGTTATATAGCTTCCTATTGATTTTAATTGTCACATGTGAAAACGATTTAAATATTCACATAGTTTCATTGAATTGTTCTGGTAATAATGTCAAAATGTCACATTTATTTTAACAGGCTGTTGTACCTGCTGTTGAAAGGTAACTGGGGTGGAAATTTGAAATTTTTTTGTGATATAAATGGCCTGCTATTGTTATCGTGCTGTGGTTGTGTACTGTAAGTGAACAGCTACTGTACAACCTGTTGATGTAAGTGTGGTCATCCTATTTTAGTGCAGGGCATGATATGTGCATTAACAGCATGCAAGCTGTACTACTTGAGCCTGCAATTTCAATTTTTAAAATAGTATCAATATTTTGGTTAACAATAACAGTTTGACATTTTGAGGCCTCTGAAATTATATTTATTTGTATTCAGGGTAATAGAGCATATGGTTTATCTTTCAACAGAATAGAAGATTTCAGTAAAGATGAACCAGACTTCAGGCTTTTGGCATCCATGGAATTTGAAAATAACACAGTAGATTTTTCAGACATAAAACAAATGATGGATTCAATTAACATTTTACCAGGTTTGATTACTCACTCGACCACTTTTAAATACATGCCATTTTATGCAAATATTGTATACAATGTGCTGGATGTTGGAGAAAAGGGCTGGATTCTTTTCTGGTTTCAGCTCCCTCAGCTCCAGTCATCAACCCTCAGATCCCCAACTCAGCCACCAGCACATCGGTGCATGTTTGCTGGAGTCTCTTCTCGGACGACACCGTGGAGTTCTACGAACTTCACTACCGACCTGTGTTGGACGATGCCACACCTGCCAACCTGCAGGCCCCTGAGGGTGCGTCGTCTCGAGGCCATGCAGCTTGCTTCTTCACTGCAGTGAGAAATACTGGATCAAAATTCTAACTAAAAAAGAAACTAAAACAGTTTCCTTACCCTGAACTAAAAGTGCATTTGCAGTTTCAGGCTGAAGACTGTTTAGCCATTGTTTCACAGCAAGTTGTTTTTGTTCATGTAGTTTATGCTGGGACTCCAATGATTCATCAGCTGTTTAGAAGAAACACATAAGGCTCTGAAAATTTCCAACAAAGCCACAAAAATGCTGACAAAGTGCAAAGTGCTCAGTGTTGGTATAGTAACACCTAAAGGATTGCTTGATTTTCTCATTCACAGTGTCAAAGATGAGGGTTAAGGAAACATACCTCACTGTAATGGACCTGCTACCCAATGCACAGTATGAGTTCTGGGTCACTGCGACCAACACTACAGGTGTCAGCCCAGCCAGTGAGAAAGCGGTGTATATGACAGGTAATGGGACTTTCCACTGCAGTCAGATGAGAGTAGAGGACCAAAGCAGCAATGTGTTCAGGAGACAGCCAACTCTGAGTGCTGCTCCAAGTCACCTCTCTCACCTCTCTCCCTGCAGTGCCTTCACCCCCTGTCATCAAGTGGCGGGAATGCATGAGCTGCCCCAATGCCGCGCTGATCCGCTGGGAGTCTGGAAACACCAACCCAGTAGACTCTTACACTATGGAGCTAAATGAGATTGGAGCAGAGAGCAATGACGACAGCATAACTGAGTAAGCACACCTTGGGCCGGGAGGTGTTTCCTGAGAAATTTTAGCAATGAGGTTGGGTTTCATTGTCTGTGTTGTTGAAGGCATCTTCACTGCTACTTTCAGACCCTGCCCTGCCCTGAGTCCACCTCCATTTTGTGGTTTCATTGTAGCTGTAGTATGACTGCCTTTAATATCATTCAAGGTCCATTGTAGCCATCCCTACCTGCGAGTGTCTGACCCAGCTGCAGCCAGACCGTCAGTACTCAGTCGGCGTCAGGGCCGTAAACATCGGCGGGCCCAGTGACAGGAGCAAACCAGTTATAATCCAGACAACTGGTGAGACCAACGCAACTCACCTATACACTGCCTGTCATTAACACTGACTGTCTGCAGCTTGCTGGGTCATATCTGCATGATTCAAGGTGGATAAATTGAAGTTTTTCTAGGATTGTTAGACTCTGGGAGGCTGTTGAAATAACAAAAAAAATTTTTTATTGATTATTTTGATGTACATTAAATATGAGAGTAACAAACCACGTTTTTTTCCCCTGTGGGGAAACAGGCACATATTTCCATCTGATGGAGGAAACAGCTCACCCCTGCTTGTTGATCTCGGAAGACAGGTTTACCATGTTCTATGGTGATGAAGATATACCATTAAGTGACATGATCTTCAGTGATAATACATTTGCAAGGTGGGCTCTTTTACAAAGACATACAGTACTGTGCAAAAGTCTTAAGCACCTGTGGGGAAAAATGCTATAAAGTTGGAGGATGGTTCCAAAAATAATGCCATGAATACT
>UFQX01000474.1:435008-469717 GCA_900497675.1 Arapaima gigas | reverse complement strand
GTGTGTGTGTGTGTGTGCGTGTGTGTGTGTGTGTGTGTGTGTGTGTGTGTGTGTGTGTGTGTATATATGATGCAGTTCAGCATACATCATTTTTCTTCGTCTTATGTGTCTGTTGCTGAATAAAATATCCACATCTATGTGTAAACACAGTAAACTTACACACACCTGACGCAGGTCGTGCAGCAGTTAAGCACACTGGTTTTAAGTCCAGACTCTAGAGTTAAAGTGAATTTTCTAACTGTGGAAGTGGCTGGAAAAACTCTTATTATCAGGGGTTACTTTTGATAAAATTTAACAGCCAAGAACCATAATAGTAGCAATTTGACTGTGGTAATGTGATAAATAAATAAAAGTGGTTGTGCAAGATGTAATGTCAGAGGGATTTGTTTGTTAATGCTGACACAATAAAAGTAAACTATGAAACTATATATCTAGAACTTCCACAGAAATGGCTGAATCATGTCCATTTTCCTTCTGCAGAACTTCTGGGGTGAGCCTGATGCATTGCATTGTACTGTAAACATCCAGATTAGATAAACTGCAAGAACTGTTTATTACTGAAATCAAAATAACAGGAGAATTTTATCATTCAAAACACAAGTTTTACCAGGATCCATGTGTTTTGTATGAGGCGCCACACGGCTGTGTGGGCACCTTCAATTTTAAACTCATAGCGTTCCGCTCGCTCAGGTACGGCAGCTTTCTCTTTAGAAATCCGAATTGCCACAAATAGAATTTGCTTTAAAGGACTGAAAAGCTACATTTTAAATATCCAAACCTCCATTTTCATGTTGTGCATTTATTTTTAGATTCCTGAACAAGAAATGCACATTAATAGAAGGCTGCCTCTGAGTTCCTCAGAAAAAGTAACATGCTCAGGAAACACATGTGCTAGAAGTACCGTCACAAACACAAAGTGTCCACAGGAATTACATATCACATACAACATCAGGTTCAGTGCGGAAGTGTATGATATGTGTGAACTTTTTCAGTTTTTTATTTCATTTTTAAATCAAAGCAATACTACTGATGTACAACTTTCAATTTTCCATCTTGATTGTTAAAAACTCCAGACTTTTGAACATAAAACACATTTGTTCCTGTTAATGCTGTTTTACTGCTCAGTGAAAACTGTAAATGTTGGTCATCGATTTTGAAATCGTTAAAAAATATATGAATTCTTTTGGAAATTAAACAAAACTTGTATAGCTCCAGAATCACACCAATGATATGTACAGCTAAACGGTTTTGCCTAAATATTACGCTATTATACTGCTGACCTGTTGAACTGTGATGTCCTCAAAAGTCACATGTTCTAGGGGCCCTAAGTCAAACGAATAGAACAGAGGAGAAAGCAGCGCAATGTGGGCCATTTCTCAAAAAGAATCATTGCAATGGCAAAACAAACAGCTTATTGTTTAAGTGTCCTTGTTTAAAGGACGCCCTGTGGTGTGATGGTTCGGACTCCCCTTTACAAAGGAGTCTCCATCTGTCATGAGCAGCATCTCCTTCGCCAGTTTCCACTGTTCTGCAAACATGAACATACGCCAAGTGTGGGCCCTGTACCATCTGAACCATGGCAACCATGTGATATTCTTAGCATTACATTAACTTAAAATATGGTGCTAATTAGAAAATGCATTCAGATACAACACTGTGTTATACAACTAAAATTAGATGTCTTCAGTTAAGTTTTTAAATACTAAAAACCGACTGACCTGTTCGGCAAAATTCGGTCTCGGTACGTCCTTGGCCAAAGGGAAATATTTTTTCCGAGGACGTCCCACGGGAAGAATTATTTAAGGTGGACCTTAGATACCAAAGTGGGTTTCAAAAAAAAATACACTTAACATGGCCAAGTTCAGACTTTTCCTCAGGTGGGACAGATGGAAAAGGGCAAACGTCTGGCCAAAGGGCTGTGATGCCAGACCTTGGGGCAGGCAGGCCTACAGATAGTCGTACATAAGCAGGGTGCTCTCCAGCTGTTCACTGACACGCCGGTAGAAGGAGACCTGCTGCCTCAGATACGCCTGCATCATCCCCTGAAAGTCTCCCACTCTTCGCCTGTGGAAGTGGTCCATCTCCGCCTGGAGGGCAAAGCACAGCATCTGGCTTCGCTTCTGCATCCTGTCCACCTCTTCCCGCTCCGTCCGGCCCTCGTCACTCATCTGCTGGGTCTCCTTCAGCTTGGCAAAGGCACCTGGGTGCACAGGACAGCACAGAGCATGGCAAACTTCACTGTTTTTACTCTGGACAACAAATATTAATAAGAAGCTCGGTATACACAGCATATATAGGCGGCACGGTGGCACAGTGGGTAGTACTGGTGCCTCACAGCCCAAGGGCTGCTGGCCTGGTTGTAGATTTGATTGCAGCTCATTGAGTTAGTTTGGGCTTTGGGTGTTTTGGTTCCCTCCCACAAACCAAAGACGTGTGTTTAGCTTAACTCTTGACTGTGAATTGTATAAGTGTGCTTCTATGGACAAATGCGTGTATATAGTTTAATATAATATATTTGGCTACTTCCAGTTAAACCCAAATTAATAATACACATATCTGACATGTCATTGCATGGTGGGAAAAGCATCCCAGTTAAAATAAGAATAACAATAAAAATGAGAGTGTAAGCAAAAGGGACTCTGGGGGGGTCCTGACATTCTATGCAGGTCACCAGTGTGTTCTGGTCTGGCAGTAACAGCTGGATGACGTCCCAGGGCAGTTTTACTACAAATTGTGCCTTTAACCCAGTTTAACATTTTTGCTTTCACGTCAGAAGTTGTGATAGTACCCGGGTGACAATGAACGTTGTATATCCGCTTTGCCTTCTCCGGGGAATCAAAGTATGAATTTGTGGGGAATGTTATTATGCAATTATCCTGTCTGGGACTGAAACACGCATCGTTTCCAGACATTCAACCTTATTTTAAGTGCTTTTAGAGGACAAATGCTTTGTGCCCTCGGGCCGAGTCTCAGCCGCACATTTCCAATGGCCTGGAAATTCACGGCCAAGAAAGTGGAGCCACAAGTCGCTCTAACTGTCCTTCGGGGACGCTTAAAACACGGGGGACCATCTCCCCGTCGCTCTGTAATGACCCTCTTTCATGTCACAAACAAAACGGACATGAGAGATGACGTTTGATCAAACTTCCTTAATGCTGAGGCCTCAGGTAGCTCCAGTAAGGCACAGGGACACATGAGTAAGGATCCACATCAGACTTTAATAAACCACCGGAGATGTGCTTAGTGTGACTTCCCTGTAAGAGTGAATTCAATCACTACCATTCCTTTTTTTAAAACACGGCTTTATGATTTCACCGTTTGTTCTGGGGAAATGCAAAAAATAATAATAAAATAACTTAATCACATCTGCAAAGCTTTTCTAAATTGGCCTATATTTAAAAAGCTTTTCTCAGTTTTGTACATCAAGTCCTTTTTCAAGTCCACATTTGGAAGAGAGGTAAGAACAATGAACTTTCTTTCCGGTTCATTAGTTTATGTTTAGCACCTTTTTCCCTCTACTCTCTAAACCATACAGAAGTCAGTTAAAGACCTGTTATTTAGCAGAGAATTTTATTGTACATATATTTAGGGGTTGCTGGATCTATAATGTAATGTGCAGCTATTTCTGGAAATGTCGTTTTTGTGATGGGCGCTTCATAAATGGATCTGCTGTGGACATGAATCTAGTGTATGATGTAGCCATGTACTATGCACATGTTTTAAAAAGCCTACATAGACAAACTATATTGAAACTGTAGCCCATCCATTCTGACTGTGGAAGCATAAGGCGTGAGGCAGGGTACACCCTGGATGGATCGCACACACTCATTCATACACACCTACACAGAAAGGGCAGTTTAGAGTCACACACCTGAAACACATGGTCTTTGGACTGTGGGAGGAAACCGGAGCACCTGGAGGAAACCCAGTCGAACATGGGTGCAACATGCAAACTCCACACAGACTGACCCGGATTCAAAACCAAGCCTGAACCCATACCCCGGGTGCTGCCGGAGGCACTAATGTTGCCCGCTGCACGAGTGTCCCGTCCCAGACTGCTGCCATATAGCAAAAAAAGTAATTTTCACTTGAATGAAACGTGTGAGCTGCAATCTAAAAGTCGATGACAGATGGGAGAGCTTTATGCACCGGCACACAGGGGAGCAGGGAAGCTGGGTGCGGGGGAGCATATGACAGGAAGAGGTGTCCGTGCCAAGCGCTGCAAAGAACCGGACCTGGGGGATGATCACCCCCCCCCCCCCACACGCCTGACGTCAGCTCTTGGACACAAGGCGCTTATTGAAAAACCACGGGTGCGAATACATTCATCTTCACTTCCTCTACACAGCCGCATACCAAAGATCAAGATTTTAAAAAAAACATCAGTGTGTGGTTTCTTCAGCTCCCCACCATTTTATTTTTATCCATTCAGTTACTTATAACTGATATCCTGCAATTAAGAAGAAGCACAAGACTGTCTGATCTCCTGGTTCCAGAAACCTGCAGTGTCTTTATATCAATGGGTTTGCCTAAATGCAGGAGAAACATCCCATTGCTGAAAATAAAGTAGCCAGGGGCCCGGCTGAAATTGCGGATATACTTCAGCGAAATGAGATCGAAAGCAATAAAAAAATTCTCAACCATGAAATCAGTCTATGATTCATTACTGCGAGGGCTGTAACCATGGACACTGTAAAAATTACAAACAAAAGTTCAACGTGTTCTCAACTCATAATTTACTAAATGAGCTGTGTTTACCAGATAGGTTTAGAGCATTAAAAAATTGCTTTATGTTGTGACTTTACAATAAAACGTGCACTTTGCGGTAGCGGAGCTGCTGTCTCTGCTGTTGGTGTTTTTTTGACAAATAGGGTTCAAATGGTGATGGGCGCACTTGGATGCAGTGGACGTCAATCAATATTTATTAAAGCAGTTTATGAACTTATTAACTTAGCGTTGTTCACACTTATTCAATAACCGACTATCGATTTTCAGCTACCGCTCACACTGTGAATCTCAGCCAATCACAGCATCAAGGTAAACATAAATCACAGCAGAAATAGTAGATTCTAACTTTCTATAAAATTCCATTCTAACCTGTAGAAACATGTAAATATTAATCCCATTAATTAAACTGTAAAACATTTTTATGACTAACACGCTCTCACTTTTTTTAGAAGAAACATTCAATATTATCCTCTTATACCCTTTTCATAGTGTTGGATTTTGGCCCGGTGGAGTAAAACATCAGGGGCCGTCTTGGAAAGTCAACCAGCAACTTTCATGCTACGAGTGCAAGTCCTCAACAATCAAAGTTTCACAACAGCCCAGACAGGAAAGGTCAGTCACAATGCTTTTCAAAGCAAAGAAAGCATTTTGAAACCAGACTGAGGACATCAATAATACAGTAGTATGGCATACAAAACATGGTAAACTATGAGAAACACAAAAGGCCTCTAAGGACATTCAGATCTTCTTCTCAGCATCTCACAGTAACTAACGCTGTGGTGAAGGTACTTCAAGCTGAAAGGTTTGTTCACCTCAGCATCTGGTTTCTGACCAGAACGCAGCTTTACCAGCAGAGATCCTATCACTGACTGGGTTGCCTTTAAAACATACTTTACAGTGTTTTCATTTGCACCACCCCCCATGGCAAGTGGAACAAAGCTATGTACATTTTAACATTTTACATCAACAGACCATTCACGATAAACTGCATAAACTGGAACCCAGACCATTCCACACCAAGCTTGGTACACAGGGGTCATATAAGTTGAGCAGAAATGTTTTGAAAGAGAAAACAAGTGATTCCACTGTCTTTTTATAACAGCATCTTTCCTTACAGTTCATAAAGACAGTTATTGCATGCAGTTCTTACAAAAGACAACCATCTTCCTGGCCTTCACCAGATACAGGAGAAATAGTGCTTTGTCTTTACCTTTCTGGACAGAATAAAAGTGTTCGTATTCCACAATCTGCCAGAACTCCCTGAAAACAAAATCCGAAGGTAGAGTGATGTGTGTGACAATTCATTTCTAACTAAATTTATGATGAGCATTGCCCAGCCAAATGTCTAGTTTTGAACGAGGAAAGAGTCATATTGTTTATTTAGCTAACCTCTTTACCAGGGTGAAATTCACAGTATGTTTTCAAAGCAGCAAGCTGCTCATATCCATTTATACTGGAGTGAATTTACACTGATTACAGTACATAATAAAAAAATTGCCATGTTATAGTGTTGGGCACTGGATCATTTAAACTAATGATCCAAAGTTTCCTACTTTTTATATTTAAAATGTAAAAGTACAGCAACATGTAGTGTTCAGCCTGAGACATCACTTTGTAATCTGAAGATCATTGCTTTGTATCCCATTTCTACTACAGTAAACCTGATCAAGGTAGAATACCCTGCTGGAAAAAGGGTAAATCACAGTAAACTTGTTTGCTTAGCACTCTACTTCACACTGAACAACAGCACACGCAGAATAAAGCTTAATAATATAATATAATATACTTCTGAAACATAAAATGTGGCTTTAAGACACCAGACAGCCAGCAGGTGGAGACAACAATGTGATAGCTGTTCAAAGGCTCTTTCATTCACTCTTTTCTTTAGTGCTGTCATTTGCAAATCTCATCAATTGTACTTTGAAATTAGTTCCTCCTATTATAATTTCATTGCGTTTGAAGAAGAAATCTCAAGCATTGTGACTATAGCCACAGCTTTGAGTGGACCCTTCAACTGTGAAAAGGACAAAAACAAACAAAGGCCACATGCCCGGAGATTCATTCTCACCGACGTGTTAAATATGAGTATGAAGTTAAAGTAAAGCATATGTGTCCTTAGGAAAATTAATTATGCCCTGATAGAAGGTTAATGACAAGTTGAACATTTAATTTAATTTAATGCTCTGGTTATTGTGAAATGCAGTTTTTTTTTACTCCGTATTGTATGTCTCTTTGGACAGAGGCATCTGCTAAAAAGAATAAATGTGATTTATTTTTCTATATAACACCTTGTTTTTGCCTGCTGAAAAAGTCCACCTCTGGACACGCTCTGGTCCACTGCGACCCTGCACCTCACAAGCAGCTATAAATAATGTGCAGATGAATGAGTCACTGAATGAGTGAAAGAACAAATGAACGAATGAGTGAATGATATACGTTTTGACATAGTTAATGCCTGGAAATTGTCCCGCAGAACAACTTTCTCACAGATAAGTCAAACATTTTACCTTTTTGTTGCTGAATCATGTCCTTGAAGTTTCCCAATAAGCCCTGGTAGAGTGAGAGTTTATCCAACATGAGGAAAAGGTCATATTTTGGTTGCTCTGAAAACATCTTCCCAATGACATGGCACGTGCAGCCGGTGTGGGCAATGGCCTTGTTCAAGGCGGTCAACCTGTTGGGGGGGTCCAGGGCAAATGCATGACTCATGGATTGAAAGGCAGAGCCCAGCCTTTGGAAGTCCCTGCAGAAGGTGGCTTTGTGTTTGTGTGCCATCTCAGTGGCTGCCTGGCCTAGATGCATGACGCTGTCATCCATCTTCTTCACGAAGGCCTTAAACATGTTCAATTGCTCCTCCACTTCCTGCAGGTCCTGATGCTGGTCGGGGACCTGCAAGGTGAGCATGAAGTGAGCGCCCACCAACTCGTCGCGCTCTGCCCGCCGCTTACCCAGCTTCCACTGCCGATGGTCGGTGCACAACAAGAAGTGCTGAAAGCCCTCGTACTGCGACAGCACGGGGTGGCTCGTCATGTGGTCCATCCAGAGGATGAGCCGCCGCTGGCGCTTCTCAATGAAATCCTCCTCAAAGCGGCCTGTGGCCTGTTTCTCCGGCAGGTGTGGGAGGCATATGATGGTGAACTTCTGCAACAGCCGATTGTAGAGCCAGTCAAAGTGTTTGTAGCGGCGGTACACGGGGCGGCCCGTGTGGCTCGGTGTCACCCGGTACGAGATGAAGCTCTTCATACCTTTAAACTTTGTCTGCTTGGTGGGGTCCTCAATGGTGCAAGTGAAAGGATGGGGGTTTTCCTTCCACTGGGGCCCCCGAGGGCCCATTTCAATCATGTAGGACTCTGCTATCTTTGCCATCATAGGAACGTTGCCCAATATGAAGGCCTCGACCCCTGAGCGTACAAAGCTTGAGAAGCGGTTGAGGTTCTTGCTCACCATGCTGCCCTTGTGTGAAATGGATGAACCACCGTGATTGTCCAGGTAGGGTTTGTTGCGGGTGAGGTCAGCTTGGTTGTTGTAGGAACTTTGTCCATCAGATCTGTCGACCTCTTGTTCCAAACTGTCATACCAGGTGTCAGGGTCATCCCAGGAACTTTGGCCATCTTCAGAGGTCGGCAGAGCACGAATGAGTGTGTAACCCGCAGCTGTGAAGTGAGGAGAGCCGCCAGAGCCAAGAGTGCACACTGTGGGCTCTGACTCAGAATGGGCTCCAATTATTTCCACATACGAGGCTGGGAAGATTCCTCTGTGCCCCTGAGAGTTCTCACCAAACAACCAGCCATCTTTAGGATTGTTGTCAAAAACAACCAGCTCTTCGTCCTCCTGTATGCTGATCTCCTGTGTATTTTCACTTTGAAAAGGGTAGAGAACCCTGGCCCTCAGTGACATGCTGCAGATCAGAAAGCGACTCCAGTCTGAAGAGCATCTCCCTCAAAGCTGCGCACCATCTGACTTTTATCTCAAATATGATGTCAGACAGATAAACCAGAGAAGAAAATCAGTACCTTTGACCTTTTGGGTTCAACTGCGTTAGCTATAAATCCTTTTTTGCTACAGTACCAAAAAATTCCTTCTATCACTCATAATAGATGGAAATTACTATAAATCTCGTATTTAACTCTAATTAGATTGTATTCATTTCATAAAATCACACCTCAAGCCTTAATCAAACAAGTTTCACTATAAAATATAAATAATTTGCCTTAATAGGTGGTTTCAGATAAATATATATATAGTCATTTTTCCTAAAAATTTTGTTAGAAGAAAATACAAAAATCAAAAACCAAAATAATCAGCCCACTAAATATTAAACTGTGCTGATATTAAAAGGTTTTTAACATAAATACTCTGCTCTAGATATTACAACCACTTAGATTTTTAAAGGAATTTTGCCTGCTGTTAACATTTGCATGATAAATTAAAAATTAAATATGTCTGTGAACATATTAATTTTTATAACGGTAGTACTTCATCACAAAATCTCTCCAGCGTGTGAAAACAAGCACATAGAAAGTATGCATAACATGTATTATATATAAATCTGAACTTACTATTTTTTTCTGAAGAAAATCTGTTGCGAGTGTCCCGTTTTGCCTCTGAAAATAATCATTTAAAACCTTGCAAGACAAAGAGCTGTAATCCTAGAGTTTGCCTTTTTGAAGCTGACTGAAGACTGAAGTTGTGAACGGCCGCAAACTGGAGCCAATTTGAAGAAACCCAGGATTTCATCCATAATGTTCCATAAAAGACAGATGAATAATTAAAATCTAATTATTTAATACATAGACAGTTCACAGAGGGTGTGACTCACAGTCCCTTTGCCTGCTTCATCCTTGTTTCCAGGCCTCTTTACACTCCACATTTGCATTTATTATTTCTCATCCCAGCATCTCTGTAACTCCGGGCCGAACTTGCAGGAATGAACGCACAGCTGCGGGGAGTTCAGTGATTCTCTGTCCCCAGAGTGGAATTACAGTAAAGCAGCTCCACAGCGCCTCCCAGAGGCAACAGGCCGGGCACACAGTCAGACTTCAGAACATGAGGCTCCACTGACAGCACTGAGATGTTGCCCCTTTTGGCCACATTAATCTTTGAAACTCCCCCAAACACAAGCAAACAGAAACCCAAATATAATGTTTAAAAGGCAGATGTATTATCCACAGACCCATCCCCAGCACTATTCTTATATTTTTTTCTGTTTTATTAGCATTACCAGACTATTTATAACTATTGGAAATACCAGCCCCTATCTAGACTTGATCTTGTGATCTTGTATTGATGTCACAGATCATATTACTTTACTCTTTATTGCAAGGGAGGAAAAAGTAAGTGGAAAGCACAGCAATAGGAGGCAGGAAAAGGATTAGAAATCCGTGAAGCATCCTATCATCCTATCAAAAATTCTCCTTAATATAGCTTCATAAGAGCTTTTCAAGTGAATCATGGTCATATTATACTTAATATGAATTGCTTCAGTAAGTCCAGCCGTACAGGTGAGTTTTATTTGCAAAGATGCTGTTGAATTTGCATATGAAACAAATACAAAAAACAATCTGCTTATGAAATATCATAAGCAGGTTGGAAATAATGGTCACCAAACAAATAATAGTATTTCAGAATAAATAGTGAGAAACTGGTGAATTGAGTAGTTAAACTCTTTTATGTTGGGGGAAATGTACTTTTTAGCTACAGCTTAGTGTGGGAAAGGGAGGAGAAGGGAGCGGCAAAAGGAAATCCCAGTCTGTCGGGATGTCAGGGGTCTGTTGTTGGCCTGGACAAGACCTTTTATTTGCTCCTTGTTAAAGCTCTGCAAGGTTCAAGATTTTTGCTGAGTGACGTCAGCCTAGACATTGTGGCCCATTGATGGTGGGGACAGTGGAGCTGCCCTTGGTCTGTCCAATATACTGTATCATGTGATACAGTGGCTAAGCCAGCTGGCAGGGTAACAGGTTCACAATCTTGTTAGTGGATTTTCACATAGATCTTTTATATTGTTTTTACAGACAGCTGGACTGAAAACTGAGAGTTTGATTTGCAGTTATCTTTGGCAAAGAGTTCTCGTTCATTCATTCATTCATTCATACACTGTCGTGGTTATTGTTGTAGATTGACGGGAACAATATTTCTATGGGTTCCTAATGCAGAAGGGTTTTTGAATGTTACCCCATGCGGTCTCCCCATAACATGGGTTCCTTATATTTTAATTTATATTTTAATATGCAATAATATTTAATTTCATATTTTAATATTTTAATTTCGCGACCATTTAAACATTTCCGACTTCTTACCCAGTGGCTCAGTGAGTAACCCTGTTACTTCAGAGCGCCTGGGCTGGTTGGGAGTGAGTTTGAATGCGGCCCAGTCCGTGTGGAGTTTGCATGTTCTCTGTCGGTTTCCTTCCACTGTCCAAAGACATGTCTTTCAGTTTAATTAGTCACTCTAAACCGTACATGATCATCAATGTGTGTGACCAACCTGTGATGTTCATAGCCTAGTGCCCACTGCTTCAGAGATAGATTTTGGACCACTGTGACCCTACTCAGGATAAGTAGTTAATGGAAACAGATGAAAGAATAATTTCTTAACCACTTTATAAATTTAACCTTAAGAGATATATGTCACAGAATGAATTATGAATACTTGTACCACTTAGTTACATAGACTTGTATCAGAGGAAATAAATCTGATTTAATGTCAAATGTTTACTTTTAGTTCTAATGAATTTCATATTCCATTAACTTTTAATATTCTATTTAATGCACTACTCGTGAAATGCACAGTCACAACAATATTTGCATCTACATAATACAGGGTGATTCAAAAGGAATGGAACACATTCGTAAATGTATTACTCTAATCATCTAATTATTAACTAATTATCACATGAAGACTTTGTAAAGACATTTGATTTTAATCTTACAAATGCTCAATATACTATATGTTCATATGTATGGTTTTGGCACCTGAAGGTAAAATGTTTCACCTGCAGAACTAGGACAAATATAATTTCTCAACCGACAATATATACTGATCTCTGATGTTCCATATGCTTCCCAGAATCCTTTTGCAATGGCTGGAATCAAGAGTTCTGTATCACATCAAGTGAACTCCCAGTGTGGTCCCATCCAATGATTAAAAGGTTAATTATTTCAGTGGTTTGTCTTTATATCTTCAGGTTGATGACTTAACTGGTTAAGACGAAGTTTCAAGTTTCAGCTTTATTACAGATTTTATTAGTTGTATTGATTTTCCAGAAATTCAGAAATTTATTTGTTTCTGAAAACCATTTACAGAGATATGTCCATCCGAGGATAAACTATAGCCATGAAGGGATGAACTTGGTCAGTCGTGTTGTTCAGATATGCTGTGCTATTCAGATGTTCTTCAGTAGGTACTGGGGGCCCTAATGTGTGTCAGGAAAACACTCCCGACACCATCACACTGCTACCACTGGCCTGTACTGTTGACACCAAACAGGATGGCTCCAGGGACTCGTGTTGCTTGTGCCAAATTCTGATCCTTCCATCAGCATGATGCAGAAAGACCCTGGATTCATCTAACCAGGCAACTTTTTACATTGCTCAGTGCTCTACTTTAGATGTTCCTGTGCCCACTGGAGACGTGCCTTCTTGTTCTTCACTGCCAATATTGACTCCCAGCGTGGTCTTTGGCTGGCAAAGTCCAAAAACTGGTGCATTCTAAGACAACATTCACCATACCAGTATTGAATTCAGGTATGATTTGCCCGGTTGTGTCCCATCTGTTTCCTTGCCTGATTTTCAAAGTTCTCTTCTGACCTTCTGATCCACAAGCTGTTTTCCTCCACAGGATTGCTGATATCACTGGTACTTTTTGTGTTTCACACCTTTCTCAGTAAACCCTTGAAACCCTTGTTTCGTGTGAAAATCCCGGGACACAGTTGTTGGCACTATACTACAACCACCATGTCTAGTGCCAACTATCATGCCTCATTCAAAGGCACTAAGGTCACTTGTTTGCAACGGTCTGAACATTAGCTAGAAACACTGGTCTGTCTGATATACACCACACATCACAGTCACATAACATATGACTTGCTGGAATGCAGAGTTTATGTGAAGGTAGGGCGGTGTGCTTAATAAACTGGCAACTCAGAGTGGTTAATAACCACAATGCATACAAAAGCACTGAAAAAAATGATAAGGAATAGCAAGATTACTAAATCTGGTCTCAAGTTATGGTTTACTCTTATACATCAGGTTATACTGTATATACTGTGTATATGTAAGAAGCAACTACAGGATAAAATGCTACACATTTTGCATAAATAGATAAAGCACTGAAATATATTTATATAATACATTTTTTTAAAATAGGAACTATTAGTAGTTTATGTTGATTTTCATTGAAACCCACACGTTGCATATATATTGTCACCATGAATGAACGGTAAATTGCACTTAATCTGAAATGATAAGATAGCAAAATCTCTTTGTGATAACTTAGTTCCACTTTTTTTCACTTTTTAACAATCCAGTTCTGAGTGTAATCATAAACACTCATTTAAAAATCAATTGTGTAAATCTTTAAATCATACAACTGCATAGATATTGCTTACTTTCTCAGTTAGTTGCCAAAGACGTATTGACAAAGGGAAAGGTGTTAAATGTCACAAAAGGAGAATTAGGCCATTGCTTTTGATTTCAGGACCCCACCGCAAAATACAAGCCCAGAATAAAGATAATCCATAATTTTTCTGACAAAAGATTGCCTATTTAACAAGGAATCCCCAAAAGCCTGGATTTATTGATCCCTGGGCATTAACCTAAGTAAAACAATGTCATTTACACTGGCAGGAAAAAATTCTGCTTGAACAACGCTGGATCCAGGAAAGAACAGCAACCCCTCATGTCTCATCCTGACCAAGCGAGATTTTCAGTAATTTTTGTCTTAGTGATTATTAAATTTATTATTGTGACATAAAATAATTTTGCTGTAATGTGAAATAACATATCTAAGAAATGTATTCATCAGAAATCATATGTCCTCTTAACATTGCAGAGGCATTTCGGGATATTGGGATATTGTTTTCTGCATGTTGACGAAAGCATAATTTTGAACATGGAATCTCTTTTTTTCAAATCGGTTTGTCTGAGGATCCTAACAACTTGAAAATCAAGGTATGAAAAGTAAAAAGTGCATTTCAATAGAAATGCTAATATAAATAAACAAATTTTATTGTGGGTTATACTGTATATAACCAAACAAATATATTTCTATTTCGAAGTGCATTGCTTACATATTGAGTCTGACTTTGGTACAGATGTGATCACCTTGGTACGTCTGTCACACTGTATCCAAAAAAAAAATATTCCCTCCATCATCAAACCCACTGGCATATAATTTTCATACTGTACAGCTCAGTTTCAGCAGCAGCTTTGTGTACTCACAGACTGTGCAGCAAACTGCTTTTTAAAATTTCTGAATGCTTCAATGGTTTCTTTGGTTGATTCAACACGGTTGCTGCAACATGAAAAAAACATGAACAACTTACATGGCTTTTCATTTATTCGACCTCATAAACAGACATTATGGGTAGAAAAGTGTGCAAAAGGTACTTTACAATGTCAGCATGCTCACAAAAGCCTTATAAATCAGACTTGACAATATTTAAAGAGAAATATTTTAAATGATGTGTACTGTACGTAGGTTTTCTGCGGTTTTAATACCGCTTTGTCCCCTGCTCCAGTTGTTTATGTGAAATAAATGCATCTGAAGCAGGGGATTATCTACTTCTAAACCCAGAAAGACCTAATGACATCAACAATGCTAAGCAAGAACTTCATAGCACTGGTGAGTCCAGGTCTGTTGAAGACAATTTTCTTGAAAGCAACTTACAATTTTATGTTTGTATACTGAGTACTTCAGGTAAGTGCACCACCCAAGGGTACTAAATGCAGTGCAGAATTTGAACCTTGGTCTTTTAGGTGTAAGATCACAGTTATAACATTACACTACCCTCAAGTGTGCAACTATTTTGCAGAAAAAAAAATCACCAGCAGTCTGCGTGGACTTTCTTATATCCACTACCACAACTAGTAGCATTTAACAAAATTGTACTTACAAAACATGCAGTTGAAATACAGATGTGAATTTGTTATTCGTGTTTTGGGTTTCAAGATGAACCGGAATGGGGAATGTTCCCTTACTGTAAGCACATTTCCAAACCACAGTGGAAACTGTAAGTAAGCTGTAAGGTTAGGTATGTTTGCCCCACGTTGTTTTCAGAAGCTCTGCCTACTCCCTGTGGACAGGGTAATCTCATTGCTGCTAATGTTATTACTCCTCACAGATGTAGAGTAGTTTGCTTTCATTAAGCAAAGAGATGTTCTACAATAAGACACTTAAATAAGTCAAGGCTAAAACTGCAATATTATCTATTAATATTTTATCAAGGCATGCTTTAGAGTCTTGTTAAGACTGGTCAAAAAAGTATTTCAATACATGAAAGGGAAGCCATTGTATTCAAATCTTTATCCTCTCAAGAAGTTCCCTAACTTATTCATGAGTTTGTATGGGGAGGACATTTTGCATTACTTTTATAATGGGGTGAGTAGGGATCTTTGACATACTGCTGTGGAGAGAACGCTCTCAAAGCCCCCTTCTTATCAGATGAGCTGTGACCCATCCAGGAGCCTGAGAGGTCCTCTGAGCTGCACCACCCTCCCCTCCACCTTGACTGCACTTCTACAGAACCAAAAGGAGGAGAATAAATGTCAATTTGGGCATCATCTGCATGAAGATGATAGGAGAAACTGAGAAAGGTGGTGAGGGTTCTGAAGGAGGGAATGTATAAGGAAAACACTAGAGGTCCCACTGATTCCTGAGGTACACCTGTAGAGAGGCATACTATACAATACTTAAACACACTTGTGTCTGTTTATTTTATTTATGGAACATTTTTCATTTTTGAGTAAGTAATTTCACATGCCCAGGATGTCGTATTTTTAATTCTGGAATTTAGTGAATGGAACAACAGCTGATGTCTGTTGCGAAAGTGGTATCTATTGTTGCTTTTGATATTATGAATAGTAATTGATCTTTATCAATTAACTGGCATTAATGTCTACTAAGGTCTTGCAGATAATTCTTTCTTTTTTATTTCTTGTATATACAACGAGGCCACTGGTTTTTGCAATGATTTCTAGAAACACAGATATATCTGCTTTTTATATAGGACTGATAGTTATGCCAAGAAGTGTGCTGAACTGGACAAAGAGCTGCGTCCACTTCAGGAACAGATCCAGATTATACTGAGCTTAGACAACTCAGTAATGAGTCTCATATAATAATGACTTATTCCTGAGCCTTTTCTGCAGTCACAAGAAATAATGACAAACACGTACATTACTAATTATATTTTATGCAGTGAGTATGTTTTTTTTTATTTTTATCAGCTTGCTGCTCTAAACTTTTTCAGTTATGCAGAAACATTTCTGAGCAACATACATAAAATCATATGCAGACTGAAGATTCATATGACCGGCTTTCATTCACTTCCAGTACCCAAGCTGCCTCAGTTAGGGAACACACACCTCGCCTGCTGTGTTCATACATGTCGCCAGGACTGTCAAATGATGACAGCAGGAAGCTGTGAAGGCCATCATTCCATGGTGGAATGGCCAGAAAACCAGGCTTCCCATGGTGACCCCACTGCAGTGCAGGAACTAGCAAAACAGAGCTCTTCCTGAAACATGTCTTATTTTAGCATTGAAATAAAGTTAAATTTAAATGTTTATTTTGGCACAGATGCAACTGAAGTTGAAAACAGGCTTGCTCATCTTACACATCTGGGCATAGTTACATTCTAATACTTCTTAGTTTGACTGAATAATGTAACATACTGTTGTTTTCACGTAATATTTAAAGGGATTTTTTTGTATGTATTGTAATATATACACAAAAATATGATAACAAAAAATTATTTATACATTTGGTAAAGTCTAATAAAGTGTTTGGACTGGTTGCACTAATGAATCATATTCTACACAAGACACTTTCTTGACTGTAAACTAATGTTTATTGCAACTGAATTCATTTTTGTGGATTCAATTCATGAATCATCAACAGCTCCACTCTGCATTTGATTTTAGGTTGCTTTTCATTTTATTCGACAGCCTTGGTCTTTTTATAATTCAGACTTTTAACAAACAGATCTTCCTTATATGCTGAACACCATTTTGTTAACATATACTTAAGTGTTACTTAAACGTGTGTTTTGTAATTTGGAATTTTTAAATGCAGTCTTAACCTCCACACAAACAACCATACAATATTATATGTTAAAATTGCTGCAACACTGTGAAAAGTTCTACATAAACAACTGACAATTTTCAAGACGCTGACTATTTCTTAGAAGCATGCACTTTTTAATATTATTTTATGTGTTTCTTGCTAGAGGTGTTTCACTGAGTTTTAGTTCGGACAACATGGGTTCAAGCCTGGGCGCTTGGCGGGTCATATTTAAATATGCTTGCGTCAAAAGTCGAGCAGACCAATGGTAAATGGAGGGGGCGTGTTCAACTCTTATGTTACAAACACGAATGTGGAGTGGGGAGCCGTGTTTTTTCTGGGTATGTACCTAACAACTGGTTGAAAAAAAAACATGACAGAAATGCCAAGGAAGCGACAGTATGTTATAATACAGCCCGTATGAAATGCCGGGAAGGTGGAAATGCGTCTCGATGTTTGTCTTGTTGGCGCGTTTTTGGTGTTCGGTTGTGATTTCTGCAGAATCAGGAAGGGGCAGTTAGCTGTGCCAGTCAACTGCGTTCGCGATTAATTTCCACCAAAAAATGTCGATGTTTGGATGCAAGATCTCAACGTTGCAACTTACCGCCTTGTTGTGTTGTGTTGATGTCGAAGCAAGTGCTTTGTGTGCACCTGGGTGAGTGTTGTGTGTGAGAGACGGTAGGACGAGAGGGGTTTGCAGTTGAAAAGATGAAAAATTTGCACTTCTCCATATAAATGAGGCTGGATCGAAACAGCCCTTGTTTGTAGCAGTTTTGATGCTCGCATTTGCGCTGCAGATCGGGCCATTGTTGCGTGTTTTGTGCATAGGGGATTGCAGGCTGGTTTGGTGGCGTGAAAACTAAAGGACAATGACATGTGTAGAAGAAATAAGGCAGGACAGGAAACCTTAACCCTGGAAAAAGTGTGAGCTCCGTCATGGATTTATTTGGAATTAACTGTATAGGGGGGAAAAAAACATTTCTGGATAGACTGCTGGGGTTCAATAAATGCGTGACAGCGGCTGAACTGAACGGTTTTTCTCCAAACGATTGTTGTGTGACTGCATTCAATTACGAATGAATGTCCTTTTGGTCGGTCGACCCTTTAATAGAAAATGTATATTGTGAGAAAATCGATTGTTTATCGCCGAGATCCTCCCCTCATTCGTACTAAAACTGTGCATTTAGTGTATATCTGTCTAGAGGAGAGTGCAATGTTGCTACGTTGCAATTAAGTAGACTTCATGTAATGAAATTAAACGTTCTTATTCGTGTTTGTGTGAGATGTCGCTTGTAACTGTGTAATACAACGATGCACTTAAGTTTGCCTGTAAATGTGACCTCTAAGAATATGGTTTAGGGTCCAAGAAATGCGCATTAAGTCTTTCATATGGGGATTTTGTCCTAAGAAAACTGGCTTGTTCTTACCTAAAGAATTTGTAAGCCACACCTTTATTGCGTTTACAATGGGTTGCTTTAATCTCCCGGAGCTTTTGAAAGGAAGCGCAAAGCGCCGCTGTACGCGAACTTTCGTTTTCCTATTAACGGAAAACGGCTTTTTATGGCGCCGTCTTCTAATCGATCCTCTTTTCTGTCCAATCCAAACATTAACGAGATGAAGGCCTGTGTCGAAGCTTGGCGAATTCACATTCACAACGTGTAGTAAGAATAAGACGCAGCGCACACGGACGACAGCCGTCTGCAGCTACAACTGATACAGTGTAAGGGGGACGTTCGATCAGAACAAGATGGGATTCCCGGTCGACACTCCGGGCCCCTCCTCTCTTCAGATGACGTTATCTTAAAGTCCCAACCCTTTTAGGCAAACATCCTGAAATGATTGGCTAGGATGGACTACAGGGTGGAGCCAAGAAACGAGCCGCTTCCGACGTACTCTGCCTCAAGCCACGGCTGACGAGTCACGTGACGCGTGCACTTGAGGAAGTCCTGTCGTACGCGCTTCATTGTGTTGTGTACATGTTGTGGTGTGCAAGTATACAACCCCAGTGATCAGTTTTGGCTACGATACGTCCGTTTTAATCATTCTACAGCCCTATGTAGACAAGTTCCATCCGAATTCAACAAACGAGATCTAATCTGCCAAATTCGGCGGGTATGTTTTATTATTGTTAACAGAAACTTAACATTGCCGAACGAAATAGATGCGTGAGAAATGGAGAAGTAACTGTTTCCAGCTCCAGTTTGTTTTACGCTACCTAGTATTAAACGAGCATTCAACATAAATGTATTCTTCATTTTATCTCCACTCCAGCGAGTCAGAAGGAGGCTGAGCGCATTGGCGACATAATTTAGTAATCGATACGAATTGATCGACGGAGGTTTTGCCAATCCACTTCGCTTTTGTCTCCACTTGGTGCATATCTCCCTATCAGCTTCCAGGAGGCCGTTTTCTAAAGACCGAATGTACGCGACTAAGTGGCGGATAAAAGCTACTATGTCACCCCCCCTCCCCTTTTTACTTTGACTAGCGGGCAAAATGGCCAATGGGATTCCAATGCCTTGACCCCCCTTTACAACTCCACTCCAATAGGCTTTTCTAAATTGGGCGGGGACTGGCCCAACTTGTCGGAGCCACGCCTCCCGACAAGAAACGAACCGAGGTTGTTTTCTGAGGAGAATTTTCTTTTAGCGGTGTGGCGCGTCGTTGTTTATGTTTTTTTTTTTTTTTTACTATTATCATGTTCTTTTAAGTTATTTTATCGACATTGATTTACGTTCATGGGATTCCCTTCCGGCACGTTTAGCTTTTAGGCTCTGAAGTATTTTAAATTAAAAAAGAATAAAAATAGACAACGAGTGGTCCTGCAGTTTCCAAGTGTTACGAGGAGGTGAGTTGGTCTCATTTTTAGAGTTGTAAAAAAGGAGAAACAAACTACCTAACGGCGAGAATGGGGTTTCCCTCCGGACATGCTGCCCCAAGTCCTGCTCTTTTTAGCAAAAAAAAAGGTTGTGGGATTTTGTAGTTTGCTTGCACCGGTCGGACTTACCGCGGTAAGTTGTTGCTCCTAGTTCCCCAGCTTGTTTGTAAACGTTGCGTTGAGCGGTCGTTGACTGTGCACTTGTTTCAGTTTATTTTCCCGCTTAATTAGCGCATTGCGGAGGTTTCTGTTTGTTTAGTTGTGTTTTTCCGAATTCGTACCTGTTTGTTGTGTGCCTGCTGTTTGTCCAGTTTGAGGTTCCGGAGGCTGTTCCACCGGCCGCAAGGGGTCCTTCCTCCGGGCGGCAGCGCTCGTACTCGAGGCCGAGGATTGGCTTCAGTGATAGGCCGCAAAGCGAGGGGGTGGCGGAAGGGGCTCTGCAAATAAACTGCTGTTAGCTCCCTAGCTAATGTTAGCACTGCTCTCATAAGGCTACCGTGCATTATTTGTTAATGTTAGAACTGCGATTCAGAATTTTGCAAATAGCATATCTATTGTTATTTAATGCCAGTTTCTAGGTTTGAAGGAAGAATCGTTAGTTATTTTGGCTTTTTTATTCTAAAAGTATTTTTGCGTGCTGTTTACCGCGAATTCCTAGAAAATGTGGTTCAAGTTTCCTCAGTCCAAGTTGGTGCCGGAGAGCTGGTCCGGAGAAGTAGCGGACAGCACTTAACACAATAGGGCTTATGAATTTATTAAATTATTATATTTTGTAATTCGACGTACGGAGTCTTATATCGATTTGTGTGGCATAGAGGAGCTCTTCATTGAGGTTTCTGATAGACATCAGCTGAGAAAGGACGTTCGCTGGGGTTCTTCGCACGTCCACGAAGATGCGCAGCTCATTGCACTAAAACAGAACATTACGTTTAGAGTCAGACATTTTATTTAAATATAGGTTACTAACATTTATTTTCATCGACTTGTACTCGATCACTACAAAACTCGTTGCGTTTAAGTGACGTGACAAGTTTCTTGTTAAGGCTGTACATCGCTAAAGCTCAGTGAATTCTACCAACTCAACTGTGACTAAATATTTTCGACAAGAAATATGTATTTTAATTTTTTTCCAACGTGTAAACTGTTAAACTGCTGAATGTTGCCGAGCCGCCCCCCCCGCCCCACTCACTCATCAGAGCCACACGCGCCAGCGGCGTCTAGATGACGTCATTGGGCTCTGCAGCGTGGGCCGGTCAGCGGCTCGTGGTTCGCTCTGCACGGGCTTCTCGTAGACGTGTCTCTGGTGCGTTTTGCTGCACGCGGCGAACCCCGTTCCCACACAGCCGTGTAAACGAGGCGCCGCAGAGTCGTTAAGGTGCGGGCTCTTCAAAAGTACAGTGATGATCAGCGACACTTTGATTATGCATTAAGGGGGCCTGGCTTATTATGTTGGAACTTCACTGCTCCTATTTATCATAGTTATTATTATTATTATTATTAACTGTTAATTAGCTGACCCCTTTGTCCGAGGCGCCTGTACTACAGCAGGAACTGGGGTCTTTCAGACTGTATAGTAACAGCACCCTTCACTGCTCTCTCTGCCAGTGGGCTGCTGTCAGGAAAGCCTGATTTTAGTTCATTCTTAGGTTGGTTGGCAGAAAAAATTGTGGATGGTTGCAGTCTTGTATGCATAGTTTCAGGTTTTGCATTTGATTTGTTAGGTCTCTTTTAGGTCCTCAGTAGCGTTTTGTGTTGCACTGTTGTGTACCTTTCATGTTGACAATGAGCTCCACTGTATACTGTCACTAATGTTTTTGGTTCCTTCAGTACGTAACGAGGTGTAAACTACAACATGGTGAAGTAGTTTTTCCATCCCTGCAGTGACAAGACAAGGTGCAAGATATCAGTGAATGACTGGGGAAATCACACAGTACCTGTTTGCAGTGGTTCTTCTAATCAGGGGATTTTTTTTGTGTTGCTGAGTTAGATGCCTACAAATGCATTTCTGTCTGAAGGATATTAGTGCAGACTGTAGAAAATCTTGTCAAGGAATAACAGGATAACCATAGTTTGATAGTTAATTGTTGCAGTCAAGAAAATTTAAATGTGTCAAGGCTATAGTTCAATAAATAGCCTTTTTACAGACACAAACATAAGTTAATAATAGCAGTTTACACTACTCATTGAATGGGCTTGTGTCAATTTTAAAGTAATTATCACGTGTTCCAGTAATTTATGGCTTGTATAAGGGTAAGTCAAAGTATGCATAACTACAGCTGCAGACAAACTACAAAAAGTTGTGGATATTTTTTGACTTTCCCTTGTAGTTTTGAGCTTGTGTTCCCTTTTTAATAGTATTTTGGGTAAATTATTGAAAATGACTAGGCAGTGCAGTTCTGTTATTGATTCTGTGCAGGCAATCCTTACTAAGCTTGCATTAGTAGTAGCATTGCATAACTGTTTTTTTTTGTTTTTTTGTTTTTTTTTTTTTTGCATGGCCAACACTTGTCTATAGCAAATTTCATTTTTACCTACCTATGCATATACTAGGTTAATTGGAGTAATTCAGGTTTAAATACAAGTTTTTGACCTTAACACTTTATTTACCTTTTTGCCCTGCAGCACCTTGTTTAGTCTTTCTGTCATTGCTCGCTTGTGGGCTGGCATCAATACTTGCAAAATAATTTTGCTTAAGGCCAAATCTGCTAGTGAACTGAGACAGTGATTCAGAAATTATATATTTAAGGATAATCTTTCGATTGACCTGTATGATATATTTGTCATGAACATGCGTCAGATGAATTTCAGAATATTTGGATCTCTTAAAACATTGCTGACCTCACTTTATATTTGGACAGATATTGAGGCCCCCTCGATTATGAATCCACGATGAAGCGGCGGCTGGAGGAACAGGAAGCGGTTTTTGCATCTCAGCAGCGTCGGCTCCCGGGAGGAACAGAGGGTTTCCAACACCGCGTCCTGGCCCCGGCACCAGCCGTGTATGAGGCCGTGGCGGACGGCATGCAGCCTGCCGCCAACATTCAGTACTCCGTCCCACAAGGCTACCAGGTATGTGTGAGAAATGGTCTGGCACCGTGACACTTTTCCCTAATCTTTATTTTGCCCAGGAACTTTGCAGAAAGTGACTTACTTTCTACAGAACTTCTAATGCTTGTAGAAAACACAAAATTTTATAATTAAAGCATTTTACCAATAAAAATAAAACAATACAGGAGACATTAGTATTTTCTCAAAAAAGTTAAATAATTGTAAATGGTAAAAATCTAAACTATTGCTACTTAATAATATGTGTTGTAACTTGACCATCTTCTGTCCAGCAGGTCCCCACTGTGGCTCAGAGTTCCAGCAGCCATGGGCACCCTCCAGGCCCCACTGCGCACAGTGGAGGTCACCACCATAGCCCTGCTGCTAACCCACATGGGGCACAAGGAGTGCAGAACCACCCGCATCCTCCGACACCTTCTGCCCCCACGCAGGGCCAACAGCAGTTCCAGAGGCTCAAGGTGACAGCCAGTGTGGACGTTTAATGTCTGATTTTCTTCATTTCATTAATGGATGAATGTGTTGTGCAACATACATACATACACACACACAACAACAACATTCATAGAAGTATACAGAGGTGTAGCAGTAAGATCAGTTTAATTTCTCTTTTAATTGGGTCTCATTTTTTAAGGCAGCAAAAGAGTAGCCATGTGTGGTCTGAAAACTACTGCAACACAAAAGGTGCTTGTAAGTCTGGAGTTGGCAATAGGATTTTGGGTCCAGCCACAGGTGTGGTAAATGAATCGTGAAATTTGTCACACTTGGTAAAAAAGGCTCCTAAATTCCTTAATTATAAGGGAAAAGTAAACGGATTGCTTGAATAAATTAGTAAAAGCACTTCTTGTTGTATAGTCTAACACAAACATGTCTGTAGTGCTCAGTGATCCGCAAAATTAATATGGAACTGCACTTTTTCCACTTGGCCAAAAGGTGAAAATTTGCCAGAATATCTGACTTCATTCCACACATCCATAACTAGTCCATGTTTTCCGTTCATATCCAGAATAAGATATGCAGATTTGTGTTACTTTATGGAATTGTTGATTCATACTATTGCAGATCCAAGCCAAAAATAAACACTAGCCAGTTTTTGTAAGGTTAAATCATATATGTCCCTTTCTGAATTTTTATGACCCAATCAGAAATGCCAGTAATGTTTCTTGTGCTTTATATACCTGAAGGGTTTACTTTTTATCACACAATGTCTGTACACACAACAAACAATGCAGTAGTGTTAAATAGTTAAATTTTCATTCTGTATACTTTCTTCAATTTGAGGCATTGCAGAAATGTTGCAGATCCAGGCACCATATGATTACAGGTTGTTTGTAAATTTGAAAGTGATTCTGGATTGTTGATTCAAATTGTTTACCATTTAATAATCTAACACGGGCTGTGATGTTTACTTTGTTCTACTGCCTTGAAAGTGGTGCGAGCACTGTGACTGTACAGTATAAGGTGCTGTTTTGAACATCTGTTCTGAAAACATAATCCACTTCATTCTGTAATTTAGTAAGAATATTCACCATCATGAAGTAAGGAAAACATAATAATCTTCTTAAATAGACTAACACCATGTTTTTCTATGTATGATATCAGCCATGAGCTTTAGTTTATTTTTACTATGTGTCAGTGGTGCCAGATTCTTTTATTTGTTACTTAAGATTTGGGTGTCTCAACTTTGGTGAAGTCCTTAAATGGATCTGAATCTGACATGTGAAAAAAGGAAATGGCAGTGTAATGTAATAAAACTGAGGGCCATAAATTTGACTGTGGCACTGAAATGCTACTTTCTAATGAAATACCACCTCAAAGTATATTTGCAAATTCTGTACTTGACACTTTTAAATCTCCAGGAACAGGGTTAGATATTAATGCGGCCAGAAATTAGGTAAAATTAGAATTTGGTGATTATTTGAGTGTAGCTAAAAACTAAGTACTTTTTATTGACATTAAAAAAAATCTGTGAAACAGTTGCTGAGGTATTATAACTGCATAACCAACACAGTCATTTTAAAGGTGCATCTAAGAGAACATTATGTTTATTTTTGGGGTTGACATAACAAGGTAGTTGTCTGATTGCTTTCATTTTTCTGAAATTTCTGTGAAACCAAAAATTTGAAACAGTAAGATTGAAAAACCATGTCCTACAGTGGCCCATAAAAGAATGGCTGTTCCTCCATTTTCAGGTAGAAGATGCATTGTCCTACTTGGACCAGGTGAAGCTGCAATTTGGAAGTCAGCCTCAAGTTTATAATGACTTCCTTGACATCATGAAAGAGTTCAAGTCTCAAAGGTAGTTGGTTTTTTGAAGGAACATTTTGATTTGTGTATGTCTGCATTTTCTGCAAAATTTTTATTTTCAGCATGTAATTCATGATTCCTGAGATAGTTGTATGGGATTGTATTACTGTTTCAAAATGTCCACTCTACTCTGTGGTGTGAATGTGGGTTTTTCTGTAGCATCGACACCCCTGGAGTTATCAGCAGGGTGTCTCAGCTCTTCAAAGGCCATCCTGATCTCATCATGGGTTTCAACACCTTCCTGCCCCCTGGCTACAAGATTGAGGTGCAAACAAATGACCTGGTGAATGTCACAACCCCAGGACAGATCCACCACATAACCCCTCATGGAATCTCTGTTCAAAACATTCCGACGGTCCCACCCCCACAGCATCAGTCTCACCTGGGATCCCCCCCTTCTACTGCAGCCCTGCCTGCACCTATTCAGCCAACACCAGCCAAGATGAGCAAGGTAGAAGCTGTCGGTCTCTCGCATACTGTTTTTAAAGCCTTCAAGTTATTTCTCACTTCTCAAAGTTGCTTTTTTCCACAGTTTCTCATATTTTTATAAATGTGGATTTCCTCTATAATTGGTAACTCTTGCTCCTTTTCTAGTTTGTAAAGTTCAGCATGTTTAAAGAAAGTGGGAACTCAATCCCCCTTAAAAATTATCCATATTTTGTTTTTGGTCATCTTTCTTATACTTGTATGAGTAGGCATGAACTGCATTAACTCTGCTTTCAGATTTCGCCTTAAGTGCTACTTTTTAAACTGATTTCAGACTTGTAACTCCTTTAGTTTGCATGGCATACAAAGTGTAGTGCAGTTGTAAATATTTTTAAATAATTGGTGACTTCACAAAATGGCAGGCAAATGTTTATAATCTACACAAGGAACTTGAAACTTTCAGTCTGTAATAGAGCAATCGTATTTAATGTATCTTAAAACATAAATTGCGTTGTCTGGTGACTAGATTGAAAGCGTTAGAATCTCTGGTTAATTCTTTTCTAGCCACTGCAGTCCCCAGCCTTGACCCCCAGCAGCCAGCCCAACCCATCCATCCCTCCATATGCCTCTCCACGTTCACCACCAGTGCAGCCTCACACGCCAGTCAGCAGCACCCCCACAGGTGCCCCAGTTCTTCAGAACAACCAGCCTGTGGAGTTCAACCATGCCATCAACTATGTCAACAAGATCAAGAATCGCTTCCAGGGTCAGCCTGATATCTATAAGGCCTTTCTGGAGATCCTGCATACCTACCAGGTGGAGTGTGCCGAGACTTTCACAATATACATCTTATACTAGTTATGAGGCACACATTGGGCATTGATTTACGATGTACTCTGGAGAACGTTTTACTAGCCAGGTTTTGACTCATGTGGACTGTAAAGCACCTCAGATAGTTGCCTCATTCCAGTTGTAACTGTGGTAGCCCATATCATAACACTTACTCATTGTTCATGTTGACAGAAAAAAAGATAATGGAAGTTGTTGAATTTTGTGAATCTTTACACTCTGTCATGTTTCCTCACACTGGTGTGTTTGGTTTGGAGCAAGTACTCTATTGCTATATGGTTTCCTGTGCAGAAGGAGCAACGCAATGCCAAGGAGGCAGGAGGGAACTACACGCCTGCACTGACAGAGCAGGAGGTCTATGCGCAGGTGGCCCGACTCTTCAAAAACCAGGAGGACTTGCTGTCGGAGTTTGGCCAGTTCCTGCCAGACGCAAACAGTTCTGTGGTATGTTGAGTTTTGGCATCAGGAGAAGAATTATTTAGATTAATGATCTCCATCTCTGCACATTGAACTCCAGACTAACAGATTGTAAACCTTTAACTGCAGAATTTGGGAAATTAAAAATCTGCTTTTAAATCACTTTTATCTGTTAAAGATTACAGTAAGAGAACAATTAAGTCATTGGTTAGTTTTTAGTGTGGTCCTTAAACAGGTCAGTTGTGTGTGATGGTTCTGTGCAGTTTCCCCTTCCAACTGAGCATTCGCTTCTTTAACTGTGTCCCCAGCTGTTAAGCAAGACAACAGCAGAGAAGGTAGAGTCTGTGCGCAATGACCATGGCGGCACAGTGAAGAAGCCACAGCTCAACAACAAGCAGAGGCCCAGTCAAAATGGCTGTCAGATCCGCAGGCACCCCAGCTCTGTGGCCCAAGCCCCTGTCAAGGTGGCTGTTCTCTTAACTGTACTATAGCACATACACACTCCTGTTTATTGCATTTACACAAGATGTTCTTGATTTAAGTTGCACACGAACTGTACCATACACTAACTGGATAGCAGGTACCATAGTGTTGTGTTGACACAGGGACTTACAGCCAGAAGGTTGTTGGAGGGACCCTGCTGTAAATCCAAGCTTTTGCACATTTTTGCAGTAATGTAATGCCAACATCATGGATTTTACAAGTAGTTTACTGAGTAACTCCTTGAGCAGCAGAAACAAAAACTATGAATGATTGAGGCTAAGGAATGAGACATTAACATGCCTTTCAAGGTCATCCTTCAGTTCTGTGGGTTCAAGAAAAACTTTCATACTGAAACATATGCAGGTGTGAATTTGGTATGACAGACACACTTTTTAATCCAATGAAGTATATTGCTATACTTTCAAAACTCAGTCTAATAGTTGATCTGGGAATAGGTTGCTGACACTAAGGTATAACAGTTGGCACTATGCTAAATTTATTTATAATGAAATTTAACCTGAAACTAAATCAGAAGTGTTTTTTGTTTCTGACTGGGTCATGTAGTTTCTCTGTAATCCAAAACTAGCAATATTGTTTATTCGTACCTGTAGTCCTTTGAACTTCCTTCACTGCTCCTGTCACATTTAAACCAAACAGTCAGGTATTGGATGCTACAAAACCTCATGCTTGTATCTCCATGGAGGGCCTGCCCTATTTTCTAAAAAGTGATTTTTAAATGGTATGTAGGTATATTAACTGTGATTAAGTCAGTCTGTGCCCTGTTTGATTTCTCTTGTGTTTTGCAGAAGAAGCCGAAGATATCGGGCTTGAAAGATCAGTCGCTGGCAGAAGTCAGTAAACATGGCATTGGGAGTGAGTCACTGTTTTTTGAGAAGGTGAGCAGGATCTGCCTCCCACCACTTGCTGTGTTAATTTTCTAATGTTGTAGCTCACAATTGCCTAATGTAACGAATGCACTTATTGACATTGCAGTCTTAGAATTTTTCCTGTGCTGAAAGTCTGTAACTGCTAGTGTAAGAGGTCTCAAGAATAGTTGCTGTAATAATGCAGTGTGCACTCCATACAGATTTTAAGTGTCAAATAAGCTTGATATAGTGAAAAGTGCCACTTTCCAGGGCATATGTCTAATGTTTGAGGTTGTGCCTCAGCAGGTAGAGATGGCCTAGAGAGCAGTCCTGAGTTTGAATTGTCTGGCTCCACTGAACCATGTTTTTTTGCAGGTGCGAAAGGCCCTTCGGAGCTCTGAGGCCTATGAGAACTTCCTGCGCTGCCTGGACATCTTCAATCAGGAGGTGATCTCTCGTGCAGAGTTGGTTCAGCTGGTGCTGCCTTTCTTGGGGTGAGTGTCAAATGATGGTCTTTTCAGAAAACCCAGGCAATAAGAAAATCAAGAGCTAAGTAAATGTACAATTTAATAAGTACTAGATCCTAACCAGCTGTTCCACTAGAACCTACTTGGTCTGATCTATAATTCAGAACCACATCCAGTAATTCTGGTGCAGGTGGAAATGAAAGTTAGTTCATGTTACTTTTCTGTTATTACAAACTAAAAAAGATACATTGTTTGTTTCTTACAATAAAATTAACCTTTGGTTATCATGGGGAAGCTGGACATATCATACTTCCAATGAAATAATGGACCCTTCTCTTGTTCTTACCTGCAGAAAATTTCCAGAGTTATTCAACTGGTTTAAGAACTTCCTGGGATACAAGGAGTCATCCCACATTGAGAGCTTTCCCAAGGAGCGGGCCACTGAAGGTATCGCCATGGAGATCGACTATGCGTCTTGTAAGAGGCTTGGTTCCAGCTACAGGGCACTTCCCAAGAGTTACCAGCAGCCCAAGTGCACTGGGAGGACCCCACTATGTAAAGAGGTGAGGACCTTCCTACTCCTAATGAAACCATTATAGATTCTGAGTTTCATGTTTTTAAGTCTTTGTTGTTTTCTCTCCCTGAAATAAAACTTTCAATCTTCTGGCTTTTCTTTTTTAATAAATTTGTCACTACAGTCTTAATCATTTGTTTTGTTATTTAGCCAACATCCAGACTGACTTGGTTTTGCTCGATATTTTTAGTGGAGTAATTCCAATTTAATACTGTTTTAAAGGTTGTAATACAGACTAGTTCTGCAACTACAATGCAGCGCATCTTTTTTTCCTAATATGTGTAAAATGTCTTTTTTCCAGGTTCTGAATGACACATGGGTATCATTTCCTTCCTGGTCTGAGGACTCCACCTTTGTCAGTTCCAAAAAGACACAATATGAAGAGCACATTTACAGATGTGAAGACGAGCGGTTTGAAGTATGAAAAAGGCTTTTCTCTTTGGGTTTGATTAGTTAAATTGGCATTCCGGTAGTCTATATTGGAGCCTTAAATTATTATTAGTCTTTATTGAGATGAAGCCTTTGTAACTGGCCACAAATTTAGAAGAGCAACTTAACAGTGATTTTTTTTTTTTTTTTTTTTCCCCGCCCCCCATTTAAACATATAGGTATTTTATTAGTTCAATTCAGTATATAGGGAGTTAGTACATTGACCAAAGGTAGGGTAACATTAGTAAGCATTTCATTCAAAGATATTAAGATTATAAAGCAATAGCCCATAGTCACTACAATGCCTACAGGTAAAGGAAAGAAGAAGAAAGATTGTTCTGTCCAAAAATTTGGTGCAGTTTCCAGTGGTTTATTCAGATGCTGATTTTTTAAAAAAAGCTTTAAAGAATTCAATTAAAAGATTCAAACTTTTTAAGCCATTTTACCTGTGTACAGAAGTAAAATGGAGGATTTTTCTCCCCCCAGCTGGATGTGGTGCTCGAGACGAACCTGGCCACAATCCGCGTGCTGGAGACAGTGCAAAAGCGTTTGTCCCGCATGTCAGCTGAGGAGCAGGCCAGGTTCCGGCTGGATAACTGCTTAGGTGGCTCCTCAGAGGTCATCCATCGCAAGGCCATCCAAAGGATATATGGGGACAAAGCCCCTGATATTATCGACGGCCTAAAGAAAAACCCCGCTGTGTCTGTCCCTATTGTGCTGAAGAGGTGAGCTTCCCTCACGGCTGTTGTTGTGTCTCAGTAACATTAAGAACACCATAAGGAGGTTAACTGGGTGCAAAAACTGTTTTAGATGTACAGTTTTATTTAAGGCCTTTTTTGCTGAATTGGATGATAGCATTTCTATATATGCCTTTTACTGGTTTTTTTCCCTACATTAACACTGGAATATGCTTTTTCTCTGCTGTAAAGTAAACATTAAGATTTTTCTGTGCCCCCCCCCCCTCCCTCCAACAGTCAAATTCTTCATAGGTCATTAAAGCAAGGGTTTTCAAAATAGTAGGAGTCTATGTCTACAAGTTTTCATTCCTTCATCTTTACTCATTTTAATGATTTTAATTAGCCAGTTACGATGCATTATAAATGGCTAATATTAAAAATAAGTGAAATAAAATTTAGCTTTAATTAGCATTGTACCACAAAGCAACAGTCATCAGATGTTTTATTTGGACATCTCTAATAACATCACATTTAGTGTGCTTTTGTATTCAAGGTTGGAGATTTAAAAACCTGTGTTAACATGACCCATCGTGGGTCCACAGTTCATGGAACAGATGGAGAACCTGTCTGCTTTTGTTCCAACCATTGCAGCCTTCATTTTGTGTCTTGGCTTTGTTTTCTGTGACACATTTATCTCCTCTGCAGTTATCTATAATTATTCCTTTTGTTGTGCCCAGGTTAAAGATTAAGGATGAAGAGTGGAGGGAAGCGCAAAGAGGTTTTAACAAGATCTGGAGGGAGCAAAATGAAAAGTATTACCTGAAGTCACTGGACCACCAGGGCATCAACTTCAAACAGAATGACACCAAAGTCCTGCGCTCCAAGTCTTTGCTTAATGAGATTGAAAGCATATATGATGAGGTAGGGAAAATCAGAAACCGGAGTTGTTGAAAAGATTATTAAATATCTTAAGGGAAAAGTATTTTTATAAAAGATAAAATTGTAAATTCCTTCAGTTTTTGTTGTGTGGGTGGCTATCAAACTATTTAAGAGGCATTTATTGCGATAGTAGCTATTTTATTGACAGCATTTTGTACCATGCTGTCACTGCGGGGTCAGAAAAAGTCTATAAAATAGCCTCATACTTTCTGAATAAATTCCATGGACATTTATGTTTAGCAATTGAACATCGACAACAAACTGGCCAAACTGCAAAATCGCTCATTAGATGTTCTTTGAATGTAGGTATCATTACATTAACATGTCACAGGAATTTATGCTGGAAAATATCCAGTAGCTTTTGAATTTTGAATTTTGCACTTTCCCTCTCACATAGATGTAGACTTGAAAAATCAAATTTATTTACTGCTCTTGTGTATTAACAGCACTAGTTTTTCCACGGTGGATAAGGAAGTGACAGAAGGCTTCACTTGTTTTGATGACTGGTCTTTCTTCGTTGCCCTGCAGCGACAGGAACAGGCATCCGAAGAGAACGGTGGCCCTCCGGCTGGTCCTCATCTGACCCTGACCTACGAGGACAGCCAGATTCTGGAAGATGCCGCCTCCCTCATCATCCATCATGTTAAGCGACAGGCTGGCATCCAAAAGGAGGACAAGTACAAGATCAAGCAGGTGGTCCACCATTTCATCCCCGATATGCTATTTGCACAGCGAGGGGAGCTCTCTGATTTGGAGGAGGAAGAGGAGGGAGCAGAGCTAGATGAGGGTGAGGCCAAGAAGCACAATGGCATGTCAGCAGGGGGAAGCCCAGCAAAGTCAAAGCTGCTCTTCAGCAATACAGCTGCACAGAAACTTCGCGGGTTGGATGACACCTACAATCTGTTCTTCGCAAACAACAACTGGTACATCCTGTTGCGTCTGCACCAGACACTGTGCTCTCGGCTGCTGCGAATTTACACACAGGCGGAGCGGCAGATCGAAGAGGAGTGCCGGGAGCGTGACTGGGAGAGAGAAGTGCTCGGCCTCCAGCGGGAAAAGAACGACAACCCTGCCATCCAGCTCCGGCTCAAGGAACCCAGTAAGTATTACACCTTCTCACAGAAGCTGTTGTTGAATTTATGCTGTGAGGTTCACTTGACTATCTTGCTAAAGAATTCTAAAAGATAATTTTCTTGACCAACAATGGTCCTAGGTAGTGTGATTTGATTGGGTTTGACTCTTGCTCAGTCTGTGTGGAGTTTGCACAAAGCATGGGTTCCTTCAGAGTGTTCCAATTACCTCCCATAGTCCAAAGATTTGGTTCAGGTGAATTGGTGTCTCTGAATTGCCTGTAGTGCATGTGTGCATGCGTGTTACATTGCTCTTCTGTATAAATGGGTGAAATCCCCTTACCATCTATCTGTGTCTATTGTAGAGTTAAAAAGACTATTGAAGTGCTTCTGGTCTGACATTAACCATTCAAAGGCTGACAACTACAACTCCGATCAGTGTGAGAACCTCAGTCTCCTGTTGATACTGCACACTTCTGCTTTCTTGTGTAATTGTTCTATACACATTGTTTTGTGTACTTGTAGTGGATATCGAGGTGGATGACTATTACTCTGCCTTTCTGGAGATGGTACGTAACCTTCTGGATGGCAACATGGACGCATCGCAATATGAGGACTCTCTGCGCGAGATGTTCACCATCCACGCCTACATTGCCTTCACTATGGACAAGCTCATCCAGAGCATCGTTAGGCAGGTATGTATACTATGCACCAGGATAGTTGGGGTGGGTGGTTTGTTTCGGTTCATCTCGATAATTAATACTAGCCCTTTATGCATGGTTGAAACATGGCCTTGGTTATGACTCCAAGAAGCTTGCTTTGTTGTATCAGTCAGATGTCAGACCTAAACTGTTTCCTTCTCGTGACAATCACTAAATTTAATTACTGGTAAAATAATGTTTCTTCTTAAATACAGTTCTAGATATTTGGACATTGCATAAAAATGTTCAAGAACTCTGATGCGCCGCAGCTTTAGTCAGAAATGTGTGAAATTCCTGGTACCGTTAACCCCTCAAATGGGAAATCACTGCTGGACATGGTCTGTTTTAAGGAGAATTAAAGTCTTAGTGATGATTTTTGAGTTGGTGCCTACTGAAGTGAAGTTTGTTATGTCTGCCACCTGCTGGTATGTGATTTAATAAGAAAGAACCTGCCTGTGGTATGTGATTATTAAGATGAAGGCATTGATTATAGGCTTTCACTTCTGGCTCACATTGTTGAAGCTTTTGTATAAGTATGTGTTTGACACTGTGGCAGAACAGTTTTAATGTTCTTTATAGAGTTCTGACAGAGGTCTTGTGATGTAAGATAAGAGCAAGTCTTGAATCATGGCTGTACCCTGTGTCTTTTTGTCTCTGCAGCTCCAGCATATTGTAAGCGATGAGATTTGTGTTCAAGTGACAGATCTGTACCTGTCTGAGAGCCAGAACAGTGCCACGGGAGGCACCCTCACAACACAGGCCTCCAGGGCAGCCAGCGAGGGCTCCTACCAACGCAAGGCTGAGCAGCTCATGTCTGACGAGAACTGTTTCAAGGTGTGCGCTGGTTAGAAGGGGGCTGGAAGGCAGGATGGCACGCAGTCCTATGTTTTTCACGAGCGGAGAGGGGGTACCCGGTGCTGTGTTAACCCTCTAATTCCCATCTTTGTCCACACAGCTGATGTTCATTAAGAGTAGAGGACAAGTGCAGTTGACAGTAGAGCTGCTTGACACAGAGGAGGAGACCTCTGATGAGCCTGCTGAAGTGGAGGTGTGTGTCTCCCTGTCTGTCTCCCTGCACATAATGTTTTATTGCAATTTTGCAAGAAATAAAGAAATCTTGGTAACAGTTTCTTTTATATATTGTGCTGCAGCGTTGGTCGGATTATGTGGGGCGCTACCTGAACTCGGACTCGACCTCTCCAGAGCTGCGCGAGCACCTGGCGCAAAAGCCAGTTTTTCTCCCCAGGTAAGGGTCTCTGTTTCCCCTGTGGTTATATGGTTAGACAGCCAGTGATGGGTACCCTGCCAGTGACTTTATGGAAAACCCTGATCTTTGAACAAAAATATTTTTTCATAATGCATTACAAAAGAGACTTTCTGATTCTGTATGCTAAAGGTTATTCTAACAAACTCTTAAGTAATTTTATTCTGTTTACTTTAAAATTATGACTTAGTTGTACTAATTTAGGTGTTTTCCAAAACTATTAAAAAAAAAAACTATAAAGGATTATTGCTTTGCTTTTTTTTTTTTTTTTTTTTTTTTTTTTTTTTTTTTT
>UFQX01000474.1:384091-434972 GCA_900497675.1 Arapaima gigas | reverse complement strand
TTTTTTTTTTTTTTTTTTTTTTTTTTTTTTTTTTTTTTTTGTGAAACCAGTTCAATCTAATATCGATACTTTCAGGTTTATACTTAGTTTAATCTCCATAGGAACTATAAACTTTAGTCCTGCTTGCACAAAAAAGCTTTTTTCAGAAGTTTCTGTGCTAAACCTCACGGAAGTGCCCTTCACATGAATGCTGGAGTATTTGTTCCAGCCTGCTGAGCCCCATGTATGACAAGTGTGAACTGTTAAGTGTAATGGTCTGAAAAGAGGTGTCAACAGTATAGTGCTGTTCATTAGTTGGGGGAGGGTTTGCTTTATGGATCTTGTGGTGTTCTTATGTCGGCCCTTTGCCCACCCTTCCCCAAAAGGAACCTACGGCGGATACGCAAATGTCAGCGAGGGCGAGAACAGCAAGAGAAGGAGGCCAAGGAAGGCGGGAGGAAGTCAGCTGAGAGTGCAGAAAACCTTAAGATGGAGTGCATGTTCAAGCTGAACTCCTACAAGATGGTGTATGTCTTCAAGTCAGAGGACTACATGTACAGACGCACTGCCCTGCTGCGAGCCCATCAGGTGAGTTAAATGGCTGTTACATAGTGTTCCACCTTCACCGATGTATTCTGTGTTTTAAATCAGTCGGAATGTATTTTTGTCCAAATGTAACTCTTGAAAACTTTGAGTGGTGAGAAACGAGTGTTGTGGATGCCTGTGTCCTGTGCCTGTTTGAGTTGGCCGGGTGGCGTATTGCTCTGCACGGTTATATTTTTATGTAGCAGAAGTTCCCAGGGCTGAGTGCTGGTTTCTTTACAGTCACACCAGAGGGTGAGCACACGGCTGCATCAGCGCTTTCAGGCCTGGGTGGACAACTGGCTCAAGGAGCACGTGACCCCAGAGATGACCTCCAACTGCACCAAGTGGCTCATGGGAGAGGGTCGCGAAGGACTGGTGCCTTGCACCACCACCCGGGACCCCGAAATTGTCCACTTCATGAGCATCAACAAATACCGTGTCAAGTACGGAGCAGCAAGCAAAGCACCATAGCCTGCTGGGGGGGTGGGGGGTGGGACAGTTTGTAGAAGAACATGGTGACAAAAGGCCTGTTACCACATCCCATTGCCAGCTGATCATCTTCTTGTGTTTCTTGGTTTTTAACAACATTTTAGCTGTACCTGCATGCTGCAGGCCCTCGGTGCCAAAAACTTAACAAGTCATCCCGTTCAACAAAATGCCTGCCCATTGTTAGCACAGCTCCCGTCAGCTGCCTAGTAAATTGAAATTACTGAGTTCACTAGTATGAATAACTCCTCAGGAGCCTTGGTTTGGATCAGTGGTGCCTCGGGGAGACACTGATACATGGGGCTACAAGATACCCTCTGACACGATGTCAAGTGCACTTTTGTCAGGTGGTTGGACATTGGCGTCGTTAGGAAATGATAGGCTTGTAAATGTCTAAATCCATCCTAACTGAATGTTCTTAAATGTGAAGAGATATGCACACACAAAGGTAAGAGGGATTTCATTTCTGGAAGAAAATGTTTTGGGTTTTTTTTTTTGTTTGTTTTTTTTTTTGTCAGGAGTGGTGGAACGATACCCCTTAACGTTCTGTCCCAGCTGTTTCCCGGTTTTCTCCACTGTTCAATGACTTTTTGTTCACATCGAATGATTGAAGACATGGCTTGCAATATCCTGTTTGATCAGTTTAATTCCCGTTTCCTATCAGTAGGAAAGTGGTTAAGAAAATATATTGCCCATTTATCTGAGGCAGCACTAACAGATCTATATTTCAATCACAAATTAACCACAGATTGTGGCTTATTGAAAGAAGTTATCAGAGCAACTAATGTGAAAGCATATAGTTAATGTAGTCAGACACTCGCGTGGTTTCTGGCTGCACACTGTAAAGTTGTATAGCTTGTGAATGTCAGTTTACGACATTTATGTATACTGGTATGTATAATCACATCTGAGTGTGACCTCTGCAATGCAGTACTCGAATTTCCGGCGTTGCCCTATACCAGCACATCCAGATAGAACACTCAGAAGGCGACAAGAACAGTCAATGATGTGTATGACCCACACATTGCTTATATGTAAATTAAGTGTAAATAGTGCAGCCTTTTTTATGACAAATCTGCGTTTGGTTTGTTAGCCTGCATCAAACTAGCTTTCAGTGGACTTTAGTGAGAGGTGGCTAAAAGTTATTACATATAAAAAAAAAAGGTAAATTACAAGACAGTTTATTACAGTTTTTACCAAAGGGAGTTTATTAAAGTTATAGCTTTTTCTGTTACTTTATTTTTTAGTAGGAAAAAACAGTTTAATTTGAAAGTCCAGGATTTTTGAAATGGAGGTTTTTATAAAAACATCCTGTCGTGAAACTAAGTGTGAATTTTGCTTCAGTTTCAGACTAGTATCACTGCCTGTTTGGATATCTTTAACACTCGCGTCCGAAAAGAGCAAGAAACACTCATTTTGTCCTTGACGGATTACACAAGATTTAACCAGAGAAAAAAGTGTAATGTGTGTGCACTGTGGTTAAATTTCTGCTGAAAATATGAAAATTTGTAAAACAGATTACAAAAGCATGTCTTTCTGTGGGTCAATATAGCCCCTTTTTTCAGTAGTATTCAATATTTCTAATAAAAAATACACTTGCAGTTCATCCAACCTGTGTGTTCGGCTGGTTGTCCAGCTCCCTGTCCAGCCTGCATTTTGAGCTCATTTCTGTGTTTTTATCAAATGTTTGATTTTTAAATTGCCATCTTCAGTGTTTGGTTTTTTTTTTTTTTTTTTTTTTTTTGTTCAGATATATCCCTTGAGAGGAAAGTAAGATATGGGACCTTTTAGTAAATGCCACAACATTTAACTGCAGCTTTTTGATTTGGTCAAAAAGTACCGATTCAGTGCTGCATTTTGGGTAGTATTTGCTAGTACAAGTTTTAATGGTGGCACTTTGCACAGCTGTATGGATGGAATGGCTTTGTTTTGAAGTTTCAAGAGACCTCAGAAATATGTCAGCATCTTCCCAGAAATTTGTCGTATTTAGAGACAACTTGGAAGTGTTTTGGTTTGAGGAGGTTAATTTCTTATTACTTCCTCCCTTCCAGTAAGAAGCCTGATGATGATGTTTCGATCCCCCAGAAAGTCTGAAGCTGTGTGTGTTTCAGACAGTGTGGGGTGAAAACCTAGTATCACCAGGGATCTTTCAAAATTCCTGTCAGCCACAAAAATATTGCACTTCTAAGATCCCCCTGCACTGAGGATTCTTGGCAGTGGTCACTACCCCGTTGTGTGGCTGGCAGTCTGGACTCGTGTGGACACCCCCCCCCCCCCACCACGACGTGCTGTGTTGGCGTGTTGGTGCCTTCCTCTTCAGGCCTGTAGCTCTAAAGGCCCCTTCAAAACAGACTGGTGCAGATGAACACTGTCCTGTGCCACTTTGTTGGTAGCTGAAATCCCCCCCCTTTTTTAACTTTGTACACTTTCCCCCTTGTTTTTAAAGTGTTTGGAAGAAATGTCAAGATTAGATTTGTAAGCAAGTAAAAATTTAGCCAATTTCCTAAAAATGTTCTTGTACACGAAAGCAATACTCCCTCTGTAAACACACCACAATGTGTGGATTTTATTATTCTGTTAACGCTGTATTTAAGTTGTCCAAGAAACCACTGGCCCAAGTGCTGTGTTGACCACCTGTTTTGTACAAATATGCTATTAGAATGTAGAAAATGAAGCAGATGCACAATAGGCACTATGTCAAACTATCAGTAGTTTTAGGTTTTTAAGTGTTGTGATTATTTTTTCCCCTTCTGTTGTAGTTCTTAACTCGTACTGATTTATCACACTGGTCAGTGTTTGAGCTTTTCTGTATGTTAATTGTTTTTTCATATCATTTCCAATTCATTTATGTATGAAGTAGCAGAGACTTAAGTAGTGTTGGGTCACACTGCTGGTGGTATAATAAACCCCTGTGATTTATTCTCATGTTTATGTCAACTGGGGGGGGGGAGTTGTCACAATTGCCAGTTGAGTTGGGAGTTTAAATTGTAATTGGCAGACAGTTATAGTTCTGTAGTGGTCGGTTTGTGGGCGACAAACCCAGAAGCTAGCAACGCTCACCCTGGATCTCACACCTGTCAAATTGACATATCGTCACCAGCCAAAACGTTTCCATTCTGTCCAGGAAAACTGTGGCTTCCAATTTAAAGATTACGTTGCACCATAAAATACGTATGTTCTCATTTGACGAATACAGGCTTTTCAGAAAAAAAAAGTTAAAGATGGTGCTAAATATTTCCTGCCAAGTTGTGTTGCTTTGTCAATGCCTGCTCTGTGAGGTGTTCCTGAGCAACGCTAAGCCTTTACAAGTAGAGAAACTCAACGGCAATAAAATATTTTTAGTACGAGACCATTCACTGAACTGCGGCATAACTGAACGCAAACCGCATCTGGTCAGTATTCTCTAGCTTCCAGTCGGCTAGACCACTGCAGAGAGGGTCATCCGCGTTGGGGAGCTGGGTCTGAGCACTGTAGGAGGTTTTGTGTGTGTGTGTGTGTGTCTGTCTGTCTGTCTGTCTGAGTGTGTGAGAGAGAGAGCAAGCGAGCGAGACCAACCCCTGGTAAGAGAGGGAACATTCCACCTGAGCGGGATGGGAGCATGTGGCCCCCCACAGACCAGCTCTGACTACTGCCACCAGCTGGAGACAATCTCGGACAAAAAAAAAATTGGACAGTTTTGTGCCCAGGACTGTGATTTTATTTTTATATTTACTGTACAAGATACAAAAAGTGAAAGATGGATGGGGCACTGGCTTGTAAAAACTGCTTTTTGTATTGCATTTTTTGTGTCCCCTTTGCCACCTCTCTACATGATTTATATACAATGTTGTATACTTGAGTGTAGTGCAGTATTTGTCATTAAAATTTGCTGAATTGTGTCAAGTGTGGATTTTATTCCATGTTTCTTTTTCCTTTGCCATCTTACTGTGGCGTTTTTCTTTTTTACCTCTTTTCAGTTTGTCCTGCAGTAATTTAAATGTAAGATTTTTTAGTGTGTGCGTGTGTGTGTCCCAGTGACTTTTAGAATGGCCAGATGTGGCTCTTGCATTAACTGAGCAGACAGGAGAGATGTTCATGGGGATGAAATTAAAAGTTCACTTCTACTCTGACCTTCATTGTAGCTCAACAGTATTCTGAACATCTGTATGTACGCTTGTGCACTTCCCTCCTGTTGCGGGTGGGGGCGCTGAAGCCCCATTCGAGTTCAAGTGCAGATTGCTGCCCGCCCTCCCTCCCTGCACAGAGGAGGTCATGGGAGGTAAGTTCATGATCATCTGACCTTAAGCCTTCTGGAGCAGTTTTTGCGTTTACGATGAATCTGTCCGAAGCAGAGGAAGCAGCTGTGTGAGTGAAACCACTTCTGTGCTGATCACTTTTGTTTCTCTTTACACCACTGGTTTCCCAGCAAGGAAATCAACAGTTGTCACAGTTTAGACTGAATTTCCAGTGCTGATGCTGTAAGAAAAACTTTGGACAGTGAGGACTTGAGATTTTTCTAAATTATTTTATCTTTTCTTCCCAATGCATCTTATTGTTTATATACTCGGATGCTGATTTATCCATCTCTACAGATGGGATTTTTTTTTTTTTTTTTGCTTTATCATGTTATGTACCTGGTGAAAGGCGCTGCTTTGGAAGTGGGAACCAGACCTGGATTCTTCAAAATGCAAGAGCTCTAAAGATTCCTCCACCTTCATGCTATCTGTGCTGTGGAGAACTTTTCTGCAACAGGACACAGATTTAGTGAACCGCTATGAGTTTAGTTTCAAACAGGTTCTTCCCCCTCAGACATCTTAACAACCTAATACTGAAGCTGCCTGATTAGGAGCCAAATGCCAACCATATAATGGATTTGAGATTCAGATCTTTAAAGCTCATTATCTGGCAGCATCTACTCTCTGTGCACATTGTCCCTGACAGCTAGGCACTAATTGTCATTTTTAGGCAAAACTCCCTGGAAAAGCAGCCTGGGAGACGGGAGCAGATAGAGGAGAGCTGGCAATGAGGTCGCTGACAGACGGCCCACAGCGCGCCCCCCGCTGGGGACTCGCCATGCACCGCGAACCGCGACAAAGGCTGTATTCATGTGTGTCAACGGCACTCGGGACCCACGACTGGCCACTTAATAATCCAGAGCGCTGCTCCAATCCAGCTGGACCCTGGCGCTTTGTTTGTCCTCATTCATGGGGAAGCACATTCTTCACTCTATACCAGGTCAAAAAGCACAGAAGTTGCACTCCCCAATGGGCAGCCGTGGTGCTGAGGAACGAGAGCGGCGACCCAGCAGCGTGGTGTCCTGCGGATGGAGTGTGGCACCACCGCGGGCCTTTGTGCTTGGCAGCCATGTTAACTTAGACAGATTTACTCTTTTTGTTCCCTTGTTTCTTTTATGACCATAGATTTCGTCTGGGCGGTGCTTCTCATTGGCTATGGCCCCGGTGAGGGTAGATATTCTGAGGTTACCATTCAAATGGAGGTCGGTGAATCACTTTGAAGCCAAATGCGCTGGCAAGCAAAGCTCTGCCAGACCCAGAACAAGACCTGGAGCTCTTTGAATCTGTATAATCAGCTTTGGCAAACCTACTACCCAGACTCTTGTGGCTTTGCGAGAATGTAATACAGAAGTACCTCGATCAGTACTGCCTACCTGCTGTTTCCCAGTAGCGCTTTCATTTCAGCCCTTTGAATCATTTTTCCTCCTTCCATCTAGCCATTTGTCACTAACATCTTGTCCTGGTGAGGGATGTGGTGGTCTGTCCCAGAATCACTGCATGAAAGGCAAGGAGCGGCGTGCTCCCTGGATGGAGCAACAGTGAGTCGCAGATAATTGAGCATATTTTTACTGTTTTCAAAAAATATTTTTAAATAAAATTTGTAAAAACTTTTTGGGAATATTTAGTTTTCAAGCTCCATTTATGCAATATACTGTATTAATGACCTCTTGTAGCACTGTTTCATTAAGCTCCATTTCTCAAGAACACATCTGGAGCTGGAACTAGGATCTTGCAATATATGTTTAAAAAGTCGGGCTATATGAACCGATGAGCTTCCACTTTTAAACTTAACGGATAATGATTTATAGTTTAAACCTCTCTAGAAGGGTTATGGATCAACAATAAAACTGGTTCTCAGTTTGTTGATGCTGAAGCTGGCGAAGGCGCCAGGTTGGGGTAGGAAAGTTCAAAGCCACTTTGACAGCTTGTGATCCTTTGGAAAGGCAGCGTTTCCATCCCCAGCGGGCTTGTGCAGCTTCACACTCCTACAGTTTCCTCCACGGCTGCTTTGGCAGATCTGCCCCTGACTGGGATCATGGTGCGCACTCCATTAACACCAGTGATATTCCAGAGACCTCACAGGTTTTTCCACAGAGCAGAAAACAGTCGTCTGGGTTAGTTTATTAAAGTTATTTTTATGTGTTTTAGCAGGTTGGTCCGAGGGCGAGGGCATCGATTAGTAACCTGGTTGCCAGTGTCAGTCTCAGGAGGGGTTCTGCTGGAGTACTGCTGAGAAAGGTGCAGCAATTGCTTTATTAAAAAACAAGAAAAAAGAAAGAAAGAGGAAACACTGGCTCTACGATTAACTACATACTGCTAATAAAAATGTATTCCGTCCCGAGGTGGTCCACCAGTCCCACTCTCTACAGCTCTGTCGCGTGACAAAATGCTCGCAAAATGAACACAAGGACAGCTTTGTATACATAACATCTGATACGTTTTCCATTAATCACGCGAATGAATTAATTCCTCCCTCGACTCTTCATTAGTCATGCACTGAGCTATTTGTCTGTTTTATACCCCCTCAGTGCCGTGTTTGGGGTGAAACACTGTTCCCAGCTGTCTTTACTGATGCTTCGTGGATCGAAGTGTATTTGACAGACTCACCAAAGAACATTTTACAAAATTATGAAATATACCTTCCGTTACTGAAATATATGGTAATTCCACGACTAGTTTCCGTCACGTTGTAGTAGTATTGCATTTTGGTGAAGCAGCGTGCTTAATGGACTCCTGAGGTTGATCTCAAGAAGGAGCTCATCATGGGGCAATACTAAGTGTGGGACATCTGCTCACAGTGGCTGCGGGTTCTTGCATACAGACCATGTTCTATCCATGAATGCAGTATAAATATGCTAGCAAAATTGTCCTGGTTTCACCAGGGCTCTGCATGGCTAATTCGAGAGCTAAATTGAGGATCTGTTTTGATGTGTCTTAAAGGCACGCCAGTCCAGTTGTAGCTGTCTGAGCTGATATATGGCGACAAAAATGAACCACGTCAAGTCCAAAGGCTTACAAAGCGATAACCTCGAACAACCCCACACGTCACTACTGATGTGTTTTCTTTATTTTAGGTTTCATTAATGGCAAAACATAGGAATGTGTGGGTATGGCAGCGTAAAACAGGAATACCCTCATCGGCAAACGGCACCAGGAATATAAATGCCACCGCTTCTTGTTGCAGGATAGGGGTCGCACTCGAGATGCGGCGAGAAGAAAGTCTCTCCTCCCGACGGCCGCCAAATGCTGCTTCACTCTCGTACGTAGATCCTCGTGCACACGACATCGTCCGCCCCGATGGTCTAGAACAAAAAGTCAGATTTTCACCATTGTCATCTACCATTGACTTTCTTTACGTTTGAAAGCACGGATGTTTAAATTTCTTCACCCTAGCACACCAAGGTCAAGACGATAGGTCCCTCTTTAAGAATAAGTACTGAAAGTCTCGTGTTTGTCAGTTATCTGTAGACGTAAAAACATTCAACGTCTGGCTGTGTGTGCTGTTGTGGGAGGCAAAGAGCAGAGAGCACTCCAAAGCATGAAATAGCGAGGATAAGATGCACGGGCCCCCATCCAGGGAGAAGCAGCAGATGGCAGCGAGCCGCCCGGCTTAACTGGCGCTTTCCAGCAGGAAAGAGGGTTGAGGCCGCCAGCAGACATGGGACACCGCCAAGGGCCTCTCTCTCTCCCCCGAGTGCAGGATCTCTCCTCAGCGGCCGATAATCGACGCCATTGTCCGTGTTTATTTCTCAAAGCCGAGAAACAAAACACACGGCTGTCAACACATCTAATGATGCTGTGCACACAAAAAATGGGATAGAGCCAAATTCTGGCATGGGAGTTTTGTTATGTTTAAATGCCATTTATTTTTACTTTTAGTTTTAGAAGAACTCAGTTGGGTAGAGTACATTAAATAGTAATCATCACATAGAAGAATGAATGTTATAAGTTAAATTCGATGATAGTGGGAAAAGCTACCAAAACAATAATCTATTTTAAGTAAATGATAAAGCACATGAAAGGAAGAACAGAATATGGAGCATCTGATTTTTTCTTTCCATTTCCTTTGAAGCGCTTTGTAAGATTCTAGTTCCATCCCTACATTAAAGCTTTACTTTTACAGTCTCCAAGAGGCTTTTGACCAGCAGAACCCTTCGTGACACTCTTACCATTTTGGAAAACTACATACAGTATGTTTAACTGTAATAGAGCAGATCAAAATGAATCATGAACACGATCAGACACACGTCTTGATCCTAGGTTTTCCAAATGGGATCACATTATTCCCAAATCAACTCTCAAAACTTCTCTTTACCTAAGTTGCACTTTTTTCATTCACCTCATTATATGTAAAGGGTATAATTTAAACAGAAGAAATTACTATTTCATTTTCACTCAGTCAGCATCAGAATCGTGGCATCTTGGATCCTGTCCCGGAATCGCTGAGCACTGGGCATCGCTGCCAGTCCATCGCAGGGTTGCCAAGGATGTGCATTCACTCCTTCACACATTTGGGGTAATTTAGAGTGACCAATTCACCTGTAACACATGTCTTTGGATTGTGGGAGGAAACCCACTGAGACACAAGGAGAACATGCAAACTTCACACAGACTGATCTGGGTTTGAACTTATGCCCAAATAGAGCTGGGTGCTGTGAGGCTGTTTTTAATTTTTACGGGTTCATTTCCACAATTTCCCTAGTAAAAGGACCCCAGAGATCAGTGCTCTGGGTTTAGTAACAGCAAGCAAGTTTGCCATCTCCTCCATGTGCTCCTGCTCTTGGTACCTGGCAGTGATTTCTGACAGAAACTGTGTTTTGTGTGCCAGTGTTAGCCATCCTTACCAGGATGAGTTCTTCGCCCTTCAGCTCTCTGCTCCAGTAGGTCTTGGGTCCGTCCCCGGCCAGTAGCTTCTGTGTACAGTACATCTTGTTCTCATTTTCCCATGTGGCTAAACTCTTTGGGGGAGAAGAGCAAAGATGCAAAGTGATGCTGATAAAATTCTGCTCTAAACAGTCAGAGGACATTTCCTCCTCCTCAGCACACAGTAAATGCTTCTGCTAAATTACGTTGAATATTCCGATTTCAGTGGAGATCCTAGAATTTCTGCAAGTCTCCAAAATTTGAACATCCAGGATATTTCCCTGAATTTAACTTTTTTAAGTCCCTTTACACTAAAACAGCTAGAACTTTCATCCTCGTATTTCTAAGACAACACTGACTTCTGTGGAAATACAATAATATCACCGTCGAATATTTAAGGGCAGCTGTATTCAGCTAAGGAATCTTTTACAATGTTTACAATTTTCTTAGAATTTTATATATTTGTCATACTTCTTACATTGCTTATGTATTGTTTAATGTACATTTTAAAGTTCGTGACTGGAGAATAAAACAGACAGAGTTTCCTGTGTGGTGTCGATTTAAACCTGCGACGGGTTTCAGCCACTTCAGTAGTAAAGGCCAGAAGCTGAGAGAAGCTGACCTCCTTTTGACAAAAAGGCTTTTTCTTCCTCGGCAGAGAGCACCTCTTACAGCTCAGCTTGTGTCCAGCAGTTTCTCTCTCATCTTGCAAGTTCAAAACTTTATTTATCACATGAAAGGCATGGAATAAAGGGTGATCTCAAGGGATCATCTCTTGGGTTCCTTCATATTTATTCTTCCCAGATGTTTTTATTTATATATTGAATTATTTAGATGTGGACAACACCGAAACTATTTAACTAATAATTGGCATTAACTGGCCCAACTATTAACTCAGCAATGTCTTTATTTCTCTAATTATTCTTGTGATATTCAGTCCATTTTGAAAAATTTAACCTATTCCATGATGCTGCCTTTCTGCACGCCTTTGGTACTGCAGTATAGAACATTGTCTTCGTAATGTCTTTAAGAAGTCTGGAAAAACTGATCCCGTGCACTGTACTTAACACTTGACAGATAGAACGCCATACTAGTTTTCGGTTTATGGAATTCACAGCATTATTGCTAAGAAAAAACATCTCATTTCATTTAAACTGACATTCTTCCAAAGAGTTGCTCATGTGGTTTTCATACTTTCCAATGAAGAAGCTGAAACTGAATTCATTAAGTTGAGGCTTGCTTATATAGGAAAAGGAGGAATGGGGTTGATGAGTGGGTTGCATCACATTTTCCTCCCGAAGGAGAGCTGCTTTTGGGCTGTAAAGGCTGGGCTGTCAGGGACCAGCGTCACATGGCCTTCTCTCCTCTTCCCTCTTTAAACCGACATAATGGCATTTGTAAAACTTGAGCTCACAACAGGAGCTCACTATCCATCTCTGAGCAACAAAGTCAGCGGTGCTTGCGTGTTACCCCCCCCCCCCCCGCCGTGAAAATGAGCGGACCCTTGATCTGTCAAAATCGTCCCGATTAAGGAGCAATGTTAATCCTGTGCCAGCGTTGCTAAGAACCCAGGCTCTGTGCCCAGGGTTTTGTGCTATGATATCATTGCTGCAATGAGCCTAGACCTGCGGGTGCCACATGGCAGGTACAGGGGCCGCAGTGCTGGAGCAGGATGTGAACCCCGGCTGGCTCTGCTGTCCAGTTGCAGTGTGATGCCCCCCCAGACCTTGCTCCTCCCATGGTTGTGCATCAGTAATCTTACGATGCAGAAGCCCAGGATTGATCATAGTACAGCTTTACTGTGTTATTTTCATCTCCTCCCCCCCAGACACATTCTGGGCCAAACACATTGCACAGCTTCATTGTCTTCAGCTCATTTACTCTTTAAATCAGGAGTGGATGCTTGTAATGTCCTCAAGTTCAAGGATCCAAGTGTGAAACAATTGGTCAAAGCATCTTATTATTTAAATATTACCATAGCCATATCTTCAGCAGCATGGTGGATTAATATAGTTTCACAGTTTGTTTCCATTTCACCTAATGCAGGCTATCTGTATAGCAGTTACCTTCTTCGTCCAGAGTAAAATAAATCCTGTATTTCTTTTTTTTTTTTTTTTTTTGCAACAATGGGAATTATTAAAATAAGGACAGATTTGTTGCCACCTTTGACCTCAGTAAATGTATATTTTAAATTTTGTAAAGAATTGTAGTCATTAAGTGCCCAGTTACAATTTTTGCAGCATTTAATGCAGATTTGAATAGCATATTAAAGGTAGTAAATATCAAACAAGTTGTCTATAAACAGTAAGGCTTTTAAATCATCGTTGTGTTTTTCATTTTCTACAATGCTGTCATTACTCTGTCATAAGAACACATAATTTGGACCGTCAGTCTTTTCCATTTGTCTTGTCATTCCCCAGGAATTCTTTGAGATTCATTTCTTACTTTGCATGGATCCAAACTGCAGCTTCTCTCTGGGGTTCTCAAACAATTCAATGTAAGCGCTATATATTTTGTATTTATTTATGTTCTAATTACTTGTCAGAAGAACACATAATTCACAACATCAGTCACGTTTTTCTTTTCCATTTGCCCATCAATTCCTCGGGAGGTGTCTGTGATTCACTGTTATTGTGGACAGGCCTTAACTCCAGCTTTCTCCAAGTTACTCAGAAAATCTGCAAGTGGAATGGAAACATATGCCTTTGAGACTGGTACCAGAGCTTTATAAGCCCATCCAGGTGGCTTGGCAGCAAAATGAAGATGACATCAGGCAAGACTGGAGGCAGACACAATATTCTTCTCTGAACCTAGACCTCCAAGTGCGATGACCCTGTGACACTGTTTAATATTATTAGACTGGTGGTGTAAAAATGGAGCGTTCACTGTGGTCAACACTGTGGACGTTTCACCTTGGTCAAACTCTATATGAGGTGCATGTATTTTTCTGCCAGAGAGGCAAAATTTCCTTTTTTAATCAATGTCACCATAATGCATATAAACTTAATACCAGAAAATAAAATAAGCCGCTGCTTGAGCAATTAAAAAAACCACAGTGTACCACTGTGGTTTAAAAACTAAGCAATTCAAATATTAAAGTAAAAAAAGTGCTGATATGTAACATATAACAGCAGAGCACCATTTTGTTGACTTGTGTGACACTGAATATTTACTATGGTAGCCAGTTTAAATGTATAAAATCTGATTAGTTCAGAAGAGCACATTCCAGTTTAATTTAAGACATTTAATGCCGAGGTTCGCCATGGTCTCTGCGCATCGCCACAGTAAACAGTTTAAAGGAAGTTTTCTCACAGTGCACCAGTGTCTGCTTAATAGCAAGGTTCTAACAGGCAAATTCCGGCAATGAGCAGTCAGAAACAGATACAAAGGGGGCATTTAAACCTGGGAACAAGCCTGGGACAGTGCAGGGTGCATGAAAGGTGTGGCAGGGAATGCAACAAGGGCTGGACCATTAACTCAGGAACACCAGCAGCTCAGATTCCGAAACCGGCATGAGCTGCAGTTCAACTTCACTGGGGTTAGCGGATGGATCAACTGCAAGGAGAGGACATGTTTGGCCGGGCAGCTCAGCTAGACTGAGTATGGTGTTGTGGTGTGGGAAAATACATGGGTTACAGCATTTTTACATGCAGTAAAAAAACAAAGGGTGGAAACAGTTTGGTCCTGTTTGCATATCTATCCATGGAAACATTTACCAACTTCTCTGTATTAAGTCTCAGCTTTTTTCGAAGTGTTAATGTAGAGAATAGTCACCTGCTATCACTTCAGGTTAATTACTTTTTTATAACAATAAAAATGTTATTAAGTCATATTTTGCCTAATATATTCTGGGAAGCGTTACTTTACAGATTGGTTCAGACAACATGTTCATATGATACTTAGTAACAGTAATACATTTGGTGGTGGTTGTTTTCAGTATCTATATGGATAGAAAGTCAAATTCAACTCATGTCAATTTACTAGCACAGCTATCATAGTAAAGGAGCATGTGGAAGTGATTCACTACTGTCTTCTTCCACATATGTCTGTCGTATGACATGGGGAGAACATGTGAACTCTACACGCACAGTGCTGGATTGGAACCTGCACACCTACACCAGCTCAGGGTCTGAGGGTCACCAGAGACACCTCTACTTACACCTCTATATATAGGGGAATCAAAAATGGAACACTTTAATAAATGTATTACTCAGTCACTAAGTATCATATGAACACGTTGTCTGAACCAATCTGTAAAGTAACGTTGAAGGTTTTTAATGGTAATTCTACAATTTGGTGCACATTACATGTTGCACAAGTTAGTTCATAAGTTACAGTACTTACTGAGTATACATTTATGAAAGTGTTTGGTTCTTTTTTTAATCACTGCGTATGTGTCGTTGGTTAATTCGATTTTATGCATGCGCAGAATTAAACTGATTTATGAAAGCTGTTGATGAAATTTGGCATATATGTTAATTATTGTGACTCCGATTTAGTTCCGCTTAATAATTCTGCATGACTGACCTGCTGTGGATCTGAAACTGAAATCGCTGCTGTGGTTTAAATTCCTTTGCGTCAGAAAAGAACGTTGGCGCTACATTCAATTTTTATTTTAATATCTCAGAAAAAAAAAAAAAGTTTTTTTTTGGTTCCGTTCCCTTCCTTTCATCCGTTCTGTTGTAGACTGCTTTGTGTTTTTATATCATCTGTGGAATTTCTGTACCTCTTTTTTCAATCACTTATTATCAGGAGAATCTCTTATTGGACATGGGAATCTTTTTTTTTTTTTTTAAATGAGCGCATTGATTTAAGCAAAGGTTGTTTGGGACTGTGGTCTTGGATTAGCGCCGTCCTTCTTTTAATCGACTTACAAACTCTGACACTCTTGCGTTTACCTTGCATCATATTATAGCTGCTAGGGGTTTTTATGGGCCTCATTTGTGATGATGATACTGGTGAGTTAATGGTCCTGTTGTAAAGGAGTATTTTCAGTGAGCAACATAAGCCTCTATCTTACGATACTGTCATTTATAATATACTCTGTGTGCACCAATTCGTGTAGTTTTGGTTCCTGCCCGCTGTCTTTGGGGAACCTCCCCAGATTGGCCTTGACTTCTAACCTCCCATTTTCTTCTGTATGTGACAAGATAGACTGTTGCAGCCATCCTTCATCAACGATGTTCTTTCCTTTCAGACATATGTGACTTATCTGCCAACACATCATTCCAATGGTCCAATAAGTCACCTGCAATCACTCCTTTAGCATTACAGTATAAAGTGTCTGTGTTTTCTTTGTCTGGGCAGCCAGCTCAAGAGATTTCCTCAAGATTCTGTCTCCTTGCATGCAGAGCTGCTGACCAATAAAGGGATTTCATTTTGACTATTTGTAAGTTATGCAAATTCCACCACACCGTCATACTTCTCTAACAAAGAAGTAAAAATGTTATCACCTTTTCTCACTTGGTTCACATCTTTTTCCACCACCTGCTGTCCTACAGCCTTGACCTCATTCATTCAACCTCAGTCCTTGTTGTCTTTCGCTTTTTGCTTTAGGCCCCATCCCCTCTAAACCCGCCCTCACCTTGCATTTCCTCCCGTCCACTGTTTCTTCATCAAATTCTTCCCCAATACGGAAGTTGATCTCGGTGGTGCGCACAGTGGTGGAGGTCTTGATGTAGAACTGTTCGCCGTCCTGCCGGATCTCCACATGTGGCTTGGAGGCAGCTGCTCCCGCTACCTTCCGCAGCATGGCATTCACACCTGAAGGACAAACGCAGGTCAAGGGCCTCAGCCAGCATGCTTCAATACCCCCCTCTCCCATTAGGACTAGTTGAGATGCCCCCCCCCCCCCATTAGCACTACCTGCTACAGTATGGTTGTGCAGTAGAGCTCTTTTATTTTATCTCTGAGTAATTTGTCATAGTAATTTAGCATATTTTGAAACAATTTTTTAAAATATTGCTAAACTACTATTTTTTAGTTTACATTTGTTATCCATAAAATAAACTATTTTCTGTGTTTATTGAATATTATTAAAGGTATAACTGATCTACAGGTAAACCCGGTTTTATATTCTTTCCGTACAATTTGTTCCTGAAAATGCGTGTACAGGAATCCTATTTTACATTTTTTTAAACGGGAGAAATAATAATGCATTCCAAGCCCACGTGAAAACCATCCGAAAGCCAGCTTTCCCAAATACTAGTAAAACCCTGTAAAACACCCTCCTGCACGTGTAGCACTGTGTCATACAGCACTGATGTTTATCCATATTTTTGCATTAATTAAAATTTAAGCTATATATTTTTTTTGACCTCTTAAAGCACAGTTTCATTAAACTCCATTCCTCAAAAACACATCTAGAATGCTAACCGAGGTATTACTGGATTAGCTGGTGCCTGAGTTAGGCAAATAAAATCAATTTATATTTTACTACAGGGGGTGAAAATAATACGCCTGTGTAACATGTTCCTTTTGATTTCATGTTTTAATCTATTGTGTACAGATACAAAAGGAAAACACTTTTTCATTTCTTAATCCTGCTCATAAAGCACAGATACAATGGAGAGCAAGACCTCTGCAATGTAATAGAGCCCAGCCTAGTGCTGGGTGGCGGTGGACGTATACTTAGCCATGAAAGATGTATTGAAGCTGATCCAAAAAATAGCACAAGACAAATCTGACGTGAAATTTGAGATATTTGCCCGGATGCTGCCCTGAAGCTCAACATCACAGCATTGGCTTCAGGGGAAGGAGGGTACTTGCCTGCTTCTGGACCCAGAGGGGGTGGGAAGGTGAGGTGACTTATGGGGCTAAAAATGCTGGACACAGACGGACCACCTTATCTCTACTGGAGCGCCTGCTTCTGTCCCAAGAAGGATACAGTTACATCTTGCTTTGTGTCTGCTGGCATTGTTTTCCAGGAGAACGGATTTATCCCAAATCCCCAGGCCCCTTTGGACAGATTTCAAAAAAGGAAAGTGCCAGAATGGAGCTGGGGGTCTTTCCTGGACCAGAGAGAAGTAAGTAACATTCCTTTTCTCACTGATTGTGGGTTTGCACACAAGTCCCGTAAGTTGACTGGACTGTGGGGTGAGACCTGGATGCAGAAGCTAGTCTACATCCTCATGACATGATGTGGATGTGGATGTCACCCAGTGATTTTGGAAGAGGCTCCAGACCACCATGACCCTGACTAGGACTAGCAGTTAAGGATATAGGGTGCATGGATGAAATACACGCCCTGCATGCCTCCATCAACAGCACCAGTCAAAAGTTTAAGAACACTTGAGCAACCTGACAGTACCTCCATGGGACCAACTGGACAACGAGTCAAAGCAAAACAGCCCCAAAGTGCCCTGTGAAATTGCTGCAGAAAAGCTGAGAAGACAAGGCACCTTATTTCCAAATCAAACTTAATGAAATGCCTCTTAAAAATAGTTTTCAGCTGGTATGTTGAAACTTTTCAGTGGGGCTGTACCTCAACCTTTCCATTCATGCACCATAAAGGATGGGAGAATGACTGTTCCTAGACCCTCAGCCAGAAGCACTAAGTCTATAACAGTACAGTTTAGTATGAGTCACAGTTCTTTCACAGAAGTCTCAGTTGTCCTGTGGGTTTACAGATCAGAAGAACTCTGAAAGTGCACATTCTCCTGTTCCTGGAAAAGTTTTTGCAGCTCATTGTTCTTGGCACAATTAAAATGTTTGTATCTGAATTTTGCCTGCAGAACCATTGTGTATCTTTCTCACACCACTTGCGTGCCTTTCTTTCCCTGGAGAAGAACTGGGCCATCAGTGCTGACAATGCTCCTCCTGTGAGGCGACACGTTGATGTCACAGCTGCCGCACCGTTTCTTTCATTCTGAACGCAGACGTTTCATACTGAACCGAGTCGGCGCAGAATCTTGACCTTTTGCCACCACTCTTGTTGAGAAAGCTGTTTGGGAAACGCTGCCCTTTTGCAAACTTCTCACCTTCAACATTTTCAGTGATCAGTGGGGAAAACATTTTTTTGTTTAAAAATAAGGATAATTAGTCTGAAATTTCCCACCATTTACAGTCTAACGTGTGCTTGAATACCTGCTCATGCTCGAGTAGCTATGGTTAAAGGTGGTTGTTAAGGAACGGAAGGAAAATGTTTGTTAAGGAAAAAGTCTCTGACTTTCTGTGACATGTCTTTTGATCACAGAGAATTGGACTAGGATTTTTCATGTTTAAAAATTTTTTATGCATTTTTGGACCACATCTATAATAACAAAAACTTCTCTTTAATTGGAATTCTTTATTTAATGGTTTCCATCCACTAGTGCTTCTTTATAGTTGCATGCTAGTGGTTTGATTTTTTTTTATTTTTTATGAGGGGGTTTCTTTTGCACCATAAATACAGAAAAAAAGCAGGAGTTTTATAAATCATGCAGGTATGTATTGTTCTAAAAGTTTTTCTAAAAATCTGGGGCAATGAAGGACTTACCCAGGGCTTTCAGAAGTTCATCAAAATTCTCACTGCTCTTCATCTTCCAGGTGCCTGCAAAGTTGGGCATTTTCTAGGGTGGTGCTGCTGGTGAACCTGCGTCGGTGTGCTGGGTCCTCTGCTCTCCGCTCTCTTTCTCTCTCTCTCGCTCCGTCTCGCACTCGGCTGTGTCTCTCCCTCCGTCTGCCTCAGCCCCTCCGGTGCCACGGGATACAGCAAGTGTCTCGCATCCAAGTCAAGTTCCCCTCCCCCTGAAAGACATACTCTTATCATATTTCTGAGACAAGGCTCTGTAATGCAAAAGCAAATTTTCACGTCCGTCACCATTACTTCATTATGACTGGAATGTAATGTGCACTTCTAAGCACGAGGTCTTACTTTCTCCTTTGCATTTTGGTTTAGACAGTTTTGAACATTACTCAGTTAACCATGAAAGAGCTTGAAAGCAAATGTTTAGGTTACGTGAGGGGAGTGAGACTTGCTGACGCCCCCCCAACCCCCCTCCCAAATCCAGTGATGAGAAACTGCTAAATCCTCTACCTCCAAAAGAACAGAACCAGAAGTGCTGTACAACCTATATGATTGCTATGAAATTTGAAATACAGTTTGTTTTGAAAAATCATCTTGTGACCCTCGAGAAGAACCATTAATGGCAGTTTATGAGTTCTACACTAGTTGGGTTATTCTGAAATGCTCCTGGTGGTTTTAGCCTTCTACTTTGTGTTTGTACACATCCTTATTATCTTTTTTACTTTTTTCTTCTTCCTCATTTGTTCCTCATTCAAGAACACAGAGTTCCAAATTAAGACCATTCTAATCGAAGATCAAAATGGCTGTTAAAAATATAAATAAGCATTATTACCATTATTGGACGGTGATATGCTTTTTAAAGAAGCAAACCAACATACAATATATGTTTCATTTCATCACTTTCCATAGAAAGCAAATACGTGTTGATGGATGTTTCCTCCATTTTAACTTCATTTTTACAAATTATTGCAGCGTTTCATTACAGATTTTTTTGTACATAAAACCAACGTATGATCATTTATTTTATATGGCAGTTAAACCTTGTGTCATCAGCACATCTGCTGCAGAGTAATATAACTATTTACATATTTATATTTATATTACTTATAAACAAACATTAAAAACCTAACTTTAAAGAATGTATCATTTTTTAAATTATAGTTACGTTCTGTGATCTGTGACGACCTGTGGACGATATCAGTAAATTGCTCTTGTTTTTAAAATAAAACAGTTCTGAACTTCTGAACACTGCCAGAACTACCTGGACAGAGTGTTGCGGAAAACTGCCGATTTCTCCCGATTTCATCCCCTCAGCTGAAATTAGAGCTCCTATGTGATTCACTGCAAAATATCAACATTTCATCGAATAGGATTTCACACCATTCCACAGAAAGTATGACTTTTTGGGAAAGAAAAACATTCCATTTCCCCGGATTGAAAGCCGACAGCAAAACGCTCTGAGGAGCCCATTCTTCCTGGCTTGGATGCAGCTACTCGAAAACTCAGCATCGACTATGCGTCACGCGCAAGGATCCATTCACAAAGACGTCAGAGTTTGGAGGGGGGCTGTTTTTCATGCCTGCTGCCCATCTGGAATAATTAGTTCTTGTTCTGATGGTTTTTTATCAAGGGCCCCACCAGACAGCCGATAAATAATGTACAGCTTTATCATTGCTGCCCAGGGAAGTGTTGCTGTGAGGGACCCAGGCCTCCTCCTGCTGCTGCCACTGCCTGCTGGCCACCCTCAGTACCGCGATGTAATGATCAGACCCCTCGCAATGAGCAGGTAGAGGTGCTGATGAAAGAATTAACAAATACCTTAAAGCTCTTTAGCCCACCTGGGCAGACACTGGCTGCTTTGTGTAGTTTAGAATCTGGGCTGAATCCTCAGTAATGGCTCTTACTCTGTGTTTTTAGCAGTGGGCCCAGCTTGCAGTCAGGGGAATTTGGGAACAGAAACTAAAGCCAAAATTCATGCATATAAAGACAGCGGTTTATAATAACACACAGTTTAATGCGTTGGTTTGAATGCAGAGGCACGCCTCCGTGAAACTGCAATCCGTCATCCTCCTCAACAGAAAATCATCTGAGAATGGATCTTGTTTTACAGATGTTCCATCAGTTCCTCAAAGGTTTAGTTTTTTTGCACATGCTGCAGCCATCATACAAACACTCCCTGAAATGACACCAAAATTACCGACAAAGAGCATGGGGCATTCTAGCTATTTCCTTAAGCATCAAATAATTTCATAATTCGATGTTCTGAAAGATGTGAATGCCTCCATGTGGTGACTGAGTGGTACGCTCCATACTTCTCCAAAAATTCCAAGTGAAAATCCATGTGCGTTTCATTTCCGAAAAAGCTCCCGACTACTGAGTTCAGGAGTAACTGCGTACTAGAATGGAGAAATGTGGAATAAATAACAGAAAAAAATAGAAATAAAACAAATAGAACAATACCTCCATCAAACTGTTACATTTACTGCAAGAATTAATTTAGATGTATAATCTGTAAACTTCTCACAAATTGTGCAGTCACTGTATTGGGGGGGTTAGTTGCGATGCTAAGGGGTTTCTGGATTTTATCTCCTTCCTCATTCATCAGCACTCACTTCAAACGCCTGTAGCGGATTAGCGGATCGGTCGTGTCCTTGTTTCCCCTCTATGATAAAGTGTCCCACCCATGAGCCACTGCAGTCACACCGGAGCCTTGTCTTGCCACACCGCATACTGGCAAGAGTAACTGTAAGTGATCCCCTTGTAGTACGCAAATTCAGTAGTAAAATGATCTCATTATAATTGTGCTAAGATATTTACTTGTCCTTCTAAAAAAGAGGTTGAACTTTCATATCACGCATTCCTCAAGGATAAAACAACAGATTAATGAAATACTAGCATGTTATACTTTCACCCTTACATTATAGTTTTCATTTACTTGTCAGACAGGCAGTTTGCAATATACCTACAGTCTCCAGACTATGTTTCATTTTTCCAACCTATAAGTTTGTTCAGATCCATTTTTATAACATGTAATGTTTTTATGTCTGCAGGAGGGATGACTTCTCTTATCTTTTTAATACTTTAGGGCAGTTTCTGTAAGAAGTGGGCATGCATTTTATTTAGTCTTTAGTCAGCATACTAAAAAGGTTAAAACATTTTGGGGCTTCAAACCTGTAAAACCCTTTAAGCTCGAGTCTTGAAGTTTCGCGATTCATATTTTCCAGAAATTTGGAGAAACTGATGTACTTTGCACGAGGGCAATAAAGTCTTAAAACATTGCGGGCCTGCTAAGGATTCCTTTTTGATATTAAAATTTAATTTGATATTATTCATTTGAAAGGCATTTATTTACTTTAAAGATGTTCAGTCCCTTCATACTGAAGAAACCATTACATCTGGCCAACATCTGCAGGAAAGTAAGAATTTCTCCCTGGGGATGCACTAGTGCAGTTGTTAGCCGTGGTTTCCCTATAATCGAAGCTCCCAGATTTAAAAACTGGCTCCTTCTGTAGTACCCTTGATAAAGGTATTTACCCTGCTGTCTACTTTTATTCATTCAGTTCTCACTTTTCTTGAAACCAGTGTTAAGTTATTTACTAATTTGCTACCCACTTATACTATTAAGTAATTTCTGTTGGAGTAATTCAGGGTAATACCTTGTTCAAGGATACAACAGCAGGTGGTGGGATTCAAATCTCCAGGTCCAAAGACAGCAGCTTTAACCACTACACTACTTGCTTCCCTGTCTAAATGGGTAAATAACTGTAAGCAGCTTAAGAGACAAATCTAACTTTGTTAGTTGCATTGGAGAAATGCATCAGATAAATGAAGCACCTGCACAGTTTGTTGGTCACCCTTATGTCAGGCTGGACAGTCAAGCAGAACTTGTAGGTTTTTCCGATTGTGTTTTTTCATCCTTATAAAGTTTTTACACTTCTTAGTTTTACTGAGTTGAATGGGTTTCATTACAGGATTTTTGCTCTCCCAGTGAGGAGGGATGGGGGGGGGGGCGCCGCTGTACTGTGGAAGGTCACCAGCTGCAGGGACGTCTGTGGACACCCATCATAACAGAGGCATCATTGTCTCAACCTCACCGGACACTCAGTTACAACTGGAGAGGTGTGGAGTCTGGAAAGCATGTGGACTCTGTGGGATCTGGCCAAGACTGAGATTTTATTTAATTTTATTTAACTATAATTGTCTTTAAAAAGTTAAAAAAGAGTTCCACTCTAACACCATTAAAAAAAAAAAAAAAAAAAAAAAATCAAAGGCCATCTCTGTTAAGAGCAAGTTGACGGAAACAGTTTTAAGATAATTTGTTTAAAAAAAAAAAATATGGAGGAAGGAGGCTAAACTACAGTAACTGTATTCACCCTCAGCAGAGATTTTCCTCAGAGTCTTTTCAGTCTGAAACTTTCTCTTCTTCACTGATAACAGCCATTATTGCCGCTGGCCTCGTCTCCCTGATGGGGCTTCTATTTTATCTGTCGGAATCTGTTTAATGCACAGAATATGGGATCCATCGTGTGTAATTACCACAGACAAACAATATGTTCTCTGTGTTTTGTTAATTTAGTCTATAAAATCACGTATTTATGTCAGCTGATATAAATGCCGATTGCTTAATGATGACTTTAACAGTTATTCGACTGAATAAAAGTTTTAGTGTGCGTTTTATTGTTTAGTTGTTTTCCATTGCAAAATGGTATGCTTAATTCTTTTTCTCATTATTCTTTTCTGTACCAAACTGAAGACACTGACACGTACAGTAAAGGTCTCCTAACGGATATGCCTGACATGAGATTGTGCAGAATGTTAAACTAACTTTTTGCAACACAAGTTTTACAAGTTTCCACTGTTTTGAGGCTATTCTATGCCCTTTTGATCACTGGCAGTCTTGCCAGACTTCCAGCTCTTCCTAACAGCTCTAGGGAATAGATGCAGTGAGATTTATTATGTGTAAACTCAGTTTGTGAACTTGGAGGAATTTTACTTATGTGTGGTTTGGCTTGAAGATGCCATACTGTTGTGTGTTCAAAACTCTGAAGGAAGACTATGTTTACCCCAGCATAATGTTGCTGTTTTATCATTCTTTCCATGTGTGTTTGCACAGAGGGAAGGAAAGAGCAAATCATTCACAAAGATTCATGTGCTTTTTTAGTGTTGCAAGACCAAGCAATATGTCCGATCTGGATTATTAAAGGGACTCTGACTGGCTGAGTACATCTAGAGGCTCATCTGTGGCGTTTCCTTAAATTCAGTAGCCACCAAGGCACGGTGCGATGAGGGATGTGTGATCTCTGGTCAAATATAAAAGCCCTGGAATGAGGTGCAGCGCGTTTGGAAACGGATCAGCAGCCAGCACGTCCCTGCGTTTCAGTGCATTTTTCCTGGCTTCTGGCCACAGAGAAGTGGGATCCCAGGCTCTCCGTGCCACCAATTCGACACTAAATCACAGGGAATCAGAAGCAAACGGTACAGCGTGGCGGCAATGGCGGGCGGGGTTAGGGTGTTTAGAGAAAATCACTGCAGGGTGCCGTGTTTGCCCAGAGTTTGAACTGCGGGCATTCCATTTAATTTTCTTGACAAACCTTTTATAATGCAGGTGGAGTCAATTACTGCACATAATCCATCTAAAGACAAAAACACAGGCAAGAAGACCGAGGTCTGTTGGCTCTGCCCCTAGCTTTTTATTGCGCTGAAATTGATAATTCTTTCCTAATGTCCTCCTTTGGGTTCAGTTGTTTCAGCATTTGATGATTTGACCTCAGTAAAAGGTTTTTTTGACCGCTTTGTTTTGTGCCTTAGAAACACATGAGTGTATTGAAGCCCATCCTAGTTTACTAAAATGGCTGAAACAAAACCTCTGACTTCAAGTAACAAACTGTTAGATTTGCCTGTTTTGGAACAACATTTAAACTATTTGTACAGCTTTTTGTTTATCATAGGAAAGCGTGCCATATGTGGACACTCACAATTTGAGACTGCACCATGCTATGTTCTTTAGAAGTTTAAGCATTTTGATTTTAAACATAACTTTTTATACTTTAAACTACTGTAAGCCTTATAGAGAGGACAGGCTGCCAAGCATATCTTGCCACGGTCTAGAACGCCCTCTATAGGTTTCATATTTCCACGTGTTCTTTAAAAAACACAAAAAAACTAAAAGTCTATTGTTTAAAATGTGATTTCCACATTACAGCAACAGAAACATACAGAGTGTTTGAATGTGTGCAGGACAGAACTAAAGTAACAAATAACATGAATTATACAGGGAACACGAGGCGTTTCAAAGCAAAAGAGAGAATAAAAGCACACAAGTTTTTGGAAAGTTTCATACATTCTGTGTAAAATGCTGTGGTTTATAACAGAAGATTCATGAATTCGACCAAGTTGCGTTACCTGTCTGTGCACCTACCTGTGTGTAGTGTGTCCTCCTTGTGGCGAGGGGGCGCCAAACAAACTAAGGCGCCTTTATTTCCTTCGCTTCCTTTCGCGCGTCACCTTTCCTGCCGCTTTCCTCTGTTCCCAGCAGCCCCTCGCCTTTTTTTATCAATACTGACAGGACAGCGGTTACAAGGTAATAACGCATATACCTGTCTTTGTCTCTTGTTTTTACACCTTATAGGGGACGTTCTGAACGTAATTTCTTCCGTTGCTCGTCGTGGTCACTCTGAAACTATTTACATACAAATTTAACAGGTATTTTTCTTCTTGTGGCCCGGTGATGCGCGAAACTTGCTGCTTCATGCTGACGGGGAGCCGCTGGAAATGTGGGAACTTCTGCGTTTTGACCATAGAAACATTCACAGCGTGTCTCTCCAGTGAGCTACGCGCTCTGGTTGTTGTGGAGTGTTTAAAAATAAATTTAATACTTGTAGGAAAAGCCCTGTTGTGAATTGTGCGCTAGCCTTTAACTCGCAAGGTCTTGATTTCACTTTCAGTTCCCCCGTGTTTCTGTTTCCACCCCATAAAGCTTAGTTTACAGGTATTTCGTGAAATCGGTTAGTCGACCTTGCTAACCGAACTACTATTATTCATGCCCTTTTAAGATGTAAGTGGTATTTGCGTTTATTTTGCTTTAATATCCATTCTTCCTTACATGTATCGGGGTCTTAACGGACATTTTGTTAGTCACTCGCAGTCTTCGTTATTATTCCTTAGTTGCTTTTTAAGTACTTAAGCTTATTAAGTTTGACCCGTATATATTGGTATTTTTACTACGTGTTTCAGTGGAATCACGACAGGAATGGGGTGTGGGACTCAAACCCACAATATCTGGGTTTCACAGCTCAAGTACATGCAGGTAATAGCAACAGGACAGAAGAGGGACTGTGGCTGAAGATTGGAGGTGCTGAGAAACGTGCATTTGTCTTTCAGGATCCCCAGAAGGAAGCATTTTTACAAAGTCTTGCAGTTGTCACGTGACTGAACAATAATGTCATTATTTATAAGGTCTTAAAGGGTTTTTTAAGTGCATTATGCTAATTTTGTATGTCTTAAATGAGCTGTCAGACAGTTAATGTTCAAACAGTCTTCAAATAATGTTAATCGGTCAGTTTCCCTCCACCTGTCCTGGTCAGGGTTGTAGTAGCTGACAGTTGAGCAGGTGGACCCAGACCTTCCTTTCCTCGCATCAGGCTCTAACTCCTGTTTGGGGGATTCTCAGGTGTTCCCAGCTGTGGGACCCAGTGAGTGTGGGGTTTACCATGTTGTCTCCTCCCAGTGGGGTGTCCAGGAGTTGACCGTGACATTCTTGTAACAAGTCCAAACCACTTCAGCTGACTCCTCTCAAACTAGAGGACCAGCAGCTGTCTTGGAGACCAAGTGCAGAGACATTTTTCTGGAGGATCATTTTGGCAGCTTTTATGTGAGGAACTTCATGAATGTGAGAACGGGGATCTAGAGCTGTAAACAGAGCTTTATCTGAAGGGTTCAGCTACTCCTACACTGATGCTTTTCTCCAAAGCCAGTCTGATCGTGAGGTGTATAAACAGTTTGTAGCTGTTTACTCATTTACTCATTACTTAATCTTTACTAAAGGAATTTAGAGTAAGTACCTTCATTAAGGGCACTTTACTGAGAGCAGCTATTTGATTACAAATACTTCGGTATGAAGCAACGCTCTACATTATCTACTCCCCCATAACATATAAATGTAACATATTAACTGCTTTTTCTTTTTGCAGGTTTTTTCTTTTAAGATAAACCTTAATCATGGTAAGTAGGAGTTGAGAAATTACATTTGACATTCAGGTGGACATAAAGTGCAGCTTTCACTGTAATAGAGCTTTCACACCTTGGTTTAATGAAATCAGCTTGAATTTTTTTTTAAGATACTTGGTGCATTTGACCAAATGTTTGTGCTCAAAAACCTACGTATAAAAATGATGTATGAAAACGTGTATTTTAACTCATTAGTTAAATTAACACTGTTATAAGCATTATTATAAGTGGATTTTCAGGATGTGGTAAACTGGGTAATCTATATAATAATCTGAATTGCAGTCTCGAAGATATGATTCCAGGACAACCATCTTCTCACCTGAAGGTAACCGATTAATTTTTTTTTAAACCACATTTTAGAACTAAATTGATAATTAACTGATTTCAAATATAATAAATATTGTGTTTTAAAGCTGTTTTTAAAGACTAGGTGTCTCTTTGTTGAGCTTTGATTTCTTCCTCAGCAGATACATACATACTTTAAAAGCAAATTTATTACCATTATTAATGTGGGTTTCATTTTGGTTTCCTCTTCACTGGCAGGTCGCCTGTACCAGGTGGAATACGCCATGGAAGCCATCGGACACGCTGGAACGTGCCTGGGCATTCTAGCCAACGACGGCGTGCTGCTGGCAGCCGAGAGGCGAAACATCCACAAACTTCTCGATGAAGTTTTCTTTTCAGAAAAAATCTACAAACTGAATGAGTCAGTTTTAGCAGACAAGACTGATAATTACATTAACATTAAAATAATTACATTTATTGACTGTTCACAAATAGAATTTACCGCTTGTTCTTTATTATTCAGATATGTGCATTTGCTGATTTTGGTGCAGTATTTTTTTACACTGGGGACAAATGCGTGCTGAAGCATAAGGGCGGTGTAAACTCACACTGTGTTGTGTTGCAGGGACATGGCCTGCAGCGTTGCAGGCATCACGTCAGATGCCAACGTGTTGACCAACGAGCTGAGGCTCATAGCACAGAGGTAACTGTATAGTGGTAGAGATGGGCAACATTTCATATATATATATATATATATATATATATATATATATTTGAAAGGCTGGGAAATGTGACCAGTAAAACCTTGTGTTTTACAGCTTTACAGTTCTGCCCCAAATGTAGTGTTTTTATTTTAATTTTTTTCATCTCTGTTTAATACTTGAGTGAAATGATATTATTATTCTCAGGTATTTGCTGCAGTATGGGGAGCCAATCCCCTGCGAACAGCTGGTGACAGCTCTGTGTGACATCAAACAGGCCTACACACAGTTTGGAGGTATGTTACCCCTGGGCTTACGGTTTGTTCACTTTTTTCATAGATAAATTGGACTGAAGTCCAAAATGAAATGTTGTTAATGCAGGGCTTCTTGGCTGCTGGTTGTGTGTTGTGCAGGGAAGAGGCCATTTGGGGTGTCGCTGCTCTACATGGGATGGGACAAACACTACGGCTTCCAGCTGTATCAGAGTGACCCCAGTGGAAACTACGGTGGATGGAAGGCCACTTGCATAGGAAACAATAGCGCAGTAAGGGATATTAAGAAAATAATTTTACTTTTAAGATGAAAGTGCGGAGCATCACTCACCCTACTAGTACTGTATTATTGAAAAGTGATAGAGGTGTCACACTAGAGGGCGCTGTTCACGCATCGTTTCAAGATGTTGCACGCGATCGTGACAGCCCAGTTCTACTGTTTTGTTTATTCTTTCTTAATGAAATGCATTGTTTGGATTCAGACAAAAGCCCACTTTTAAAGTGTATGTTTAATGATTGCGTTCACTTTTGCCTGGTCAGAGTCACTGTGTGTTGTCTCCACAGGCTGCCGTGTCCATGCTGAAGCAGGACTTTAAAGAGGGAGAAATGACGCTGTCATCTGCCCTTGCACTGGCCATCAAAGTGCTGAATAAAACCATGGATGTCAGCAAGTTATCTGCTGAGAAAGGTTGGTGTCACAGTCGATCGTGGTGTTCAAAGGAGGCTGTGACATGATGATCTCATTAATACTGGGCGGGGTGTCATGGACAGAAAAAGAGTCTGTGTGTTGTTGAGAAACTTCAGTTGCCTTATCCGTTGCAGTGGAAATTGCTACCCTGACCCGGGAGAACGGGAAGACCAAGATCAAGGTCCTGAAGCAGAAGGAAGTGGAGGAGCTTATCAAGAAGCACGAGGCAGAAGAGGCCAAGGCTGAGAAGGACAAGAAGGAGAAGGAGCAGAAGGAGAAGGAGAAATGAGGAGCAGACCGTCTCGTTATTCATGCAGAATCCCATATACCTTTACCTTTATGTCCTTTGTGTTTTTCTTAAATAAAACTTCCACACAAAAAATTGACCAGTGATGTTAACTATACAGTTTGTTTTTTGGTCAGTCCCAGTCCTTTAGTGGAATTATTCTGTAAACTCAAAAGCCCAGTAAAGAAAAGGTTTGAGTGTAAAATGGAATTCAAATATTGGAGATTGTTATGTTACCTGTAGGGTTAAGTAATGGAATGTTGAGCTGTGTGAGTCTTATTGGAGGTGACATGGTGGCACCGCTGTCTCACAGCATCTGGGCCGTTTGGGTGTAGGTTCAAGTCCCTTTCAGTCGGTGGAGATGGCATGGTTGTCCTCCAGGTGCTCAGATTTCCTCCCACAGTTCAAAGATGTGTTTCAGGTGGATTTGTGGCTCTAAATTGATTTAGTGACAATGTGTGGCCACCCTGTGTTTCCTGTGCTACCAGGATAGGCTCAGCACCACCATGACTCTGCAGTGGACAAGCAGTGATTGACAGTGACTTGAGTGTCTGACTGATTTGTCTTTGGTTGAAAGCGATATGATGCGCTATCAGGAGGTCACACGAGCAGGGCACTGTGTCAGATTGCCATTTCTGTACTTTCGAAAGACGTAAGCGTTGACGTAAATTACTCCCGTGGCAGCAGTCTTTGCCACTAAATCATGAGGAACTCCACAACTGCTAACACTATGGAATATTAAAAGCAGTAAATTATAATGATATACAAATATTGTATATGTTGAACTTAGATTTTTTTCTGTTTAATAATATTAAACATATGTATACATACATATATTAGTACAACCCATGAAATATTTAAAATATAGTCAAAAGTTTGCTGCTTGATACTCAGGCACAACATATGTCAAAATGTACAATGAAGATGAGTTTTTACAGATTGACAATGGAACTGTGAAACATTTATTCTCATTTGCCAAAAAACTAAAACACAAGCACCACTTTAAAAGTTCTATAGGTTTGATTAGTAAGCACTTCCTAAAGATGAAAAAGAAATATAGAAAAGACCTAATATGATTGCAGCTTTCCACACATGCCAAGCAGATTCTCTTGAAGGCGTTCAGACAGAATGTAGTATCAAGGGTTGATGCCACTTATTATGAGTGGACTCCATTACACGTCACCGTGGCCCCCTTCGCTCAGCCAGGTGGTGTCAGACTCCGAGTGTGAGCAGCCTGGAAAGCCACTCTAGTGCGTGTGCTTAGTTTGCCTTGAAAGCCAATTTTCATGGAGACAGTCAGTATTCAGGGGTCACCGAGAATCATCTTGTCATACTGGAAAACTCAGGAGGAGTAGCAACACTGTCCACACTGCAAGCTGTACTGTACCAAGCTTGCCATTTAACATTGTTAATGTACATTCCTAGTGTCATAAACATTTCTACCATTTCTTCATTGTATATTTTTTTCTTAGGAAGAAAGATTACAACAGGGGCATTTTACTGTAAGACTGAAAAAGCATGATAACACTTTCACTGGCATGTAAAAACCCTTTACTATGTATGTTTTAAATAGGTCAAGTGCAGGACAGGTAGGTGGTGGTTGTGTTTCTCAAGGCCTTTTGGCGGAACATCAGTCGGGGAAGAAAGTTTCTAAAGCAACACAACTGCGTGGAATATTATCTGAAACAATATCTCAATAAATCTTTAAAGTGAGTGCCACCTTAACAGAAGAATCCTGAGCAGAGTCTCAACTCCTGAGTGAATGCACTTGATAATTTCTTGTTGCTTCATCACAACTGTCTCTTCACACAACCGAATCATTCAAGTAGCTCTGAGTAACATTCAAGCAAACAGCAGTGTGATATTGAATCATGTCAGTAGTGAAATTATAAACACCGACAGCAGACAAAAGGAATGAAGAGTAGTTATAATGCTACCTATTTTACTTAGGCAGTAGATGGTAAACAATGGGTGACCTGAGGACCTTCTCAAAATACAGAAAACTGGTCTAAATCAGATGTGCTTCAACATGTCACCAAGGTAATGCAGGTTATTGCTCTATATCACCAAACAGTCGCAAAGTGTGGTAAGACAGTAATTAAATCACTATCTAGACAAAATATAGTACCAGTCAAAAGTTTGTTGGCATGAAATGTACAGAAGAGTTGAAGGAAGGCAGCCCATAAGGCTCCTGCATCTCTGAAAATTGCTGTAGAAGAGCTCTGAAGACACAGCAGCTCATTTCTTATACAGACTTTTTAATCAAGTGGATTCAGATCCAGGTGTGTCTGCATGTTCTCCCTGTGTTTGCCATGCCTTTCCTCCAGGTCCTTCAGTTTCCTCCCAAAGTCCAAAGACAGGTGTCCCTGGTGAGCTGGTGACTGTATATGTGAGCAGAAGCCTTGTGATGGACTGGCATCCCACCCAGGGTGTAAACCTGTATTGCTTGGATGGGCCTTGCCTGGTGAAAGAGCTCATTTCCAGTGAATGGACTCAAACTTTTGACTGGTGCCATAGATAAAAAAGCTTCAGAATGTCAAACATTGTTCTAGTTTTTTTTGGTCTCCCTTAAAAGACAGTTTCCTATGTGAGTAATGCATATATTTAAAACTATAGACACTAATATTTGGTGCAGGGTTTTTAGTGGATATGCAGTATTTATAGCACCAAATGACCCAGTTGTGAAATCTTCCTTGGCAAAAGCTTGCCTGTTTGGACAGGAAGAGAATGGAGATCAGCTAACGGGATGATCTCTGAGCCCCACTTGGTTTCATTGTACACCTCAGGGTGACTGAATCGCCAGAATGACCAGTAGTCCTCCTGCCAACCACCCCACAGGGAGGGCCTCCCTTGGTCCAGTTGCTTGCAGACACTGCCAGGTCAGATGAGAGATAACGGGAGAAGCATGAAGGTCGCGGTGTCTTCAATCTTCATCCGAGCTGCTGGGATCCAGTGAATAGACCATGAACAGGCAGTTGGTCTGACTGGGTACCAGTGGATGACCTGGCTTCACCATCTCAAACCCCATGTAGTGGAAAGTCTTTGTGATGGACACTGGAGCACACAGACAGGCACATGATATTGACACCTTAGCAATGGAAGAATCAAACATCAATCTGTGCTGAGGGTTTTTCAGTCAGTGATAAATCTGAAAAATTTATTGAAAACGAGTAAAACCAATGGACTTAAGCAGTAGCAAAAGTAGGTTTAGACTCAGTTCTGGAAATGATGAATTAAGCCTTTTCTTGAAGCTGAAGTGAACAGATTTTCATGGAACTTAGTTTTAAATTCGCCTCTTGCAAAAGTCCATTTGCTTGCAGTTTTAGAGGGTTCAGTAATTAAGGAAACGGTTTTTCGCTTACATCGATCTTCTCTACTTTTTGAAAACCACACGAAGACATAGCGGACTTTCAAGTTCTCTTCAGCAAACTGAAGGAGAATGGTGAGGCTGCAAGGAAAAAGGAAGAGTACAGTGCAATGAGCCCGACGATGAGATCCTACTGAGTACATTAGACTCAGGTCAAGATAAAAGTTATGGGACATGTAACGGTTACATGGGGATCCCCTACGCAGGTCACACAATGCTTTTATAGTCACACTGAGCTTGGAAGATGTCGGACCTTAAGCACAGTATGAGTCACAAGTTTGAGTACACCAGGTCTTCACACTATTGACTAGCATTGTATTTTATTCTTATCAATTTATGACGTGATCTACTTAATACTCCCGTAGTCTGCAACACATAATGAATGCCTTACTAATTTAACACAGGTACACTGTAGTCTAAAACTGAACATGATAAAAATATCCAGTCCACTGAAGCTGTATTTTAATATGCAATGAATCCTTTGTGTCTACAAGCTGTAAAGGGTTTAAGAAGGCAGGGTGGGCGACACACTTACCCCTCGTTGCTCCCTTCTGGGAGATGCCCCTCTGGGATCTGCAGAAAGAGGCTGTTGGCCACCAACATGCTCTCCCAGCAGGACGTACGGCAGTCAGTCAGCTGGTGCTGGAAGCACAGGAAGCAGGTTGAACCATTTGCCGGGGTGGCCTGCGTTACCGTCAACCTGTTGTCCTGGAGAAAGTAGGAAAGGAAATTTCACATGCAGAGCTGTAAATGGCGTTTGACTGGCTTCTGACTGGAACAGTACATCCTAAATGAAAATATAAAAGAACAAAGCATCCAGTTACCTAGGATATTAGATCTGCTGTTTTTTAAGTCATTCTTTTGTAGTTTATTGCCTAAATACTTGTATTAAGTACAGTAGTAGAGTTTAATGTGTGCCTCTGCATGATACAGTACTATGTAGAAGTTAACAGTTCGTCTTATGTGAGCACATGGAGGGATGGGAGATGTGGAGGTCGAGTGTGAGGCTGCTGTAATGCTCTCTGTGTGGACCCACCTTGTAAAGGAGCACATAGAGGAGGTGATCCCTGCCTGACCCTCGCCCACCGGGGATCTTCAACAGTGGGTGAGGGGCATCAGGAGCACCACCGAGGCCCTGGCACCTTGCAGCTGGAGCAGTTGTCCATGGGTAGAGCGCTGTTCAGGAGAAGGAGACAGTGAACAAACTTAAGGCTGTTCACACGTGGTTCAAAACGATTATCTAAAACAACAGTGCAGATGGCATTTCAGAAGTTAAAGGATCGATGTCATGAACAGAAAGCTGTCCTCTCTGGGAGCTGTCACCGGCATCCCAGATCATCCTCATCCTCATATGGGACAGAACGAGTAAATAAAAAGTAGATATGTACAGCAAATATGCAAGTTCTAACATTGTGTTTTTTTGTATTTTCAGTTGTTGTACATTAGAATTAGATGTTTGGGAAAATGTTGAATTATTGTTACAGAATAGGCTGTTTTTTGAAGTCCAGTTCCTGCTCTCCATTATCACACATCCACAAATAACTTCCCCTCCCTGCTCAAATGTCACACCTTCTCCCAGAGAGACAGGCTGTCAACTTTCAGCACCTCTTTTCACACCAACTGTCATGTGACGCAATATGGAGGTCGGAATAGGGACTTTGGGAACTCAATCACAGAACACTCTCAGAACCTTTCTATTGTATTTATACAGTTAAACATGATTTGTCGCACATAGTGCTGCAAGTAAATTTTTCTTTCTAATACAGTAACATCTCAACTTAATAAAACAGTGCTGGAAAAGGCCATTAACACAGTATTTGGCTTAAATGGAGCTTGAAAATGTCACAACATAATGCAGAACACATTAGTTATACTTGTAACAATAGTAAATAGAGATGAAAATTATGAACATCCCAAACAATAAAGGTACTGTCAATTATTATGATAAATTATTTAAAGGGATAAAATAAGAGTACTAATTGTGAAACAGTGCTATAGGAGGCAGCTCTAATCGAGGAATTACTACATATATAATGGACCCTGGAACGTTGAAATGTATTTTGGAATGTGTTCACAGATCATATGTTGAGGGTAAGCCAGGAAGAGAGATATACAAAATAAACTGAATTGAACTAAACTGAGCGCAAGCGATAAGCACTCGTGTTAACATGATTTCTTCCCCCCTTTAGCTGCTGCCACCTCTTCTTGATGTTTGCCTGGCCACAAGAGCAGTTGGGCCCTGCCAGGAAACTCTGAATACAGCACTGTTCACTTCACAGCCCTGCTGGGGCAGAATGACACCAATTGTGTTCCACCATAATGGAAGCCTGGGTCACACTTTGGATAACGGAATATCACCCAGCAGGAAGAAGGTCTAAGCTATTGAACCTGATCTTCTACAGCATTTCTTCCCATTTCTGGCAAAAAAACCATTGCTAACTCCTCATGAACATTTTTTTCCTATGCAGTGCTTTTCATTTCCCTTAGAAAAAATAAGCAACATAAATCAAAAACTGCACACTCCCGAGCGTAACTTTTGAATATGAACAATAGTAACATCCTTGAATGCCCTTGAATGCAGCAAGGGGAAGTGGGATACAGGGAAAGGTGAAATGTTGTCTTGGGTCACCAGGAGCTGTGTGTCATAAACAAGTACGTGTCTGTACCTTTTCTGTAAACAAGGCTGTAAATAACTGGGTTCCTGGAAACCAGCTTATCTTGGTTTTAAGTTACAGTTAAAAGATCCCTACCGGTAAAGATAGCCCCCCCCCCCCATCCAAGAGGTTCCCTCAAACACTCCGTGACATTCGAAGAGAGGACAGGCAGTTCCAACTATGACTGCTGTTGTGGCCCAAACCCAAAATCACCACATTCTGTCACTTTGGTCTGAACCCAGTGTTGATAAGACGTAACTCCCATTCACAGTAATCTAGTGAGCTGGATGACTTCTTTAATCGAAACATCTCACATCAGCCTCCAGTCTTCAAGATCCTGTGAAAAACAACCTCACATTATTGAGTTTTAAAAATATTTTCAGCAATGGAAACTAAATGGCAATTATTTCAAAATAGTAATTTTGAAACCGAGAATAGAATGTTACTTCTATGTACGTTCTACTTTTGGAAGTGATTTGGATTACCTTTTCATGGCCATTTCTTAATCTGAATCTGAACTCTTGTATTACAGTTTTGACCAAATTCAATGCAGTGACCGTTAGAGTCATAATTCTTCATTTAGCGGACGCTTTTTTCCAAAGCGATTTACAGTGTTGAGCTTCCTGAAGCTACCTGCCCATTTTTAATGGCTAAATGTAAATCAATTTTAGGTCAAGTGCCTTGATCAGAAACACTAAAGCAAGAAGTGGGATTCAAACCTGCAACACCAACAATGTGTTCAATTGCATGTTTGCCCAAGTTCTGCTTTTGGGAGAAATTTGGGTGATTTGGTCTTTTTAATGAACAGTTTCCACTATGAAGATGAGACCTTGTGCTACAGTTTTGACCAAAATCTGCACAGGCTGTCTGTGAGCAAAGTCACTATGATCAGTGCTATTAACTGTGTATTTAAAAGATGACAATTGCAGCTCCACACTCCTCTTAGTTTCTGTTCTAAAGTTTTTGTATTGTAGTAGATCATTGAGAAATGCCAACTTGTTCTGAAAGGCAACACTCTCACCCTCTGACATTTACCCCTGAGCTGCTATTCAGCAGAGTCCCCACACACTCCATTCCCATGTGTGTTCCAGACCTACAGCCGACCCGCATCAAAACTCTCGGTTTAAATAAGGCTCGTGGATGTAAACAGGGAACTGGGTCATGAAACAGAAGAGTGGGCCGTGCTGTAAGCAGCTGACTCGAGCAGCGATCACATTATTTTATTCAATTTATATGTAGACTGTGCTGCTGTGTCACCGTCAGCTGTAGTTATTCACTGGAAAAAATGGATTTTTCTTACACTTTCCGTTTAAAGGAGGGAGCTATTCATTTCTGACCATGCATATTTGCACCCTAACCCGCACAGTCCTTGTGAAAAGCCCTTTTAGCTGAGTGAAGCAAAGACACAGCAACAGACTCTGCAGAATCTGCTCCTCAGCTGAAAATATGTGACGCACAAGCACTTTAATGCTCACAGATAGAGAAAAGGCTGCTGTTATTCCACACACCGCAACACATCTGGGTAACAGGCAGAATGTCATATTGACCACATTTTGTATCCTTTGCATTATGAAACAAGGATGCTGATTGTCTTCCTCTTTGCATACTGCCTTGTGCTTTATTGTGAGGAACATTTTGTGTGAAATCAAATAATAAAGCCCTGCATCAGTTCAGTGTTTCACCACAAAAATAATTTAAAAAATGGAAACTCCTTTCCACCCAGTGAAAAATGGAACCCTGTGCAGATATGAAGTATGAGAACAGGGGCCCAGAAGAAGCATTCGTCCATTCATTTGTTTATTCATATTATGAGTTGCATGTGTATCTCCTGGCCTTTGGGGTTCAGATGACTGTTGGAATCCGGCTCAGTCAGTGTGGAGTTTGCAAGATCTACAGGTGTCCACCTGGGTTTCCTTTAAAAGTCCTGAGATATGTTTTCCAGGTGAACAGGAAACTCTAAACTTTGTGAGTGATTTATCATGTGCTTCCATTGGTGCCCCTCAAGATGCATGTCTTTGACTTGCAAGTCTTTTTGGGTATACGAATGAAATTATTTTATACCCTTTTACCAAGTCATAACAAAATATATTGCAGATTTTTTGCCATTTATGAGTAACTACAGTCCAATGTGGGGGAATTTTCAACAGTTTGTGTGAGTAGCCGCTGTAGTATACCAGTGCATGTAGAACTGTGATAACTTAGGCCCGAGTGTTTGCAGTCTTCCGAGTTCAGTCAAGGTTGTTTTGAAAGTGCTGCCCTACGCTGAGATCTTTTTATTATTTATTGTGAGGGACCTACAGGGACAGCCACACCCAGTTCACTGGTGGCACCGCCTTGTATTCTTGTTCGCAGTCACTGTTTCCGAACCTTCGTTTCAAGTTGTGCTCAGAGATTCTCATGCATCATCCTGTGATCTCATCTCAGTTTATTTAGCAGATCTATATTATTATTACATTGCCATATATAGTTAATGAAATTAAATGTCTGTTTTTAATACAAATGATATTTATCTCAATTTTGCTGTGTTTTGGTGTTATTTGAGCAAATACTGGAGTGGCCTTACAGATTGAGAAACGCTTAAAATTTTTTCATACTAAAATTAACGGGAACTACATCTCCAACTCTGATTTCACTTTATGAGCCAATTTCCAGGAATGCATTTTGCTCAATAGTAGGAAGACACCTGTATATATTATACACACACACACACACACACACACACACAAGCTTTTTAACTTACAGCAAATTGATTTTGTGTTATCTTTGCCCACTTGACAACTATAGTGCATTTGTTAATCTATAAACAACAGTATGATATGTACAGCTAGAAGTCAGGAAGGGACTCATGCTGGTGCCCTTGCCCAGAACACAATGACTGTGCCAGAATGGTTATGTAATGGGTGTGTGTGAATGGCCAGCTGACAGACACAGTCCTCCCTGAAACACTCTGCTCACCCACCTCTCATGCATCTGCATCACAAAGCTTTCATTTTAAAGAAGAAGGATATTCCTGCAGCACTCACACTTCCAGGGAAAAAAAGATTATAGATGTACTGTGCCTCTCCTTTTATTTTGTGTATAATTTGAATTGTCTAGCATTTCAAATGAAGATCAATTTATAAAACTGTGAATGGTTCATAGGTAAACTAGTATGATGGCAACTGTTGAAACAGCTCATGAACATTAAGATACAGCCACGCAAAGTTATTTAAAAATAAAGCCATAAGAATAATTCATAAGCTATGCTTTTTCAGACTACATTTTATAAACTTCTCAGACTTTTAAAAAAATAGCCCTAACTGAAGGAATGTCTTTTATATATTGGTAGAGCATGTAGTAAGTGTGATGTCTGTTGAAGAGATACCATCTTTGGTGTGTATTGCACTCTGAGAAATAAGCAATGTCTTTCAGAGATGGACAACACAAAAGGTCATTCATAACCACAGTGGACATTTAAGTCCATAGTCACTGGGGACATTATCTCTTTTCCAGTCCTGTTACAAATAATCCTTTTACATGGCGTCTGCCGTCCAATTCTATATAAGATAATCTCAGAATCAAAAGAGTGAGGATTAAAACATCCATTTTTCATTTTCTGGGTGGCAGACATGTATGTTGACTATAAAATCAAATAAAATAGTAGGAGAGCATTGTGATGTTTTCATTTTTGCTTCCTCTGCAGAACATTGACCAGGGGTGCAAACAGACAGAAGTCGGAAAAAACCATATCAATAATATCTGAAGTAAAAAAACGACATATTCATTCAAAAAATAAACTCATACGTTTATACAACTATAAAAAATAATGCAATGAAACCCTGTATCCATTGCTTGTCCTGTACAAAACAAACACTCTAAATAGTCTTGGACAAAGCTGTCAGCAAAAAGAGCTTGGTTAATAATAATAATAATAATAATAATAATAATAATAATAACAATAACTGAACATTCAGTTTAAAGTATTATGCTTATATATTATACCATATAATAATAAACAGATTAAATAAATGACCATTCATACAAATGTAGAAAACGGATAAGGAGTCAAAGGTCTAACAAGTGATAATATTGAATTGTTATAGTAAGTGATTTTTTTTGTAGAAAAAGTAAAGAAAATCACTATTATATTAAATATAAAAGTTCACATCTTTTAATAAAAAATAATATTTTCAGGGGTTTATTTATCGCAGCACAAATTATATTACCAGACAGCAATGAAACAAATAGGTGCGCTTGCTGCATAGAAAATCGAGTTATAAAATTGTGATATTCTTACCTTTCATCGGCGTTTATCATGGGGACTTCAGGGGAACAGAGACCAAAAACGAAATTCTTTCCGGAAAGCTTGTGAAACTCAGGAGAGCAGCTCAGCATCAGTGGCTGTGAGAGGCAGCGGAGTCCGACCGACTGGCAGTGCAGTACCGCCCCCGGCCACTGAGCGCCGCTTAAATAACTGCAGCGCCTCTTCTTCGGCCACCTGCACAGGAAGTTTGGGGACTCTGAGCAAGAACTGCGCGACGTCGCCCCTACAGGACCGGAGCGCGACTCGCACGGTTAAGTTCCTTCTCACAAATAATTGATTATTTATTGTTAATCGATAAATTTTCTCCCAGCTGACGGTTTGTATATCGTTTTCGCTTTCATTTTTCTGTATAAACTCACCGCAAAGCAGTTTATGCGTTAGTACATAACATCTCACATAATGCATCGAGAGTAATCCCCATTGGTGTCAGACTGTGTCACCATTGTTTGTTTCAAAGTTAAATGTATTGTTTTTCAAAGCTCCAGCATAATGTTTTAATAAAATCCTGTGGCAAATCACGTTATTTATATGGGTAAAATCACAGTTGTGGTTCAGGATACTTTACAGTATTTGGGTGTTAAATGAGACTGATGTCCCATGATGCTCTGCGGTTAACTATTACAGTTAAATACTACAGATTATTAATAGATCCCTTTTTGTTTGAACCCTGTTATTCTATTAATTGTGGTTATTTGACATATAACGTTAACATATATGGACGTTAGCTGCTTTTTTGGATTTTGTCTATCTGATTGGGTCTTCAGTTGGGTTGGTAAAATAGTGGGTTGGAGACTGAGTTTTGGTTAGGGTACATTTGCATAAATTGTGTGTTTGAGGTGGGTTATATTTTCTTTTTTCAGTCAGATTCAGGTCAAGGCTTAGTGTCTGTTCTCAGTAAAGAACTACTTATGAACTAAATTGTTTTGCACCATATTTTTAAAATGCCAGAGTATTTCACATCCTACCTGGTCCCAGGAATAGCCTAGTTAAGTGGAAGTCATGAACTTTCTTTTGAGAAGAGTAAATGCTCTCTTCACCAAGGTACTGTTTTTATGTTCTTATAAAAGGCATAATCAGTATTTGCATTGAGGCTCTTCTTTCCCTTCTGTGTTTTAAATGGAAGCTGCCATTAAACAGACCGTCAATTGCTATTTCAGGCTCAGGAATTTACATAAGAGGATTAAAACATATTTCCCTGCAGTGGAAAATGAACTATTTTGAACACCTGATAAATGTTCTACATATTAAAAATGTGTGTTTTCCCCTCACATGTTCTTATTCTCACTATTATTATAGACATTTGTTTAAGCTCTGCTTGGTGCAAATAACAATTAATGTAAACTTTTGGTAGACTATTCTTCAAATTGGTATGTTTTTACACCTAAAGCAACACATTTGCTCTTAACTGGTTAATCTAAGCAAAATCTAATGGAAAGAAAGACTTGTAAACATTTTCAGTAGCTACCAAAATAGATTCTCAACACGTAAAAAAAAATTATGAAAATGGAAAGACCCCCCAATTTCTAAACAGTTAAAAAAAATATTAGGTCCATAAAGCTTTCACTTTAATTTCCATGGCAGGAAAATCAAACTTGAGAGTTGCCAGATTGTCGGACTGCTTACTGTTGGGAGCGTGTGAACGATGGCTGCCTGGCTCGTGGTGACATTTACATTTCCTTTCACATTTTCCCATCACTATTTTCACTATTATGCCTATTAAATGTGGACAAATACCATCACAATACACGACTGTAAATTACTTATCTAAAAATAAAGAAAGCTGAATCTGAAATGCTGCCTGTTGCACCGTAAGCTTTTTCTTTCAAATCGGCCATCTCTATGGGGAATTGGCATCCTGCTTCTCCTGAAGGACAAACCCTTCATGAGCTGTAAAGGTGGAGGAAGTGCAAGGGGTCATGGGAACTTTTTGTAGCCTCGTCCGTGGGCCCTGGAGCAAAAAAAGATATATATATATATACACATATTACAAATGCAAAGGGCACAGGGAAAACAACAGAGAGGAAGCTGGAGAACAATGTAAATCTTACCCAGCCAGTGACTGGGGAGTAGAGTAGAGTAGTGTGGAGGTGGAGGTTGCCAGCCACAGCAAACCCAGGTCCTTGGTCATTGAAGCTGAATGAAAAAAAAACATCCAGTTCCCAGGCTACTGGCAACAGGTTTCCCACGATAACCGAGTCCCAGCATAAATTTCCCCAGCTTATCTAGCACTGTATGTTTCCTCTCTTGCTGGAAATGAGTTGTTTAGAAATAGGGAGTGTTTTTGTTTTCTGATCCTGGTGAATGTCCAGTGTCTCTTTCGATATTTGATTTTTAATCTTGTGATGAACTTGAGCAGTTTATTAAACTTCATGGCATCCTGCATTAGAACCTTTTTTGCTGTGTACAAAGCTTTATCTGTGCTATGCTACCCCTGCCAAGGATTATGCCGTACTGTTCAACAGTTCTAATCGTATTAGGGCTATTTTTTTTAAAGCAGAACAGCATACATTCTAAGGATTTCCAGGAATTCTGTGTGATTTTAATATTGTCATAGCTGTTGGCTGATTTGTCTTTTATGACCGGGATTGTTTGCAAAACGTTTAGACAATAGGTGCTACATGGAGAGCACTTGTATGTACTGTACACTGATTTGAATGTCCAAAGATTGCCATAAATATAGTCCTAAAAATAAGATAAATAATGAAGCTAAATAACGTTTAGAGAAGATTTATGTCCTGTTAGACTGGCAGTATGCACAATAAAAATTATGGTGTGTGTTTTTTTTTTTTTAACCATTCTCCATTTTTTTTAAAAGACCAAAAGGTTTGCTGAGGCAGCAATTTTGGGTGTGTACTCTAATGCTGTTATTATCGTTAATTACTTTTTAGCTGCTTTTCCCCAAAGATATGAGTTTAGGTTTAAAAACTGAGTTACTTACAGTGGTTTACCCATTTATACAGTTGTGTAGTTTTGTGTAAGTATCTTGCTCAGGGGTAGGTACTACAGCAGGAGATGGGATGTGAAGGACAGCTGTTTTGTGTACAGTGTATGCTTAGTTTTCTTTTAAATGTCAGTTGTATTTGACCATCAGGGTCAGTAGCTGGTTTATAGTCTTGTTCCCAGGTTCAGAGGATCACTGGCATGTGGAGGCTTGTTTTTCAGCTTTTCTATGTTCACTTGGCCCCCACGTGTCATGAATGGAAAAGCAGAACCCATATTAAACAATGGAACTAGAACATGGTGCCTTTGCAAAGCCTGTCAATGAATAGGCTTCTTGCTGCAGCATTTTAACCATCTGTTTTTATTTCTTCTAGTGCCTTAATCTGTGGTTTTGCAGCTAACAATGGCAGTATGGGAAGTTATGCCAGATATGTCCATTGTGTTGTGCTCATCCCTGTGCTGACCGGAATTGTATAATAACAGTGCGTCACACTGTGTTGAGCTGTTTGGGTCCAAATTCCTCAGAAACCAGGTCAGGAGTATAGGCAGATACAGCTGACTCTAAACTATTCCAGTCAATTTTAGTTCACCAACTCTGTGGAGAGCAGGTAGAACCAGCCTAGGGATCAGATCTTATTTATTGAAAGCTTGTCTGCAGTATGTGCGGAAAATAGCATGGAAAAACAAGACTTTAAATTTGTACATGTGTGCTGCACCTTTAACGTGCTGCCCAGGATTATCTGAAGTGTGTATGAGGGTAAAAGTCACATGATAATATCTGTAATCTGTTAGGTGTACAAATCATTTGCATCATAAATATGAAGTCTAAACAAATGTGAGCATTCAGACTCAGAGCTGAATGTGCAACAAGAAATGGTGAAAAAGGATATTATAAGAAAGGGGTAATGAGATTATCTACGTAATGGAGGTATCAGAAATTTGGTCACGAGAGGTGCTGGCCTCTAGCATATTGTGTGGTGAGCAGCAATGGTCTAGCAACTTGTAATGTCCAGGGGGGGCTAGCAGTAATACTTGGAGTTATTAAACAGAACCAAAGAGAAATCATGACAGCCTAAGAGTAATGGTGTATTTTAATCTAGTGATGCATCCCTCACTTAATAAACTACATCTTTTGCTATTATATTTGTGTGAGGGGTTAGATGTCCAGATTTTTTTTTTTTGTGTGCAGTCTGAATTGTTTGATGTTTGTTTACACATTCAAACTTATGTCAAGCAGGCTATATTGAGATTATATTTGAATGTCTGTTGAGGCCTTCAGTGTTTGTGTCTTTAATACCAAAAGAGCTGTTGACCTTATACCCTGTTTGCCTCAAGAGCAGCACAGTGCAATGGGGGATTTGAGTCTGGGTAGATTACTTTTCATATGGATTTATGGAATTTTGTCTGAGGCCAGATGTGACACAGGAATCAGAGCCAGTGTATTTAAAGTGCGTCTACCGTAAGCCCCTTTAAAATCTTTATTCCAGCCATACATTTTCTATGTCTTGCAGGGTGCAGTGCTTCATGACATATTCAGCTGTTAACTGGGGACACCAGACATGGACATAGTTTTTTAACCAAGTTGTTGGTTCAGATCCCAGGGTGGTTGTTAGTCTTACCCCCAATTGCCCCTGAATTCCTTCACTCACCCAGCTGTATACATTAGTAAAGCTGTAAACCACTAAGGGGAAGAGGGCTGGGTGAAATAGTGAAAGAGTAACTTTCTCTGTGTTGCTGAAAAGGCCCGAGGTGCTGATCAGTGGAAAGCACAAAAAAGTTAATTCATTATTAAACGATTGTTGTCTGGGTTTTCAAGTGTGGTACAAGTGTGTTTTAAAGGTGCTGCATAAGCTGCAAGAAAAAGGTTCACACATCTTTAATGCATTCGACAAAGACTGGTCCTATTTCTGTGTAAAATATTGAGGAGACACTGGTCCAGTAGTCTCTCTTGATCAGAAATGTCACTTTTTAGCCTCACAAAGGAGTACAGTTTGCACAATAAGAGCAGTCATCATTTTTTGCGCAATAATACAGGTTATTATTTGCATGTGTCACATTTTGAACCTTTTCTAATGTCATTCATTTATTGTTCTCTCGTGACTTCTTAAATGCACTCAAATATGAACTGTTCATATTTCAAGTGGTTATTGTCTCTCTTATATTTTGTAGACTTACAATCTTATCTTTGCACCTAAACTGCTATTAGGTTCATTGTCAGGATTGTAGGAATTAATGACAAATTGATTCTCCTGGAATCTAAGCATTTATTTGTATGCTTACAGGTAAACCATCTACATGGACTAACAAAATATTGATATTAAATAAAGGTAGTAAAACAGTGGTTTTGAGCATCATCAGCCAACGTGTCCTCTGAGGCATTTTAGGGCATTGTATAATATTATTTATTTAGAAAATCGTCAAGTGTAAACCAATATTGGGGGGGAAAAACTGATTTTGAATGCTTAAGTAGGGGTGAATAATTGTGAATAAAATACGAAACCCTTCATTTTTACACAGAGCTTTAAGTTGTTAATAATTCTATGCTAGATTTTAGTTGCTATGGTGTTGCAGAAATGCACTTAATGGGCTTATTATTAATTAAATATAAATTATTTTTGTCTAGTATTGACATGCACATTTCCCGCTGTAAAAATAATATAAATAATCACTATTAATAACACCAGAGATTGAAAAATATATAATTTTTGTGTAACACCTGGATTTATTGTTCTGAACAGCCTACAGCACCACCTGCTGTCAGATTTTGTTTTTGCTGGTAATTTTTAACTTGGCCTTGACGCTTTCCTTTCTCACTGCAACAATGTATGAGAACAATTTTATTTGTTTTTGTATGAATTTGTTTTAAAATTGTTTTTTTTTAGTAAAACTGATGTGATTCGACCAGATTAATTTAAACTTGACCAGATTAAATATGCCATTTTCTACATTTAATCTCCCATTGATTATGTATTATGACATCACTTATTCGCTTAAGCTTATAATTATTAACAGTAAATTACATAGCATGACAGCTTACAGGGGCACAGTATCACAGTGAGTCTATAGTCCGGATGAAGTATTGTGTTGCAGCTACACAACTTCAGCTAAGTGGATCAGACACAAACATTTAACAAAAGAAATTTTTAAATGAGACATTAACTCACTAACAACAGCATTAAGGCAAATTATTACTAATTTGTATTTAGTTAATATTTTGGTGACTGGTTTACAGTATTAGATATACTATGCTAAGTTACTTACAAGTATTTAGAGATCAACACTGCAGACCAATGTAACTCAAAAACGTGCAGTACACAACCTGCAAGAAATTGAGTCTTCAGTTCACCTTAAACATATGTCTGTGGACTGTTGGTGGAAACCCAACAAACACAGGAGAACATGTACTTCACAGACTGTTTAGATGTAAACCCCAGTCTGAACCCACAGCCCAGGAGCTGTGAGACCCCCTTGTTCCCTACTGTGCCACCATGCCAACCCTACAATTTTAAATTATTTTAGACATATAGGTTGTGATTTTTTTTTTTTTTTTGGGTCACTTTATAATAGCACAACTTAACTTGTAACTCAAAAACTGAATGTGCAAACTGCACAGACTGAGCCAGATTCAAACCCACATCTGAATGTGCAACCCAGGAGCAGTGAAGTTCCAGCCTGCTGTTTGTCTGCTCAGCTGAGATATTGCATGAGGCTCAAGAGTTTATCTGGCTTTTTATCCACAAGATGTCTCTGTTGCCCTCTGGGTCTCTAAGTCCTCCCCTGTTTTTTTTGTTGTGCTCCAAGAATCACTGCAGCTAGTGTTTGTTGCCCTTTGTTTTTTGTCAAGGCCATCTAAACATACCTACATGTTACTGTATGTCATTCAAATACTGGGCATTTACAAAATGTGCACTTTGTGAAAGATATGACATACTGTGGATGCAGTCATCTTGTTGGAGCTGGAGCTAAGTTATTTAGTGGAGAGATGCATAAATTCACCACCTAAGCATTGAAACAGGTCCACATTTTTATTATTAAGTTATTTTTAGGAAGCATATCAGTTTGGGTTAAACGGGTAACATGAAGCTGGATATGGAGGCAGCCAATTGTGTTAACCACTGCTGCAGAAATGGGGCCCCCTGGGAACGGCCTGGGGTCACTGTGAGGCCAAGGCAGGTGGGATTCATCCAGGCCGGGCTGACATGCTCCCATTTACTTATCCAAACAGGAGATGAGACAGGCCACACGTTGGGGAGCTGCTGAAGGATTGCGTGTGTGTGTGTGTGTGTGTGTGTGTGTGTGTGTGTGTGTGTGCGTGTGCGTGCGTGCGTGCGTGCGTGCGTGCGTGCGTGCGTGCGTGCGTGCGTGCGTGCGTGCGTGCGCGTGCTGGGAAGTGAGCTGAGCTGCAGGAATCCTCTTTTTTTTCCTCTTTTCTCGGGCATCTAGCTGTAGCAGTTGTGTTGCAGTTCCAAACAGTTCCAAACTGAGGTTCCACCTCAGTCATGATCTTCCAGCTGATCTTCAAAGCCGTAAATTGTTAGTAGTCACTAGCTAAAGGGCAATAAGATGTCTGAGGCACTTGGCACTAGAGGTCACACACATACAGAGAGGCAGTAAATGTTTGCACTGTTTACCTCACTGGGTGCCTTGTGTTCCAGCAATGGCAGGCAACCTGATAGGAGGTGCTGTGATCTTATTGAAGCCCCTCAGATGCTGCAAAAAGCAGACCGAAGGCTGTACTGACATGCCATCGAAACATACTCCTGTTGGTGACCACCCCCATCAGAGAGACATCCTGTTCAGATGTAATCTTTCCTGCTGGGTTTGTAAATGTCATCAGAAGTTACCTTAAAAGACAAGTACTTAAGTAAATTATTCAAACAAACATTTTTTTACTTCACTAAATATTGCCATTTCCTGCATTCAAAAACAGATATTTCAGTACAAAAATGCACAAACCCTGTAATATTGTGGAGTCTCTTTAAGGAAGCAGTCTAAAACTGCACTGTGACAGATTTGGTTTAAATGTGTCCCTCCTTCTCTGCCTCCCTTTTGGCCTGTGGGAGGCTGTGGGAGGCCCTGAGGTCAGGGGGCATCTTTAGGAGCCTATGATGCTTTGGTCCAAAGCAAAGGACTCATCTCCAAAGCAAAAGTTACACAAACTCCTTTATCCCTTCCAGCTCTTTCTGCTCCAGCACTTGTTACTAATTAAATAGCAGTACTGGATTTTTTTTAGAACAATGGAGCTTCTTGCATTTATGCATCTTAATGTTTGAAAAAAATTTTTTAACTACTTTGCAGTAGAAAGAAAAAATTTGAAAGATGGAGGCTGGACATGTGTTCTCCTACCTTTATAGTTAGAAGACACTGTGCACTAACATAATATTGTTTTCATTATTTTTTATTTTTCTAGAGGTTCTGGGTAGATTTAATATATAAAATACATAAGGAAATAGGATAGAAGTGCAGAATAACAATGCACAGGAAACAGTAGCTCTCCTACACATCTGGAGTGTTTCCCAGAGATGCGTTTTCATCCGCAGTCACCCTCTCGCTGCTCTTCCGCTGAAGGGCTGATGTTTGGCCATTGTTAGCCAGGTAAAACATACTCTTGTCCCTCCAGACTTGACCCGGACTCAGGGAATCATGGGGGTGTAATTAAGGGGCCGTATTTTGGAATTTTACAGTGAAGACAGAAAATAACTGTTACTATATTGCCTTGACAGTGGTGGAAAGCTAAAAGACAATGCAACTTTTGGTAGCTGTATGCGTGGGAGTAACATTTCTGTTATCCATGACCAATGGCTCATGAAAGCAGCCGCCCCCTAAAAATGTAAAAGAACAGGAAAAACAAAGTTGTGCCCAGTCAGGAGGGAGTGTGTGTTGACACACAGTTATAGCATATGTGCAAACTGAGCTTGCAGATACTCCCTCACTGAGGCCTTTCAGAGGGATTCTTTCCCTGTTGGTATCCCAGAATGCCATAGCCCCCTCATGACCCTCCTGTGACTTATCCAGGATCTTGACCCCACAGCAAAAATGCTTGCTGAGCAGTTTGTCATTCATCAGCACAAGTCTGAGAAACTGAGTGAGAAACAAAGCGCTGGCTTCTCCCTTGTGTGGCCTTAAAGGTACCCATTCGCAGTAACAGTGGACACACAGCCACGGCAGCTGTCAGTCAAAATGCACGACTTAAGAAGAGAGACACAATCTCAACACCTGTAAGTAAAAAAAAAAAAAAAAAAAAAAAGAGCATTTCTATTGTGGTGGGAAACTCATTTCTTAGTAGACATCAGGATTAAGACTTTGCTGGGTAACATCCACAAAGTCTTATTGATGCTAGAAACTAGCTTTGTTTTTGGGGAACAAAAGATATAATAGAGTACATCAATTGGTCTTCACATTTCTGCACATTTTATGTTAAAATGCTATTTTTAATTTAGACCTACCTACTACTGTTATAAATATGTGCGGTTTATGCATTTTCATCTTTAAAGAATAATGCAGATTATTATGAAAACCACTTTACGCTGAGTGATGGAAATGCAGGCAGTTTTGTAGCTGAGCATGTCAAAAATGGCACATTGTATTTTCATTTTTGCAAAACTTAGGGGAAAAAAAAGTTGTTACATAATAATGTTATTATTGATAATAACTAATAGTTTTAAACATAGGTCTGTACATGTAACTTTAGTTTTAGAATAAAAACAAATTTTCCAGTCAACAGATGGACTTGTATTCTTTCAGTAATCTAGAATGTTGTAAAGCATTGGATATGAGCCTCAGAGATGGCATGTCAGGCTTTTTTGGGTGAAATAGACTTATATACAGTGAAGGTGAAATAAAATTACTGCTTCCCATGTGTAAACCGATGGGCTTCAGCTTCACTGCGAGCACACGGCACTCCCCCAGCCCCCCGCTAAATAAAAAAGAACATGAGTGCTGCAGCTCGCAGCCCGATCTTGTTACATATTTGATAAGAGGAGGGAAATGTGCACAGTGGGTGGCACCTGAATTATGCAAACCCGAAGGCTGGAGGCCGGGCGGTGGGAAGCAGCAAGGGCAGAAGGAAAGCGACAGGCTTGCACGAGGGGGAAGGCCTGCATGAAATTTTTATGCTGCTAAGTAGGCCTGAGCAGCACCCGAGCTGATTAGAAGCGACAGCCGGCCCCGGTGCACGCCGCCTCCTGGGAACACCTCCGTCAGACGCTCCGCTTTGGTTCTGGAACTGCTCATTCGCAGCCCACTGCTCCCCAAAGGCTCAAACTGCAGCAACTTTCTCACTGTCCTGCCTCAGAGTTCAGCGTTTGACCACTGATTTAAAAAGCCATCCTGAGTTTATTATGTTTAAGACAAGAATGAATCTCCTGATACTGAACTGAACTCGAACTTTCGTTTTTTTCACTCTGAAAATTCAATAGTTTCTCTCAAAAAACAAGTCACTAGGAATCCAAATTGCATTGTTGAAATGAAAGGTCAGATATAAACAAAACTACTAATGAGAATCTAAAGTACTTTATTTCTCAACTTCGCTATAATTTATCCACTTGATTGAATTAAATCACTAAATATAACTAAAAGACAGGTGCACACTTATAGGCACTAAGTCTATTATTATTTTAAATTATTTCATTTTGATTATGCTTTTCTCTAAAGTAACTTACGATGTTAGTGTTGCCTACTAAGTGACTTAGAGCTATTTACCCATTTATACAGCTAGGTCATTTTTACCTTGCACCAGAATACTGCAGCAACAGCGGAATTCAGTCCTGGGTTCGTTGTGTGCAAAGCAATGACTCTAACCACCATAGTTGTTGATACAGAATGCATATCAGTAGCTGGAAATATGAACATTAACAAGAGTTTGAGGCCATGCACCCGCACTCCTTCAACCACCATAAGCATCACATGAAAGGCAAGGACAGCCAAGATTCTCTTGAATCATCTTTTATTTTATGTGGTAATATGTCCGCTTTACCTTCTCAGAATTCTCTTATGTAAAAAATATTTTTTGTGGGGTTGTAATGTGCTGTACTGTTGTGTGAATGAAGCACTGAAGAGCTGTAGAGCTCTTGTATTTCTCATTAGTGTAGGTGGTGAAAGTGCCTTGAAGCTGAACTACAGAAAACACCCCTTAATCTCTAGCTGTGTGTGAAATTTAAAAAGAATAAAAAGTAAACTGCTGAATGCGAAAGCCTGAATGTGAAACAAAACGGAATCATAAGTCAGAAACTTGGCAGCAAGTCACATGTTTGTCTATATTAGCTCCGGTTGCCTGGGAATTAGGGCCTAAAGGTCTGTAGGGACAAAGAAATCAGACATTTGTTTTTGTCAAGGTTTATATGAGTTTTCCAGCCTAATGAAATGCACACAGAAACCTCACATCTTTGATGGCTTAGCTTGTTCTTTTTATCTATACCTGATTTTTTTTTTTTTTTTTTTTTTTTTTTTTTTTTTTTTTTTTTTTTT
>UFQX01000474.1:301414-384081 GCA_900497675.1 Arapaima gigas | reverse complement strand
TTTTATTTTTTTCTTTTTTTTTTTTTTTTTTTTTTTTTTTTTTTTTTTTTTTTTTTTTTGAGTGAAAACATTTTATCACAAGGAACAGAATAAAATTGTTGTTCTCATCTCAGCATTTAGGAGATATGCTAATTTACATTTTATTCATTTAACTGTTGTCTTTGTCCAAAGCAATTTAAAATGTTATGTGTATTGCACTGTCCTTTATGTTTGTACTTTCTCAAGGGCACCACGGTATAACCCATCTGCTTTGACTGCAGGTTAACAGCTCTGACCACTGTGCTACCTGCTGCCTTGCTAACAGAACAGCAAATAACCCTTTTATGATACAGTCAAGATCCAAATTTTGCCGAAGAGCTGAGGTTAGATCAGTAGTGGAGTAAGTACTGTAAAGTGTCTGGCGTTTGCTCAGAGTTCTGATAAATCATGGTGAATCTCAAAGGAAATGGAAAATAACAATGTTAAAAATACCAGGATAATATAAATGTTTAGAGTTACCTGCGTACCTTTTTTAAAGCGGTGCCCCAGATTCATTTAGTGCATAACCCAGTGTGACTGTTTCTTTGTGTTTCTCAGCATACACTCCTATCATCGCAACCTGACATTCATGCAGACAGGAAATGGCATTTAGCTCGTGTGCTATGTGCTCTTCAAACTGAAACCATCAACAGCCATTAATGAAAAGCTCTACAGATGTGTAGGCGCCAGGTACACACACACACACACACACACACACACACCCCAACCTGCATACAACAATCAGACCAGACCAGAAAGACAGTCTCAGGATGCTTGTTCTGTCAACCCCTCCCATCCAGTGACTCAACCTTGGTCATTTCATTTTTTATGAAATTAGTTCTGCTGAATGGCTCTGTAGTCTTACCACTGCAGAGTGTTTCTGAGCCCTAAGCAGAGAAACCACGGATTTGCCAAAGAAATGCCCATAAATGCTATAAGGGACCCAGTCCACACTTTCACCATGTTAACGGAACCAGGCTGCCACTGCCATCACTCATGCAGTTGTAATTCCACAGACAATCTGCTCCCACTGGGACAGTGTCAGATTTTTTTTTTTTTTTTTTTTTTTTTGCTCCTACCTGTAAAACAAAATAGAATAGAAAGAACGAAAGAAATCAATAAATACAATACAAATGAACAGTCACAGAACAAGTTAGGTGAGACTATCAAACAAGGAGTAATGGAGATTGAGAACCTATTGAAGCAAAAGCCAAACTATAACAGGGAAGAAGACCGCATGGTGGTATAATCGAAAATTATGCCACACATTAATGCACATTGGACTCGGCTTCAGATGCAAAAATTCCTTTTCGCTCATCAGTGAGGCTAAGAGTAAATATGTCCCAACATTCACTGATGCCAACTAAATTTTCTTTACATCTTTCTTTCCTTCATCTTATATCAGACAAATTTAAATTTCCTTAACATGTTGCAGAGTTTACACGAGTGCCTTTATCTGTACTGTAGATTCTGGGAGGTGTATAACATATTAAAAGTCCTTTCTCTGGTTTTACACAGAGCAATGACTTTCTGGATGGATTGATCCTCTGTAGGGAATGATTCCAGAGAGGCATTCTGGGACACTGGAACTCGGGTCTGTTTCCTGAGAGAGAACGCAGACCTGTGTCCTGTCAGCAGCAGGTTCCTGCTAACGTCCATTAGTCAAGGGCCACAAAAGTTCTCCAACAGCAGTGTAGTGTAAATGATCTAAATAGAGACAACGTGTTTGGATTTTGGGCCCTCCTGATTTACGGTCTGATGAAAAATAAGAATAAGCGTGAATTCCCCAGTCACCAGTCTGCGAACTTGGTAGAAGTGCCATCGATGTCATTCAACTCCAAAGTGTGCTTTGGTAAAACAATACGTGGCGTACAAAAAGCTAACAGGAGGACGGTATGTCTTAAAATCTTCCCTGTCTGTATCTTCATCCACATCCAGGAACAAAACTTCAGCCTCATTCCCTGAGTGTACCTTTTACCAGCATGACTTCATAGGATTTTCTTAGCTGTGTTTCAAACTAGAGGCCCTTCCAGGCACCTTGATATCTTATTCTGGGAATGTGGAAAAATGCAAACTTTGTGGAACAGTGTTCACTCAACCATTCAGCAGTCTGATTTGTTCCCCCTTTTATTTTATTTTATTTTAGTTTAGTTTAGTTAGTTAGTTAGTTAGTTTTTTTTTTTTAATGCATGCTGCTTTTTGCTTACCCACATGTATTTTATTAATCATTACACTTAATGTTTCCACCGTCAATGTATGGACAATAAAAGTTTTTTTTTTTCTTCTAGAAAAATACACATTTTATCTTCGTGATAATTCAGATGTCCCCACCATCCACAGCACCAAAGGGTGCTAAGTTAAGCTGGGTATGGTTTAGACAACATCGAGTCACCAGTCCACCCGAATCAACTTCTTTGGACTGAGGGTGGGCACTAACATAAGGACAGATTGTTGGTATACATTTCTACCTGCACTTCAGTAAAATTCAGTAGACTTACAGTATCTATAATATCTTTAGTGAAATAGGACAGACAGACATCTGTGTGAGACAGTGCAGGACTGGAGAGAATACTGCAGGATCTGATTTTTATCTAATGCACTTCCCCCTTTTCAAATTCCAGCTCGGGTTTCCCGAAAATTTCAACATGACTACAGTGTTATCGCTGTACAGTGGCCAATAATAGTTGATTTGAAAAAAAGATAAACTTACCGATTGTAAATTTTGTTCTTTTTTTGCCTTGTTGCTTTTGCTTTGAGGGGAAACACGGTGAGGCAACACCTGGGCTGTTTGGGTGTGGGTTCGAATGTGGCTCAGTCTGTGTGAGGTTTGTATGTTCTCACTGTGACTGAGTGGGTTTCCTCCAGGTGCTCTGGGTTCCTGCCACAGTGCAAATACATGTGTTTCAGGTTAATTGGTCTCTATAAATTGCTTCTAGGGTTTGCTTCATAGCCTGGCATCAAAGTACAATACGGGTGCAGGAAACTTCATCATATTTACTCACACTTGTGAATTCTACGTTTACGTGTATCAGGTGCTGTATGTTGGAGAGCGAATGTATTTGTCTACCCTGATTTGAACTGGTGTCACACCCACTGACTTCAAAGCAGGGTCTGAACCCCCGTGACCCTGTCCTGGATAATCGATAATAATACTGAGGGAATGAACTTTGAAAATATTGTTCAGATTCCCATCCTCGTGTCAACCCGTGACACCTGCTATGAATGAATGACATTCCGAAGGAAGAGGCCACCAGTTATTTGGTGAAATTGTTCCATTAGGTGCATTAACCTTGAAAAGGAATCAGTTAACCTTTTTTTTCATATGGCAGGGGGAAAAATTTGTCATCTAACATTACTTTTTACTGCTCTACTTTAATTATTTTTTTTTTAAGTAAGACGGAGATGAAACCAACGTATTCTGTAATATGTGTCATTCGATTCATTATCAACGACTGTTGTCCAGCGCAGAGTTGTGGAGGTGCTGACTCGGACAGCCCACAAGCACAGGGGTGTGAGACAAGGGGTGCAGAAATTTTGATCATTTGACTCACGGGTGTTTATGACAGAAACAAATAAAAATTCACTCCATCGCTGACTGTCTTTTACTATGCAAAAACCCATAGTTACTGTGCACTTGGAGACACTTTGCAGGGTTACTGCTTTTTGGCGTTGGATAATGTTTGTGAGATTAAGACTTAATTTATGCTGACGTAGGATTTTCATGTTATTAAAGCTGTTCTCTGTCTATAACTAACATTATAGAACATTACAGTATATGAGGGCTGAGTGTATATTCACTTATATTTTTGCCATTACAAACGTTCTTTGACTAACACGGATTAGTTGAAATCCATAATGCTTTTTAGTTAACGTGATAGTTATGCTTCCAATCAAGACATATATATTGCAAGTTTTAGTTGGGAATTATACAGAAATAATTAATAACAATTAAACTGAAACCAACAAACACAGAGTTCCACAGCTGAGATGACAGGACCTGAGGCATGTAGTGTGATAAAGTCAACAATTCAGGATCGTGGGGTCAGAAATGAGCCGACTCTATTCCCACAGTATAAATGGGTAACGGCTAATGAGTTAACGGTGTCCCGGTGGGCTCTGTCTGACAAGCAAAACTGGCCCTGCTGGATGAACCTGCTTTTCATGTGGGTGGCCTTGAACTGTACACTAGGGAGCAGGGTTTCCACTTCTCCCAGGCCAGATACAAGCAGACTCCTGGCATGAATGTTTGCCCCACGACAACACCCAGGGGACTTAAAGACATGGGTTCCCATCCCCTGGCAGACTAGCATGGTCCTATATTTAGAGGACCGTGCAACATGCACGTTATTGGCATTGGAGACCGATTCACAGATCAGGTTGACGCTATTTCCATCTGGGATTGGAAAGTCGTTTGAGGTTTGTTTGCGTTTTCACTTGACCCTCAGTGAAGGGCCCCTCATTCCTTAAATATCAAGTCCCTGGAGGACTGTGATTTACTGAATCAGTCAGCGTGGTCTGTTGTGCTGCTTCCCTCTCCTCCTGTCCCATGTTGAGCGGACCTTGTGAAACTGCTGTCTTGGTGAATTGGTTTCTATTTTTTGTTATTTTCTTTTTTGTTCTGGGAATGCCCTGACCTTTTAATTCTTAAGCACAGTTTTTCATGTAAACAGTCCGATCTGAAATACGGTCCAGGAGTTTTAGCACTCTTGTTTTGTTGACAAACTTAGGAGCGCTTTCATTCATGTCAACTCAATATGGGCTTTAATGGGCCTACACTAGAATGTTTGACTGCAATGTGTCTATATTTTTTATTTTCCAGTGCTTCTGCTAGAGTTTAGGAGACTGAATATTTAAAAAAAAAAAAAAATTTTTTTAAAAAAAACTAGTAAAGCAATCCCTCAGTATCCAAACTTTCTATATCTGAATTTTCGCTATAAAATTAATACCTAAATATTGGTATCAAAACGGAAATTCAACAAACATTTATGTCTAACATCTCCTAACACTGAACACGGCTGCAAACCCCACCATGCGCCTCTCATCTCCCGTGTGTAACGCAGTGACTAACATGCGAAATGTCCTGTACTGCACACACTGCACCGCCCGGTATAAACGTGCAAATTAGACACAACATTAAGTGTTTTCTAACCACATAACTGGTGTTGACAGTGTTTATCTTGCTGAAGTTATGGGTTCATAGTTACATAGGTGTTTTCTGATGTGCTGGTAGTGCATTGTCTATCTATCTGTCTATCTAGCTGATCTATCTATCTAATCTATTTAACCTCATTTAAGGTAATAGGAAATAGGCACTCAGTATTTGAAAAATTTCGTATCCGGCACATTTTCAGGAATGAATTGGATTCAGATACTGACAGATTACTGTGTTTACAAACTTTCTGTCACAACAACGGCTCTTCTGCTATTTAGTTTTTCACAGAAAAGTAATTGATCTGTCCTGTCATTCCATAATTCTCTGTTAATTCTAAGTTTTGGTTATTTGGTTCTTCTCTCCTACATAAGAGTAAAAATGTTCTTAAATCTCCCTTGGATTTTAAAGTGACACAACACAAAACAAGAATCGCATTCATTGTGTATGAAGTTAGCCTCTTTCTTTGCATATATGACAACAAAAAAGTTACAGAATAAATACAAGATATGCAATAATGAGATACACGAGTCAGAAATCTTTCATTTTTAACCAGTGCAGTCTAATTCTCTCTGAATTACAGTGGTGCTTGAAAGTTTGTGAACCCTTCAGAACTTTCTATACTTCTGCATAAATTTGACCTAAAACTACATCAGATTTTCACACAAGCCCTAAAAGCAGATAAAGAGAACCAAATCAAACAAAAGAGTAAAAAAAAAAATTAGACCTAGTCATTTATGTATTGAGGAAAATGACACATATAAATAACACATATCTCTAAAATTCCTCCAAGCCGATGTGCAGGACTATTCAACAGTTACCGGAAACGTTTAGTTGCGGTTATTGCTGCACAAGGGGCTCACACCAGATACTGAAAACAAAGGTTCGCATACTTTTACCACTTACAGATATGTGTTATTGGATCATTTTCCTCAATAAATAAATGACCAGGTCTAATTTTTTGACTCATTTGTTTGTATATTTCTCAAATTTATGCAGAAATATAGAAAGTTCTGAAGGGTTCACAAACTTTCAGGCACCACTGTAGGCCTCTGAAGACAAGACGTGTAAATGATCTTGTATTCCGCTGCCCCAGGGGAAAGCCCAACTGCTGCAGAATTTCCTGTGCTCTTCTGTTTGCATCTTTGCCCCGAGAGATCTTAGCTCCTGTGGTTGAACAGCGCTGGGGAGAAGAGGGGAGAAAAAAAAACATTTCTCTCAGACAGAAATTAGGATTTTGCCTGGCTGCTTAAAACACGACAATTAATACACGTATCTATAAGGTCTGATAGTGGTTAATGATCGTATAATGTTAGTCACTGTTCACAAAAAGGGGATTCAAATTAAAGGGACCCAATAACTGCCCTGTCATCATTGACAATTGGCCACTATCCATAAACAAACAGCCCTAAAGACATGAAATAAGTGTTTGTACAAATGAAACATGAACTTTAACAGCAGGATTGTGGTGCGAAGGATGTGGATCATGTGAGATGGGAATAAAAGGTCGATTCTGTGTGCAATAACTTCAGGAGGATTAACAGTAGGCATCTCTTGTCTGTTGAAGCCGAGAAGCCACCAGTACCCTGATGACTTGTTTCACAACAGAATGGTTCAAACCTGGAGAAGGGAAGGCCGCCAGCCGTAACAGGCGACTGAATTTCCGTACCAATCGGAGGCACGGATGCTGTTTGATATGTAGACTCAGACATATGACATATATACAGCAACCACTTGTTCTAGTGGCTGAAAGCTTGAAAGTTTCTCCTGCACACTCTTCCAAAATGGATGTTTTGCTCGTGCAGGGATGGTGCTCTGGGAGCGGGCGACGCTGATGAGGTCCGACATCTTCGGCCGGGCATGCTGGAGGATGAGTGCTGTGTGAGGGGTCCTCTGGGACAGGGGGCTTTGCTCTCCCCAATAAAACACGAGGCTCACCGCTGGTCCATTGCTCATCTGCTCAAACGTTGTCTGGGTTTTACCTACAAAGAGGAACAGGACAGCTGGCTGGTGGAAGCCTACCGTGTCTCTCCCCACAGCCCAGCACCTGTCAGATCTGATGGAAAAAGCTCACTTTTTGGCCACAGCTATAACCCTACTCATCACTGCTTTTCTCCAATTAGTATCTTATTTTCAAATACACAAAAATCCCAAGGTTCATTCTAAGGTAGTTCTGTTAATACCACCACTTTAAAGTTAAAATGTTACTGAAGATACTCTGTATATCATATTTATGAGTACGGCTACAGGGAACCACATGGGACTTAATTTTACAACCTTTTAGCTGTTCGGTCAGTGCCAGGCGATGAGACGTGGCTTTAGGGTGGTAGTTGAGACAAATTAAGCATACAAAGAGGTTGGGTGTGTGTTGTGACACTCTGCAGCCTGGCTACACCCTCTCCCATCATGGAGTGACAGTCAGACCTGGAGATGGCTTCTTAGGAGGAACCAAGCACCAGGTGCAGCAGTTGGAGTTAGGGGACTATTCTACAAAGAAACAGTCAGCAAGAAGTTGTTGGAGAGCTTTGATTTCCAAAGAGAGATTAGAATTGATGGCCAGATTGAGTGTTGAGTTGGAATCCAGAGATATATTTGAGTTTGCATTCCTCTCATTATTAAATGCTTGAGACTTTTGTTCTTTCTTTGTGTTGTCTGGCTGAAAAGGCATTTCCTTTTTTGTTTTGGTTGGTTTTCGTAGATACTGTCAGTTCTTTTTTTCTTTCCCCCCCAAATGTGGATGTTGTTGATATGAGATACTGGAAGTCCAGCCACTACCGCATTCCGGTACACTGCAGATTGTCACACTGTAAACCAAATCCTAAAAGTGCGTTACTACTTTTTATTGAAAGTCTGTCAACTCTGGGTGGTGTCTCATCAGTAAAAGCTCCAGATTTGAGAAACATTTTGAAGACGACAATTGTTTTTTTTTCGAGGAATCACTAAGAAAACTGGTATTCTGAAACAGGACATGTGTGAACATATAGCACTGAAAGTGGACCCAGGTGTGCAGCTGCTTGTATTGTAACCTGGAGGACATGGGAAGACCCAGCACCACAGGGATAGGCTGGTTATAATCAGTTATGACTATAGTAAAATTGATGTCCTACATTCTCCTTTGATGAGGGACTGAGAAGTGGCAAAAAAGAAACTTTCTTTAGTGGCCATATCCTCACATCCTGAATCTTTTAAAACCCTTATGCTGGTGTTGAACAGAAACAGGAGGGACACCTTTAAATAGTAAGCACAGAGGATCATAATTTATACAGCTCCTGTGGGCTGCTACAACAATCTTCTTAGATAAGCACCAGATAGGGGACGGGTATTAATAAGATATTACAATGCAGTACTTTCTCACTGACCTGTGCTGCACCCCTGACATGTTGTCCTGGCTGATGCTACATAGCTGGCTGCGGTCTTCTCGGCCTTCAGCCCCGGGAAACAAGGTAGTTTGCTTTTTAGTTAAAGAATCTGAACTCCTCATTCTTTGCTGTTATTAGGTGGTTCTTGATACAAATAAAATAATTTAAAACGCAAACCTTAAGACTGAATATGTTAACAGCGAGCATCTCAGTTTGCATCTGTCTCATGAGGGGTGTGTGAGATGTACAGCGATCAAGAGTTGGGCTTGTAGGAAGAAGAAAAATATCAGGAAATGTGTGAGTAGGTGGTCCACCGAATTGTAACACACTGTGCCAGAGAAATTGTTGATAAAGTTAGGCAATTTAACATAAATTATATTGTATTTTAAACCTTAAAGGACTTATACAGCATGTTTATATATTTATGGACGTACATAAACTAACTGAATTAAAGGTTTATTTTGTTCCTGGATTATGACATGGCATTAAAAAATGAATTATTTCCACATTTTTATTATAATCTGTGTTTTTAAACATTTTCAAAACTAAGATATGGTGGTTCAATGTGGCAGTTTGTTTATTTGAGCTGTCTGACAATAGTAGGTTATTAGTAAAGGTTTAGCTCTGATTTTTTATTAGTCTGCTATACAGTCTGTGCATTTTCTAATCACTTTTTAATGAAATGTACTGTACATCAGAGCATAATTCGCCACACCGTGCTGTTATCACCATTTATTTTTCATTTCCTTCCCATTATACGTCCTTTTCCGAGAGCCAGGCACATGGGCCAGGGAAGTGTTTTTCTACTTCTGCAGGAGTAATGAAGCTGAAGAACTGACTGTGTGGAAGAGGAGCAGTGAGGCAGGAGGTCCTTGGAGGACTGCTGAAAAGTCACCCTTTGTGCTTTTTTTTTTTTTTTTGCACTCTCCATCCCTCACACATACACACTGACAGCACACTGCAAACAGAACAACAGACAGATGTCATGGCAGAATCGTTTAAATGTTTTTTTTTTTGTTTTGTTTTTTGCTTCTGCTGAGGGGTATTCATCTTGAAAACTACTGAGAAACAAGCCTGGTTTTTTTCAGGTATTTATGATATGCAGCTGTATTTTGTTGGTTTTGTAATAACCATCAGAATATGAGCACTGATTTAGTGGGTTTGTATAGAATGGGATAGTGAGACCGTGTAATGGATCAAAAAGTTCTTCTCATTTCAAATATTTGATTGTGAACTAGTATCTTGAGACAGACTGGTCTAGTGGGTAATGCTTCTTGGTAGGTAGTTTAGACTCCTAAACTAGAGGACGTGCAGTAGCCCTAACTGGCAACAGCACATCCAGTGGAGCAGCTGCTCAATAGGGAAGCAATCTGGCCATGAAAGCTTTTTCTTCCTGGGAATACAGTGCCCAGACTGCCCAGTCCACCCATCCTCAAGACAACCTTAATATGGCTGTACGCAACTATTCTCTGCATTTGGTATTATTTATGCTGTGGCTCCTATTACTCACAGTCCATCATCAAATTATTGATTTTTCTCATCTCTGGTATTTTTAAGTAAAACTTAATACCAGTCGTGGTTGTTTCAGCTCTCTAAGGTACATAATTACACTATTAATATTTCTTCTGATAGACGACCTGTGTGAGGTGTATCCAGACCATGGATAAGAATTTATTTAAAATTGCAGTCCTTGTGAAACTTGCTGCTGCGGAGACTTGTTGAAAACGCTGTAAAATGAACCATCCTTCTGCTTATGTGCTGTACTGCATGATATTGCAATTAACACTCTTCCATTTTACTCCATTACCAAACCCATGAAACACGGGAATAAAGAAGAAAAAAACAGATCTAGACAAATTAACAACTACATGTTGTAATGAGTTACAATGAAAGGTCACCACGTCATGAAATGCATATGAATAAATCTGTATCAAATCACTTTGAGCTCTCAGTCAGTAGTCAAATTGCTTTATAATTTCATATAATATTACAGATGACTGTGTATATATTAGAACAATGTGAAGTTGCCAAGGGGTGGTAACATTCTGCATGCTGACATCATACTCTGGAGATGACTGTTAATGGGAAATAACTGCTAAACTTGCTTGTTAAAAGTACATAAATTAGCTGCAGAAGGAGTTTGCCAAGAAACTCCTCTTGTTTGTTTTATCTTGACAAACAACTATGACTACTATGTTATTTAATTTTTTTTAAAAAATGCAATGAACACCAGTTTCCTAAAGAAATGTTTCTTTTTGTTGTGACAAATTTGACATTATTTTGTTATTTTTGGGAGAGATTCATTTGGTAGTCAAAAAAATGAATTTAAGCCTTCATTGTCGAACCTTTGAACTTTTAAGAATATTCTCTTGTGTAAAAATTGCACAAGTTGTGAGCCGCATACACGAGAGATTTCCTCCGGGCTCATCCATCATCTCTCATTCTTCTAATCCTTAAGATCCCTCTTCAGTTTAGACTTTGGGCCGAAGGAGAGCCCTCCCCATAACTTATTTTCGGGAGGGATGTGACACATTTTTAGTGAGCCAAAGTTCACACTCTACGTTCTCTTCATGTGGTGCAAGCTAGTCGAACAGAGGGAAATGACAAGAGTCTGAGGAACATGCTTCTTGGAAGCCGCTGTCAAACAAGGCAGAATGTTGTGGTGTGTATTATACACAATGGTGTAGTAATTTCTGCCATGTTTTTGTGGCCTGTCATGCTACCATATATAAACAGAAACATACAAACGAAAACGGACTTCAGAAATGGGGAATGAGATTAGACAGAATAATTTAATGGTCAAAAACAATGTGTGCGGAGACACTGAAAGAGATTTAACATATGTCTAATCTTTGACATTTTACATAAGTCAAAACTGCAGCAAAAAATCATGTTACCTGCAGATTTGTCCTTGAATATATTGATGGTGCCCTTATCCAAAATGCTTACTGTAAAAATGCCCTGTGGTATGGGTAAAGTAATGATATTTTAGCATACAAAGCATAAATTGGCATTAAAAAAATCTTATATTTATCAATTTTTATTTCTGCTTTTTTTATAGATATATCCCATATTAGCCATGTAAAACCAAGATTAACTAACCTTTATGTTAACTGAAATCCAAGTCTGAAAAACTAAATAACCCAACTAAGGCTTGTTTATAAATGAATTGGCTGTTATTGCAGCAAGGTGACCCCTATGAACTTCACAACTCAGTGTTTGGGGTTGATGATTAATCTCCAGACCTCTCCAGTGGCCTTCCTTACCTCCTCTGTTTTGGCATTCAGGTGCCGTACCTCTTCCATTCTCATCTAAAAGACAGGCTTCATTCTCACCTGGCTGAAACATGCCTCCTCCTTTCCTACCTAAATTGCAGGTTTAAAGCATCAGTTCCCTGGCCCTGCATTTTTGAACAGTGGATCTGGATCCCAGCTCTGGTTGCCTCTTTCGTGTGTCTATTGTAAATATTTATTTGATCAGTTCATGATTCTCAATGAGGCTGTAAGTTTTGATTCTTAAAAAAATACAACAGCAGCTGTTGAGGTTGTTCGGACATTTTACGCAACATGATGCTGAGAATTTTTTTAAAAAAAAAACATTTTTAATCTAAAAAGCAGTAATGGTGTGAATGTGTGAATGAAGAATCAGACTTTTCTCATTTTTCTTCCTCCGGGCTGAATATTTATTCTTGACTGTGGTCCCACACTGTTCTAGAAAAATATGTGCACTTTCAACCTTGCATTGTACCTGAGGAAGACATGTACCAAATCTTCTTGTCAGCCTTGGCAGGGACCTTGTGCACAACTCATCTCCCGTGAAAACCTTTTTTTTCTCTCACCACATATTCTCAACTTTAAATGTGTGCTTTTTGGCTGCTTTAGGTTATTGTGAATGTGTGGGTCCGAAATGAACAGTATTGAGAGACATGACCAAGTGTCATACTGAAATAAACAAACCAAGGAGAGAAATGAGATCGTGACATTCTGCGTGACAGGCACTCACAAATGTTTAGAAAATAATTTTAAACTCAGATAAAAAATAAAATATAAAAATATACAGGAAAACCGATTTTATTTATCTTTTATTTCGTTGTTTAAGTTTATAGTTTATATTGTCACTGAAGTCATCCTGCGAAACAAATGTTGTTTCACATGCACCAGACAAGGACTAAATGGCATTGAAGGTTTATTTAAGATACTGGTTTACAATTTGTTTTACCAGAGAACAACATTTTAAGACGACCGAGGTAACTTTTTTTGGAAGCGATTTAAACTATGTTCATACAGAATAGTGATAGTTTTAAAATTCAGTCAGGTAGGAAAATCGAAAGAGGTCAGTTTTCTTCTGCATTTATTTCTTTTTTTAAAATCTATATTTAAATGCGGAAAGAACAGATTTATTTTAAAATATAAGACTACAAACAATTTGAGAAAGTCGCAATTCTCTTTTAAATGTTCGGTCTTTTGGAATCTGGTTTATACTTGTTTGTATTTCTCCTAAGTAAAGGCTTCATATACTGAATTACAGGCTTTTTCCCCCAGAAATTCTCATGATTTGGTCGCCCCGATAAACACAAGTAATATTAACTGAAATGAGTGTCGATGCCCCTTATAAGTGAACATTCATTCTTGTCATTTAGTCGCCTATGATACATAATAATTTAGCAGCTATAACACAAATGTTCATATTTTTATATAATCACCACAAAGGTCTACCGGAACACAGTCCTTGTCATTGTCCCTAAATATTAGTTATTTGACGTCTATTTAATTTACACCTTAGTTGCGGCAGCTGAAACCGACATACAGGCGATCTGCTTTAAAAATAGATTTTATTATATTACATAAAATTATTAATCGCGACGGCAGTTAATACACGTTGAATTTAGCTACTGTAGCAAATGGACGAGTTCACCGATACTGCCGCTGTGCGCGTTTCGTTTGGGGGGGACGGGGGGTCTAATTCTCCTTATAGTATAACAATAACGGTTGAAGGTGCAGTTCTGTTCTCTCTGTCTGAGCATCTGTCATATTTCATATGCTTCACAAAGTAGCAGTGAAAAAATAAATAGCCAACAGCTGATCTGTCTAAATCCGAAGCTTCTAACATCATCCAGCCCACGAACCCCTTTAAACAGCTGAAACCTAAGGACCCTTCCAGAAAAATGTCTATAAACAAGTTGATATGAAGCACTCGGTTCATTGCACTAAAAACTGTCCACCATCATGTAGAATGTAGGCGTAGAGAGTAATAACAAGGTACATTTTTATTTTATTTATGTTTAACTAGTTACACTCAAAGCCCGTGGACTCCAGTTTACGTAATTCTGAGCAATTCTGTTCTAATATTCTGACAAAGGCATCATCTTAATAATAGTAATAACCACAGGTAACATAATATAAATCGTTTATTCAATTCATTAAGTGCTTTTCAAACAAGCGAGTGTTTTTAGGATCTTTTCCGACACTTGAATTTATTTTATTTCATTTGCATTTTATATCCGCCATCAAATTTGCAGTTGACGAATCTTAGATCTACATCCAGTATCAGTTCAGTCTGAGGACTAAAACGCGCGGGTGAAAATGATCATTTCGTTTTTTCTACATATGAACCACTGCAACGTTACAGTTTCTAGCTAAAATAACTACTGTGGTTTTTAATCAACATCCTCATCGGAAGAATAAGAAAATACTAGAACATGTCAAAAGTATGCTTTGATAAAAGATTTTTTACTGCTAACCTTTAAATTCCCGAAACTGTAAAATTACACATTTTCGATATATGTTGCAAACATATACTTTCTTCACAGAATTAAACGTTTAAACCAAAACCCATAAAACATCACCTACATCTGCACAGGACCGGACATGAATACTCTTTCATCCAGTAGACCTGCGTCCAAACCTGATCACAGAGAAGAAGAACGTCTCGCCATCAACGGCTGTATTTTACCAAACATCGGTAAATAACTGAAATAAACATATAAGCCAACGGTCAACATTAGAAGATGTTTCCTATTTAATCGCATGTCGGTGATGAAAAAGTGGCAGAAAAATCCGTTTTGTGGGATGTTCTGCATGTTAAACTGCAGGTTAACCTCGCGCTTAAACGCGGCTTTTAATTTATCAGTCGATTAAGCAGCGGGGGGTCCTCAGTGCTCACACGGCCAAAACCTGTATTATTATTATTATTATTATTATTATTATTATTATTATTATTGCGGTGGTGTCGGCGCCCTGGTGACGAGGCAGTGATGAGGGGCAGGGCTTCTGCCAGCTGACTCCCATCTCCATCACGAGTGCGCCTCAGTGGCCTCCAGGTCCCACACACCTCCATACTGACACGGCGCTACAAGACGTTCGTGTGGCAGCTCTTTCCGTCTCCTCGTGCCTCAAGTGTGGTTCCGAACTCATTTCTTGTGAGTAGAAGGAAGTAGCAGCGCATGTTGTTTCTCGCGGTTTTTTTTTCTCCCCCCCTTCACCCCTCCAGCAGACCAGCCTCAGGTTCCTCCAAGTTCCTCAGGTTCTTGCCGGCGCTACTCTTACATGGTTCCTTTCCGGATTCTGCTCTCCGGTACCGACGTCCCACGGAACGACGCTGAAGTGGTTCTGTTTTGTTAAGTTTGTCCTGTTTGGGGCTTAAAGACAAGCCAGAGAATTTCCAACTGCGAAGGGAAAGTAAAAGTGGTTTTCGTGAGTGAAGAAGTGCGTCTGAAGGCCAACAATGAGTCTGAAAGCCGACTCTGAGACGAGCAACACCGTGTCCGTGGAGGAGGAGGTGAGAACCGCGCGTCTCCGGCCCTTTTTATTACGTTTTTCTTGTTCTCCTCCTGCCGTTTTCTACACTTCTTATCTACTTTGTTTAGCTCTAACGGACACTTTCCCGGTCGGTTTAACGTGAGCAACTGCACCTTTAAGCCATTTTAACGTAAGTAAACCTTCCCTTAAGGATGCGTTGCACAATACGTGTAATATTTTGTTCAAGTCGTGTCCATATTCAGCCGGACTTCTGTAGCTGTTTAATTCCCCACATTTCCGTTTGAATTTTGCTCTCTATTCCCTAATAACTCGCCTAATGAAACATTTTTTCTCTTAACCGCAGAGAATATTAATATAAACTGTTAAGCCTTTTGTCGCAATAGCTTGCAGAATAGCCGCACTTCTTACTGCAGCTTTTCAGGTGAAAGCCTGTTTTGGTTATTAATCTGAATAAAGTTAAATCTGTGGGCAGTTACCTCGTTTTTTCCCCCCAATATATTTCCAGTACCTGCTGGTGTCGGATATTTCTCTGTTCAGGCTGGTGTTGGTAAAGAGTGTAGCACTCGGTGTTGCTAGTCTGTGTACTTTCTGACTGGATTTGGGTAGTAAAGTTTTTCAAATCGGGTTTTACTTTCTACCTCACTATAAATATCCGTTTATGCTTTCGAGTCCTGTTTCCAGCCTCTAGGGTGAAAGCATCGTAAACCTTTCAAACTTGTACAAGATTATACATTTAAACTGAAATCTGATAGATTTGGGCATAATTTTGAAATTCTTCACTTAATTATTTAAACACAGAACTATTTCACCTCCATAGTTTTTTTTTTTTTTTTTTTTTTTTTTTTTTACACATAGATCCTTTAGTTTGACTAGTTTTAAATTTGAGCAGTATAGTCAACGGCTCCTTTATTTCACACTTTGCCAAAATACTTGTGTTCAGTATTTAGCCAAAAATCTGTCTTGATCCTCCTGGTCCTTTTTAATGTGATGGATCTTATTGCAGCCTCATTTTGTGATGGTGTTTCCTTTTTTAGCAGCAGCCCGGCTGTCTAAAAGATGACTACAATGCTTCAAGTCTGAGTTAATAGGAGTTTTGCAGTGAAGATTTTTAATTTCCTTTTTTAAAATGTTTAGTAATTCCTGGAAGTGACTTTTCCAGTGACAAAATGAAGATGAGAGAATTCCACCCACTTCAACAACCTCATGACCTCTTTGTGGGTCTCCTTAATGTACACCGATGACAGCAGATGCTTGAGTGAGATGCCATGCCTGGTAACCAGAGCGTGGGTGAGGTGTGAGTCACGTTGAGGCTGCCGGACCAGCGGCAGGAAGAGGTTTTGGGCCGTCTTGCTCATAATTCCTCTGTGAAGGACCTGTTCAGTCAGTTTTCTTCCTCTAGTTTTGCTTGCTGCGGTTTTCTGATCTAAGGCCATTAGTCTGAGACCTAGTAGCATGAACCAGGACACCTTCCAGCCAGTGATGATGTAAATCAAGGCTGTGAAACCCAGCCCTTTTGGTGCATTTGTAGACTTTTGTTCCAGGCCTTGGTCAGTATGATCGAATAAAAGGTACACTTGAAGGCTTTCAGCAATTTAAAACCGATTAGGAAACGCCTTGCATTGTTGTCTTCTCGTGGGAGATGCATTTGTGTAAACACTGCAGTAATAACCCTGAAGGTAAGGCTAATGATAGAAAGGGTTATGAAAACTAACAGAGACCAGGTTTCATATAGTGCTGGTTTTTGAAACAGTAAATTGTAGTTACTATAAATGCGTTGCAGTTGGAATTGTACGTTGTGATAACGGTCTATTTACAATTTCTGTACATTTGAATGACTTCATATTCTGGTATGTTACTGGAGTTTCATTTAAATTAGGAAAGTACTTGCAGATGCTGCCTTTGTTAGCAGACTGATTCTTTCAGCATTAACTTTTATTGCAGTTATTGTACACAATTAGAACTAGGAAGATTGTTTTGCACAAAACAAAACCCGGACCACAAAATCTGCACAGCACTGATTTGATGCTGTGGCGGTATAAAACAAACTGCCCAATGCAGGTATCCCGCTGCTTATGAGGGAAATGCATTACTGGAAATCAACTCGTAAGGTAAAAATCTCATAAACTGGGGGCACAACGATTGTTACGACGCAAACTTTAAAATTCCCCGCACGCTCTGCTTTAACTCGTGAATGCAAAAGGTTATCCTTGTATTTGGTTGCAATTCTAACATCACTTGTATGTGCAAAAACTCACGGGACTCTTCTCAAGACGTATCTCTATGTACTTGGTATGGAAATGCCGTGTTCCATCTTGCTGTGTGTGTGTGGGGTCCACTTCCGTGTACAACCAGCAGTTAGACATTGCCTAAGCTGGATATTTGTGTTTTTATTAAAGGTGCGAACACTGTTTGTCAGTGGTCTTCCAGTTGACATCAAACCTCGAGAACTGTACCTGCTTTTCAGACCTTTCAAGGTAGGCCCGTTACCTTTCAATTGTCATAACAGCTTTAACCATAAAGCTGTACCATGCTAGGTGCAGGCTTTCGATAGAAGACTTGCAGTGTGATGGTGGAGATGGCTGAATCTCCTTCCCCAAACGTGACCCTTTTCTGCTTACAATCTTGACATACCTTCATCGGTTCTGGAGGTGAAGACAGAAGTGTTGATGTGTTTATGGGGGTCCACTGCAGTGAAATTTGCTGCACGTCATCCATTATCTATAGAACCCTAAAGCAGATTGGATTAATTTTCTGAATTAGCACGTGTCTTAAAAATAAGCATTTTAAAATGATTTGTAAATGTGCTTTAAAATCTACCTGAAATGGGCAACTTATAAAGTGTCTGCAAAAAAAAAAAAAAAAAAAATCCATATTGCATACTTGCCACCTTTGCAGTCTGGTAAGGATGGCTTCTTTGTGGCGGTATCAAGTGCCCATTGTTGTATTTCTATTTTTCTGCAGGGCTACGAAGGGTCACTGATAAAGCTAACATCAAAGCAGGTGAGCCCTTGTCTGATGTACTGTAAAAATGCTGTTATCCCTTCCAACTATTTTTGGGATTAGGCTGAAACAACATTCCCCTCCAGAAAAGATGTGTAATGTATCAGGTCATGTTTTTGGTGTGAAAATGTAAACTTCTAATATGCTGTTTGGAAACACTTTCATAATGTGACCACATGTTCCTATCAGAAAATAATTTCCCAGTTGGTACTTCAATAGCCCTCCCCTACTTTTTTTTTTTTTTTTTTTTTTTTTTTTTAAATTGGTTACTTTCTGGATAAAGTTTTTTTTGTTTTGAGCATTTTTTTTTAAATNTTTTTTTTTTTTTTTTTTTTTTTTTTTTTTTTTAAATTGGATACTTGCTGGATAAAGTTGTTTCTGTTTTGAGCATTTGTTTTTAAATTTGTGTACCTTTTGAGTTGTTCTTAGATGTTGACTAATTTAAAATGGGTTGAATAAATTATTTTTCCTTTACTGGCAGGTATAATGCAGCAGGCTGTGTTTCTGTGAGCACCAGTATTCTATGTTTTCCACATGTTCAGCTTTCCACTGCTCTCTTATTACTCAGATGAAAATGCTGAGGTGGCAAAGTCATGTTTTCCCCAAACAGAGAATGCTTGATTTCCTAGGTGAAACTGACTAGTTAAGTTTTTGTTTGTTTTTATGTAGGAGTTTCCTAATGTGACTATATCATCCTGCTATTGTAAAGGTTTTGCTTTTAAAACCAGAATTTATTTAATTTTTTAAAGGATATATTTAATGGCTAGATGTCTTTGGGGGGGGGGGGGTAGGAACTGGCAAAAATGGCAAGTTTCTATTGCCATACTGCATTTCTGTTATAAAGAACAGAACTGGAAGGGAAAGTTGAGGTATTCTAGGTTTAAGACTAGTTAAAATTCCATCGATTTGGTCTTTAACCAAATGTCTGAAGCAGTATACAGAACCCCCCCCCCTTGCCCTACATGTTCTGAGATCCCAGTTATCTTGGCCTTAATCAAGCTTTTCTTACATGTCCTCTGGTTCTTGAGGGGAAACCATTTCCATAAGTGTACAGAAGTTACCTAAAATGGTGTGCAAGTTGGACCTGTTGAGTAGAACTAAATTGAATATGCTTGAGACTTTCTGTGCATAAAACTCCTTTACTAGTGGAACTGCACCCACAAGAAATCATACTGCCTCATTGTCACGTCTTAATGCTGTCTTCATTCTTTTCCAGCCTGTTGGGTTTGTTACCTTTGATTGCCGATCTGGTGCCGAAGCAGCGAAAAATGCACTAAATGTAAGCTGCATGAAATCCACAAACAACTAGGTGCAACAGGAGGCACAACACTTGCATTAGCTTGTGAATTGTTATGGGTACATTTCAATAACCCGAAAATGTTTGTTGTGGTTGTGGGCTTTGTCCACGGTCTTATAAACTGAAAAGGCTGTCAGTGGTTTAGCATTAAGGCAAAGGAGCAGTTTTCTACATTCAAGAAACCCAGTTACTACCTTAAACAGTCTGGCAGCATCATGCTTTCTTATCTGTGAATTATTCTAGCTGAAATGGTAAATACAATAATACATGCTTTAGAAGATGACTGGAAGAGATGATGCACCCCACCCCCCCTTCCACCTGCACTCTAAGCAGCCAGCACATTCAGAGCGGTTTCAGATTGAACACCTTCACAGAACTGTACAAGTCCAACACAAGCCAGAGAGGTCCCGCTGCATGTGTACGCTAAGCAAGGACAATGGTCATCCTGGGCCTGCTCCGTCCCCATGGCCCCCTCACTCTGTCCGTTTTTCCCTAGGGGATCCGCTTTGACCCCGAGAGCCCGCAGACCCTGCGTTTAGAGTTCGCTAAAGCCAACACGAAAATGGCAAAGAGTAAGCTGCTGGCCACGCCGAACCCCACCAACATCCACCCAGCTCTAGGAGCTCACCTCATTGCACGGGACCCATGTAAGTGCTGCACCTAGACCTGCCACTCGCACTGCTGCGACACTGAGCCTCCTCTGGTCAGGTAGCCAGGTAAACAAAGAACCTAGTGGTGAGGTTACTGGTTCACTTCCACATGCATGCATGACAGTGGCTGGAGGCCTTTACATCCCCTGCCCCAAATCTCCACCAGATCACTGGCTGAGCAGTTGACTGCTGCCCAGCTTTAGCTGTCTTTGCACTTGCTCACACCTGTAGGGTCTTAAAAGTGGGGACTGTGGATGGCTGATCAAATTGGCTGCTGTGTAAGGCTTGTACCTGGAGCTGTATTTTTCAGTTGTCTACAGGGTTTGACATCAAGGGGGTGTGGTTATTGCTGCATTTTCTTTGCATCCCTTTTGAGCCCAAGCACCTATATGTGAAGAAAGACTTTGCATCTCTTCATTAGGACACTGGTGCTCAAATGTGTTAACAGTAGGTCAAGCCCCTAGTAGCGGAGACCATATTTGTCATAAAGCTTTTCCTGGGTTTTGGAAGTGTAGAACTGATCACTAAACTCAGTTAAATTTGCGTTCAGCTCATTCCATTCATGCACAGCAGAAGAATCCTGAGAACATGCCAAATGAGGGTTGCGATGTTTTGACCTCTCAGTAATTGTGGAGGGGGGTTGTAACCTTTCCTTGGGAACCCTCAACTATTCCATACATGTTGTTGTATTCTACCACAGCTTCAACCCTTTAAGGAAATTATGAAGCCCTGAACAAGTTGTCTGTATGGTGGTATGAAACCTGTTCTGTACGTACAGCCTCAAATATAAGGGGAACCCCAAGGAGAGGTTTCTGGTCAGCTGGTCAACGCTGGTCAGCTGGGAGGGCCATCTTAACTGATGCAATTGATCAGCTGTCTTTTCAGTTATCAATTCAGGTACGGGGCGGTCCTGTTCCACCCCTCCAGCGGTTGCCTGCAGGAGCATGACTGAACTCTGGGCATTTGGGGGGTGCATGTGGGGCTTGTGCGTCCTGTAGATGACCTGACTGGAGCGGCTCTGATCCCCACCTCTCCCGAGGCTTGGGCCCCCTACCCGCTGTACACAGCTGAGCTGACCCCCGGCCTCCCTCATGCTGCTTTTACGTACCCTGCGGCCGCTGCCGCAGCTGCTGCTCTCCACGCACAGGTAAGAATCAGGTTTGGTATTTAAGTAAACTTTGCAGTAACTTTGAACCTTTTGTCCAGACACAGTCCTTCACACCGTACTCTGACATCCTCATTGAGTCACACATACAAAACCTTCCCACTATGCAGCTGAACTGGAAAGACTGAAGTGTGACTTGAGCCTTTAATGGAAGATGACCTCCCTACTACTTACTCCAAGGTCATGAGTCAACCTGCACCCCAGGTGGATCAGGAAAGTGCTGCTGTGAAAAGACTGGAATGATTTAGCTGAAGGATTTTGGTCTCTCCCCCCCCCCCCCCAAGTGAGAGTTGGCTGTTCAGTAGTGAAAATGCTGCTCTGCCTCATTTTGTGAGGGCTACTGGAAAACGAAACTGAAGACATTCCTTAGTAAAACATACTGAGTGTTGTGTATGTCTGTGGAAGTCCTGACTTGATGTTCTACTAATTGCCAGAACTCATCCCTGGCCAGACCATGGGGTCTCCTGGGGTCAATCTGCAGCAGGAATGAAATGTATTGCATAATCATAGTGCAGTGAAACATCTGTAAAGCATCTCCTTCAAGGCTCACTTGGACTTGCATTTATATGTCTGAAGTGGGGACTGGAACTAGGATCTTAATTTTAGCCTTTCTGCTTTGGCAAAGAATGGCTTTGGTCAAGCTAGGAACCCACCGCTGTTCACCTAGAGAACATGTACCAAATCACTTGTGTGCTAACAAATTTTAGTTTGGCCTGTTGATTCAAAGAAGGTATTAAATATAAGCTTTTATGGTTCCTTCCTGAAAGATCGGTCTGGTTAACTGGCAAACATGGGTGTGTAATTGTAGCATCTATGACACTTTGTGCATTAGATGCGTTGGTACCCTTCTCCATCTGAAGCATCACAGCCAGGGTGGAAGTCCCGTCAGTTCTGTTAAGTGATCGGTAAGTAATTATGCTGCTGTATTCGCTCTCATCGGTCCGTATGTGTCCTGGTGCAAATTCTCCGCTTTAACGTTTGTCCTGTATGTTTGTTTGTTTTTTTTTGTGTTCCTAGTGACATAATGTGCTGGAGACTAGAGACTACAGTCAGGTTCATCTAAGGGACAGTTGCATTTCTTCTGGTCCTTTGGATCCTTTTCTTGAAGGATTTCAAACTGAACACCCCATGAACTGTGAGCATTGTGGTTTGTGCACTTGACTACCCTGCGCAAACCAAGCTGCTTCAGAAGTGGACCACTTTACTGTAAGAAGAATGGGGTTCCCGTCGTCTGAACTGCTGGGTCTCCGGGTTTGAGTTTGACTGTTTTGCATGCAGTGGCATCTGGCATGAATTGGAATGAAGTGTTGTGTATCCAGTTGTAGTTTACCATAGCAATATGCCTTTGGCTGGTTGACTGACCATTTTGTTTTTTTTTTTTTTTTTTTTTTTTTTTTTTTCCCTGTTTTGCTTGTAATATATTAGATAAAGTAGAAGCCAATTTGATTTGAAGCTTATTTGTTTGGAATGGACAACTTGTGTAGCAAGTTACTTTTCTACAGTGTTTGATCGTAAATGTAATGTTCTGCCCAGATGCGCAGCTGCCCCAGACCATGAGATTGCATCCTTATATGTTGACCTGATTTTTGCCAAAATGTCTTGTTATGCTTGAACAAAGTGAGTACAAGTGTCAGTACTCAAATATTTATGCATTTGTGCAATTAAATATAAGTAAATGTTAGTCTTGTATTTTTTATGCTGATTCTATTTCATGTATGAGTCTGAAAGTGCAATTTGTATTTCATGAAATTGATTTCCTATTAAATATTAAATGACTGAAATGACAATATTGTACAAGGAAATGCAAGTCTTGCAGAATGTGAAAATGGTAATAAAGATGTTTAAACTGACTCTTGGTGCAATATTAGTGATCAGCTTAAGGTTTTCACACTGTGGAATTAATACAACACTTAAGTTCCTGGTTAAGTGTAGTACAGAGTTGGGTGTGGTAGATGGGATGGTGCGTAAAGTTTCGGACCAGGTTTGAATTGCTGCTCCATTCACAGTACTTTTTGAGCAAGATACTTTCCCTGAACTGCTAAAGTAATTACCTAGGTTTACATTAATTTTGTTAAATATCTTGAAATGAAGATCCTTTGCACAGAACTCTCAGCTAAATGAATACTTCATCACAGAAATTGGCCAGGTGTACATGCTTTCGTTCCAAACAGTTCCTTGATGAATACTTTTTCTATTTTAGTTTAAGATACTTTATAGGTACCTGTGTCTGCAGAAACCATAGAATCACCTGCCTGATCTTACGTGGGACTCGTGGAAACAAGGATATTTATCCTTGGTACTGGATGGTTGTAATACTGCTGGTTTTCAAGAAGTAAGTTTTGCTTGAGTCTAAAATGCAGGTGACTGGGCAATAAAATCAAGAAGAACTGGGAAATTTGAATGTTTTGCAGGTTCATTTACAGAGACACCTGCACAAGTGGCCGAGCGAGGCTCCTGTGAGCTGAAATGAGATGTAATGGAAGGCTGCTTGTCAAAGCTTTCTTTAGGTCTGGCTGATCACAGATGGTGATCTTTTGCAAATCTGGTTCCCTGTGTACTTATTTTACTTCAATAGATGGTTTTGTTTAAAACGAGATGATCGCAAATGGTCGGCTTTACAAGCAGCATGTGAGAACCAGTATTGCGGTGGTAAAATAAAGGTTAATATGTCAAACTTCTGCACGTTACATTGATGCTCTCCTGGTATTTCATGGTGGACTTTTTGTTAAATGCTCTCACGTTAATGCTCAGTCCAAAACTCCCCTACGTAGTTGTACTGTGCTGTAGAATAGCCCTTGAGTTTAATATCTCAGTTCAACGGGCGTCACTCAACTCGACAAACACTGAGTGTAAAATGGTGTTGAATCTGCTTTAAGTACAACATCTCTAATCAGAACTGGGCGTTTCTTGGATAGCATTTCGAACAAAATCTTGAGGCCACTTGGAGAAGTAGAAAAACCCTTGACTTACTACATTGTAATCCTATTTGAGACTACTGAATGCCCAAACTGTCCTGGCATAGTTAACTTGTACAATAGAAACAGACAATGAAGTTAAAAATGTGCACATTTAACAGTGTTGAAAGTTAATACACTGTAATTAACAAATTTAAGAAACTGCATCCTTTTATATGCAAATTGGCTAGAGTGAGTTTGTTTAATTATGCATATTGTGAAATAAATCAAACCCAGCCTTACTCTGATGTTATTAATAAAGAATGATGGGAGGGAGAAGCAGGGAATTGCAGGATAAACCCTAATACGGGTACAGCCGTTTTCAAGGAACAAGTACGCCCTCTGGTGGATGTAGAATAGAGGGCCAAGTTCGATAACGTGTATTTCCCATCAACAGTTTTGCTCGAGGGTACATGTCTGTTCACATTATTGGAAAAACTTATTAAAATATCTGTTCCCCACAGCAGTATTTTAAGTCACACTTTCAATTTAGTTTAGTCAACTTAAAATTTCACTAAACAATTTGAGATGTAGTTGTAGCAAATGACAGCCGCTTGACCGACACAGGGTTGCACGGGTATGGAGAATATTCTGGAAGCATAGGCCACACACTCAGTACAGACAGTAGAGTCACAAGATCGCCCAAAAGATGCTTTTGGACTGCTGGAGCAAACCGGAGCGCCCAGACAAAAAGATTAGCAGAGAATTTTAAAATTGAGCAGACTGAATGGAGATCGAACCTACGCCCGATCGCACAGGTTGGGCATTGGGCTCGTTCTTATGCCCGATTGTTGTTTAGTGAGAGATGTTCTGTGTTTCTCACACAGCCAGTTTTTTTATATACGAACTGCATACTATATATAGAGTCACAAGTAAGGATTTGCATATTTCTATAATGATATTTAGCAAAGTATCCTATATAGAGGACATTATACAGTTTTTAATCTACTGTTCTTGGCTTGTTTATAATTTTATTTTGTTAAAAAGCAGGGTCCGGGTCAGATCTATGTTCATATTAGAGTTGCAACATAATATTCACCACATAGTATTCGTAATGTATTGTGCTCATGTTCTTGCTAATAATAATAATAATAATAATAATAAGGGGGGGGGGGGCATGTTCGTGTCACGTGACCCGAGCATCAGTGAGGAGCGCTGGTCCTGCCCAGAGAAAGGCGTGAGTGCGCCTTTAAGAAGAGCCCGATCGCCCCGCTAAATCACTATCACCGCGCTCCGTAGGACAGCCGTGGCCATGTCTTCCAGCTCCGCTTTCAACGATGAAAAGGGGGGGTCCTCGAGCGTCGGGGAGCCCGAATACGGCCACGACCCGGCGAGCGGGGGCATCTTCTCCTCCGACTACAAGAGGTGAGTGTGAAGACATGGCGCGCTGTCGAAACGGGCCTGTTTTAATCGGCCACTTCGGGATGACGGGTCGCCGATGGGGGAGGTGCGGGGGGGGGGGTTGTGATTTCCTGCCGGTGGTGGCGGGAGGGGGGCGGCAGTGGGCATCTCACGCGTACCCTGTGTGTATATGGTGAGGGACACCTTGTTTCAGTAAAAACACACGCGGTCGTAGTTTATGGGATCCGCAGAGACCGCAGGGCGACCGCACACGGTTATTAACTCCGATCTCGGTGTATAAACACCGGGCCCACGCAGCCTCACACTCTCCCCGATTTCGTTCATTCTCCCGCAAATAACCTGTTTATTAACAAAAGTGCCCGTCGTTTCGGCACCGATTGATCTGGCTACGAAATTTATCAGAAAAAAGGGAAAAGCGACCATCTCCGCGGCTGTTATTTCTTCTTTCGTGTGGGGATCCAGTGGTATCACTGATGTAAGACACGTTAAACGCCGTTTGCAGGTAATTCAAAAAGCCACAAGGTCTGGTGTTTTGAACAGTTTGGGCGACGCGACGCCGCGTTCAGAACCGCCGGCTGGACAGCGCAGTGGTGCTGCACGCGGTCCCGTGTCGCGCGGCGGAAACGCGCTCGCGCACAGATTGCGTTCCGGAGCGCCCGGGGGGGTGGGGGCTGTTTTCCGTTTACCTGCGCGCTCCTTTTCCTTTCCCCGCAACCGTGTTCATTTCATTTTAAAAGTTCAGGCAAAAAAAAAAAAATCATATTTAAATGTGAAGTGTACGGATTTTTACAGCTGTTTCCAACGCGGTATCGTCCGAGACTTGTTTTTCACTGTGCCGGTCTTCGTGTGTGAGATATAAGGGTGCTGCAGCAACATTCTTAAGACATATATAAAGAAAAAAAACCAAACATGCTGCATTTTATGAAATGGTAGCGTTGTTTGTGCCATGTCTCAGAAACGCTGTATGCCGGCATTGTTTTCCCATGATTCTCTGTTTTTGAGTGCAGACCTTTCTGGAACCAGAGGGCCGTGTTGTGGGGTTGATTCTCGTGGTTCCGATGTTATGGCGGCAAGTAGCGCGCGAGCGTTTCATTCAAGCTCTATTGTACTGTGCTGCGCTCTGCTCATCGGGTCGCGATACGGATATTCAAAGGTACAAACATTTTGCCCCCCCAGCCACAAAGTCATAACACAACAACTGTCGCTAAACCACTAAAGTAATGACAAAATTACTGTAGCACCGTGCGCGAAAAAGGACCGTAACATCCAAGTCATGATACAAAAACACATTTCGACGTCACTCAAGGGACAATAGAAAAAAACTGTCATATACCAAAAGCCAGAGCACAAACACTGCCACATACTGTAATTAAAAAACGACCACATCCCGAACGTCACAACTGTCACATTCTTAAAGTAATGACGCAAACTTCATGAAAAAGGCATCATCGCGTCTCTAAAGTGATGACACAAAACATAACCACATTCCTAAAAGTAAAACGTAAAAACATTGTCACATGTATACAGTAACAGCATAAAACAATGTCACATCTCTCAAGTCACGGCACACAAACATTGTCTCATCACTATAGTACATCCATCCATTATCATTCACTGCTTTATCCTGGGTGGATGACTGGGCACTCGGCTATGAAACATCCTGAATGGGGCACCAGTTCGTCACAAATCACTATGGTAACAGCACAAAAATACTGTCACATCCTTGTAGTCTCAACATAAAAAACTGAGTCACATCACGAAGTTACTGTGTAATGAGGGTTTTCACATCATGCTGGACTGCAGGGCTCTGTTTGCTGCTTGACCTGTGTGCAGCTTAATGTTTTATGTCTTTTTTTCTATTTCTTATGCTGTGCCACCAGCGTTTTAAACGACAAATCGCTCTTTTGTCACACCGCCTCTCACAGCTACTTAATCCATACCACCTCCATCTGCTGTAGATAACTTTAACAGTATGTGAATCATTTATTAAGTATAAACACTTTAAAATCCATTTCATGATCTTAACTATGAAAGTCCACAGCATTCACGGCAACTCACGCGCCACTCTTGTCCCCCTGATATTTGAAGTGACACTGAGGTGTGAACGTTGCTAATGAAGCTGCGTGATTGTCGTTCAACTCCGTGACAAACACATGTCGGCCAGCCAGTATTTCCTCGGCGCGTGGCTCGCCCTCACCGCTCATTGTTAGGCGGCGCTCTTCTTTTCAATAACGCTTTGTTATGAAAACGTAAATACACAAAACAGGCAGATGTATTGATACAGCAACTGTGGAAATATAAGAACATTCCAGATCCTTTTAACACACAGCTACACATGACGTAAACGAAACATATCAAATTATTGTCTGGAAAAAAATGAACAAATAAATAGAGATAAATACGTAAAATTTTAAAAAATCTCAGTAATCAATATGAAAAAATGCCAATTTACATGTATATGTATTTATATATACGTATATGCATGTATACGTATATATAAATACGTGTGTGTGTGGAAAATTAAGATACATACGCATATCAAAATAAGGAGAATCACCAAATATTTCTTTACATGTTTAACAATAATTTTCTCGCAGCTTAACTTCTTATATTAATCAAATGTATAATTTATTTCTATAAGAACGTACCGCAGTTTGGGAGTAGCGCTGTTGATTTTTTGTTTACGTACATAGAATTGGAATATATCAGTTTAAAAAAGTAACAATATATTCACGGCATAAATTTTGTGTTTGGCCGCGTTCGTTTGGTTGCGCGTAAGAGCGTAGTGCGTCACTGGCGCGCGCCAGCTGGGCTCCCCCCGCCACTGCAGGCAGAACCAAAGTGATGAATATTTGTTGTGTAGACCGTTGGTCATATTATTATTTCTCGTATTTACTTTATGCTCCGGTGCGCGGATAACTGCAGTTAGATGCTCAACTAAGAGAAATATACGACCATTTAAAGCTGACGCACCTGGGCTGCTGAATTATTGTAATACGGAAACAGGACCGACGTGGGGCGCAATTGCACAACAGAGCAAATAACACTACAGCCTACTTTAGTACAGGTACAATTTAACATGGCTTGTTCATTTTTGTGGAACTAAAATGTTAATTTGCGATTCACATGCTTTTAAAATGTAAAAGAATAACTCGAAATTATTAAATGCATAGACCATCTTTTTATTTAATGCTTGTGCAGTACAGTACCTATGTTTTCACCTTTCATGTGTACCTCTAAACAGGGCATTTAGGGTGTTTTTAAAAATGCATTGACTTTTTGAGTGTTTGCAACTTTTCTTTAAAAACCGTAATAGATATTCCGTCTATGGGGTGTTAAATTATGTGCCCAGAACAGTAAAATGGCTCTTTCCACTAATGCTGTGAAATCATATCCATTGTACCGGTAACCCTGGTATCTACCTTTGTACTTATTTGTTTATATAGGTTTAAATTACCTCTATTGTCAGCCTCAATTGATATATGTTTACACAGGCATCCAGTAGTGCTTCTTTTGTTCTTTTGCACCTGACAAATCATTTCATGTGCAGAGTGTCCGCTCCGCTAAAAATGTTCAGTTTTTAAATAAATTCTTCATTTGGTCACGAAGACAATTTGGTTTGTACAATTGAAAAAGTGCAGGCTTAAAACATTCAGTCCTGCCTTAATAAGAAAGGTACATATAAAAAGGGAAATGATTAATTAAAGTTTTGTTAATGAATACCAAATGATACAAAATTTCAAGGTTAATTTTAAAAAGGTTGCAGCGTAAGTGGTGAGAGGGATTGTTAGCACAGTGTATGTTTGGTCAGACCTGCAGTCCTCTTGGGGGTTGCTGGAAGTCTTTGTTCTAATAGTAATTATTTGTGTTGAGTTTATGCCTGTTTTGAACAAAAAGAGCTCTGCCAGGCACTAGATATTAGTTCTCTGAAATAAATATTTGAAAATGTTATTATATACAGAGTATTTTCTGTGTTTATATTCTGTTTTTGTGCAAAGTGAAATGCATCTGCCCTCTTTTCAACTGGCTTTTATGAACATACAGTTCAGTAGTGGGCAATTTCTTACTTATGTACACTTAGTAGGTCACTCTTTTCTTTTCTTCTCTGCTTATATGTTTGTCCTGTGAGATGCTGGTGTACCTCTATGGATAGAATTGCGCTCAGGTGTGAAACGGAGCCACGTTCATGCTGCTGTCACTGCGGCTCAGAGCACCTCTTACTGCTTGCATTGTTCCTAGCAGCCCTTCCGGCAAGGTCTTTCCATTTCCTGTGTTTGGCTTGGAGGATCATGCTGGAATTAACTCTGATTCAGGGACTGCTTCTGGAGGAGAAGCTTGTGTGGTGTTCCATTCAGGCAGACTGCTCGACAAGAGCTCAAAGTAACAAGAAAAGGAGGCTGTGTTTGTCCAGTTGATCTGTGTGGTCTGACTCTCAGTTCTTGGCATCCTGGTATGACATTGTGAGCCGGGTCTAGTAGACGGCAGGGCTGCAGGAATCCCAAAAGCAAACAGGAAAGGTTATTAAAAATGTTGTAAAATATCATTCAAGATCTTTTTGTAGATGACATCGACATGTTGATTGCAGGGTGATGGTGGTTCAGAGTCTATCCCAGAGACATAGGGTGTGAGGCAGGGAACAATGTGCCAGTCCATCACAGGTCAGTCACACACCTTATTTAGAATCACCAATTCAAATGAAATATATATTTGGGAGTAAACCAAGGAAATTCATGCAAACTCCACACATTCTGAGCTGAGTTTGAACCTGCATTCCCTGCATTGTCAGGCACCAGTCCTGCCCTCAGTGCCACTGTGCCACCCCTATTAATGTGCAGTATAGCATTCGCTCATTTTAATACAAATTTTTGTCTTTTACTACGCAGCTGCTGGAGATATGGCTGCAAAAGAAGCACTGCACTAATAATGTAGGAAAGCTTCTGAGACTAGGTTCCAGCTCAGAGGTTAGGACAGTACGTTCGCCCCACCCCTGGTTTTTGCCAAGCCTGCCATCAGTTTCCTCTGGCAGGTATGGCAGGCTGAAAGAAGAGACACCATACGGTGTCTTTCTGTCACCATGACAAAAGGGAAGCCGGCTGGGGTTCCTTAATTTTAGTGATGCTGCTGATAGCTGAGTCATGTCAGGAAGCTGTTTGGAGGGGTGGGGGGAGGAGCAGTGGAGAGAGAGAGGGAGAGAGTGCAGGGGAGAGGAGAGCAACACGAAAGAGACGGAGGCACAGGGGGTGGGTGCAAACGTGGCAGGGGGGGGGGGTCGCTGTGCTGCACAACAAAGAGCAGCTGGAGAACAGAGTTGTGAGCCATGAGCAGAGGGCGAGTCGCTGGCTGAGAGAGGGATCCCTGCGGAAGAGCGCAGGAGCAGCACGCCTCCACCTGCTCAGCCTTCACACTTGAAAGCTTCTTTACAGCTGGCCCTCACACCTTCGGCCCCATGGAGCTACCCCCTGCTGGGGTGTAATCCTGCGTGTCACAGTCAACTGGAAAGAGTCGGGATCACTCCTTCCAACAGGTGGTCTCCTGCAGGCAGTGGAGATGAACCCCATGCAGAGGCTGTTGCAGCTCCCGGCCAATGCCGTGAGCATGGTGAAGACAACACAGGGCCAGGAAGAGGCCAGAAGCCCAGTGCTGACTCCCGAAAACGGGCAGCCTGCTTGGTACAGCTCTGTTCGACCAGAGGAGAGCAGGCCCATCCAGTCCAGCGGGGTACAGGAGGAACTGGGCTCATCAGAGGATGCCCAAATGCAGCCTCTGCGGTAGGAAAACACACACACACACACACACACCTTACAGCCTGGGACTCCAGAATCATACTTTGAGAGCTGTGTACAGCTTAAACTGTAAATGGAGCTGTTGATATATCAGGGTTATTTAAAGTTTACTTTTGACTGTGTAGATCTGAATAATTTATGTTGTGCGCAAACATGCACGTGTGCGTGTGTGTTTGTGTGTGTGTTGGGGATATGTGGCTTGTGTCAGGTCTTTCCATTTATTTCACTTCCCAATGGGAAAGTGGGAAACTGAAGCACTTGATGTTGTAGGCTTTTTGAAGGTAAGTAGAATTTACTAGAGCGCTTACTAAACGGCGTCACTTGGTGAATTCCTGAATTTTACTGATTTTTTTCCCATGATTTTTCTCAGGACAGTTTATGGTAACATATCTATTGGGATAACCTGAAACACCTCGTGATTTTTTGGTTTTCTGGTTTGCTGCTTATTCTCCGTGACTGACTCCTTGCTTCCTGAAGAATAAATATGCAGTTTGACGTTTGGTGCTACATGTGTGCACCGCTGGGGGAATTAAGAAGTGTTGGAAAAATCCTGATTGACTTTATCATGCTGGAGCAGAGGAGCACAATTCAGAAAGCAGCCTCCCTCGCAGAACCTGCATCACGCAAGAAACGAATAAAATCGCTAACAATTGCTTTAATATCTGTCCTCACAGACCCTGCTAGTCAACCGCGCTCTAGCATATAACGTGTGTCGCCTCTATTTATATTGGTTCTTAAAGTAAAACGTGATGTTCCAGCAGAAATGGGGGCTTCACCCATCTACTGTAGGACGAGATTGCCTGCCTTAAGGACAGCATTCGCACAGCAAAGTGAAGCACACCACACACAGTCTACTCCTGTAATCGGGTGGCAATGGCTGTGTGTGATAAAGTCTCCTATTAACAGGGCTATTTTGTTTGTTGGCGATTGCGCACAGACCGAATTCTCCACTCCACTAAGCATCACTGTTATTATTTTGGTATATCTGTGGGCTGTGAATGGGATAGATAGACAGTCTGTGAACCGTGTGACTCATACCAAGACGGACGCCACACACTGCACAACCAATATAGGCCTACATCGCTTTTTTGCAGATATTGTCATGCCTGCAGCTTGGGAAGCTGGTGAGAATCCCTGCTGGCTCAGTTTCCCTTGGTTAGTGGAACATATTGTCTGCCTTAGCATCCTGGGCCACATTCCGCTTCATGTCCACTTCGAGGCGCGACCCAGTAGGTAATCTTTAGCAGCCCTCAGAGGATCACATCCAACAGAGGGAACCAAACCAGGTAGTTTGTGTCCCCTGTAAACCAGCAAGGATCTGAGAGTGTCTGCACGCTGAAGCACAAAAAGTAAAAAATGGGAAATTATTGCACCTGTAGCATGTAGTACCTGAATGTATTGAATAGTCATATAGTGTTGCTAGTTTATAAATAATCTGAAAGTTACATTAAAAGCTCTTGATAAGGGGATTCGGGGATTGATGCGGTTCTTATGCATAAAAATCCCGTATATCTGGCTCAACATATAACCTGTATGGGGTATGGTATCGTAACCATGGGTTCACACAAAGTAATAATACATAAGGATTTTTATGGAAAATATTATGAAAATAAGAAAGACAAAGTACACACCAATACATACTGTACTGTATAGTTCCATTTGTAATTTTACTTCTAACACAAGAGAATGCAAATTAGGTATTCTGCAATATTCAGGTAAGGAACACATTCATTTGTTGGATATTTTTCCTTCTACAGATTTTTTGGTTTAATTTTTCAACGTATCCTGAATGGAGCAGACAATTCTTAAGTTAAATGTGCATAAGATGTGACTGCAGTATATATGATAAACCATATTGTTGAAATATGGTTTTGTATTAAATCATGTGGATGCACTTCACATCCATATATCCTTTGCTACATGTGTGGATGCTTTGTGTGTTTTTTGGCTCTGTAGAGAGTCACCAACAATGTTTTCTGCCATCTTCGTATTCCGCATCATTGTGCTTGGGCCAAACCTGCGGTTTGTGTTGAACAGCTTAGAAGAGGACCTCACTCATGCACTTCAATGTATGCTCACTGTCAGCGGTCCAGCTGAGCTTGACCGGGAGGACGGCTGTGCACTGATTTAATTTGTGTAAAATAACGGTCCTCTGCCTGCACCGAAGTATTTAGCATAGCCTAAGCTGCGTGTAACCTTGGCAAAACAAGGCTTACATGAAATTCCAGTTTTTGGCAGGTGCCACCTTATTTTAGAAAAGCACATTTAAAAAGTACTCAGAGTGAAAAGGGTCTAGCGGAAGGAGAAAATTCGGGCCATAAAGAGAATTTGGTTTGTACAGTTGAAAAAGTGCAGGCTCGACGTACTGTTGTATTGTATATACAACTTTCTGTTTACAAGTTTCGTGTGCAGGTTACTCAGCGATCTGATGAAACATCGCGATTGTAATCAGTATTATCAGGTTCTCATAGCCAGAGATCAAGAATCCTTGTTGAACACCCTTATGCAACAGGCATACAAGGGATCACAAACCGAAGATTCTTGGGTCCACGGTGCATAGAACATGGGGAAGAAGTTAAGAGCATGACAAAAATGTAAAGAATGGTAATAGAGATATAAAACAATATAGATAAAATAAAAAGTGTACTAGTATAGATAAATAATAAATAAATAGATAAAGAAACACAAGATGGCCAAACATACATACATGTACACATGCGCATATATATGTGTATATGCACATGCACACAGATGCTGGAGGATGGCAGTAGTTATTGGGAGGAACCAGCAAATATTAGCAGTAGTTCTCAATCTGGTTATACACAAATATTGGGGGGCACATTTAGGCTTGTCTCAGCACTGGGGGGCGCCTCCCACAACCTTGTTAAACCTTTAAAGATTGTCTTAAGTTTCCTGAATAATTTAGAGTGAATAATTTATATTCTCCCAGTCCATCATCACTGATGTCAGTCATTTTGTAGCATCATGTAACTGTCATGTTTAACCATAATGTGTGTGTGTGTTTTTAAAGCCAGCAAGGCATTTAGTACACGTTTTCTTTACGTGTTTCTAAAGCCCTATCCGGGGACATATGTGATCTGTTAAGCGCCAGTGATCAGCAAGCACATGTGACAGTAAAAGAAGGGATTGTAATTGACAGTTCCTGGGCAGTTCTTGACATGTAGAGCTTCACACAATGCATCTGCAGTGTCTGCTCCTTGAAACCACATTTGCTCCGCGAACTGCTGGGGTGCAGAAATCGGTTTTAATTTGTTTTATTTCAGTTTTTGTTGCCTTGGAAACCTTTATGCATCTGGAATTGCCACAAGACATTACACACAGTTAATTTAAGCCTTGATGGAATTCCAGCATTCAGGGGAATTTTTTAATTACTTTTTTGTTTCTGTGTCCAAAGCAACTGCTGATAGCAAGGTCATTGTCGTGGTAACGTTTAGATGTGCGTTTGTGTGATTTTTCTGCTGTTTGGAAGTGGCCGGACATCTTGTTTACGAGGCTGTTCCTCATTGCCACCCTGGCAGGGTTTTTAAAACCACCAGGCTTCAGAGGTGATCAATGAAGGCAAAAGGGGTCGTTTTATTTTCACACAGGGAACGGCAGAGAAATGCTTGATGTTAAACATCGAAACAGTATTGGGTTTCAGGCTATGATTTGAGTCACATCCAATTTCTTTTTGAATTCTCACTGTTTCCAAAAACAATTTTTGGGGAAAAAATGATTATAAGAGAAAAAATGAACATTTAGTTAAACAGAATTTAAACAGAGGCCAGAGGAAAATACTTATTTTTTCAGTCCCCTAAGAAATGAGAAGTTTCCTTTGCTTTGCCATTTATAATAGGAACCGCAAATATGATGATGAACAAAAATATCTAAACTCTAAATGTGTAATAATTCTTCACAGTACGTATTATTTATACGAGACATATAGCTAGTATATATTTCTATGATAGAAAGCACTTTACTGTAAGCTCAGGGGTGAACATTATTTTATTACAGTTGATTTCATGAATCTAGTGTTACAGGTTTGTTTAAATCTAAAAAAGGCTGCCGAATACTTACAGTTGAATAATTAATTCTAAGGTATCTTTGTTAATAGCAACATTATTGACAACATCATTTACATTTCCCTGTTCTTTGCCTGGAGGCTCATATCGTACTGAATAAGTAGTGAATAGTGCAGTGGGAATTAGATATGGGGAAGCAGTGAGACAAAAAACAGACTTTCTGCTCTGACTGGGTTTAGAATGAGTTTGATATCAGTGGGTGTAGAAACTGTAGAAAAGATTGTGGTCCTTAGTCTGCGGGTCATCACAACCCTGAATTAAACACCTGGTCACGGATAATGAATGGATGACTGTGGGCCTGAGGAATCTTCTGACTGGTGTTCTCATTTTCTTTGATGACAGCATAATACTCTCTCTATCTTGTGTGTACTGCTTAGTTACACCTTCTCATGACTGGGGACTCATCAAAGTCCTATAGGTGTGAACTCCTACAGTTATTGTTTGCATGTTAATTGTAGACTGAAAAATGGAGTCACTAGGTTAATGAAGAAAGGCTGCTGTAACCTGTGGACCTTGTGCCACAAAAGGTCGGCCTTTGTTTTTTGCTGACGTTGGCCCTACACCCACCCGGCTGACATGCGGTCAGCTTGAGCTGAGACAGTCATGGCTGACTGCTGAACAAGTCTTCGTTGCTTTCTTTTCACGTCACGTTAGCTAATAATTTATGAGACACCTGGTTACTTTTGTCCAGTAAAAATGTCTGGGATTTCAAAAGACAGTAACAGATAAAACTAGACTGGCTCCTCGAATAACATGTGGTTAAGTTACAACTTTAACACTTTATTAATTTACTGTACATGACATTTTTTTTACTTATCCATTTTGTAAAATGTCTGTAGATGTGTGAATGCAACCAGTGTTCAAACACCATGACAATAGATTACATTATAGGTTTGTAAAGAGCCTAGCTCATGAATAAATGAAAAGATATGGTATTATTAAGCTTTTATTAATTATGACCGAGATATAGATGTGACTTTGGAGTTACAAGCGAAATGAGTTACAAAAAGAGGGACTTGTCCAAGTTGTGTTTGTTAGAGTAACTAGTGTATCTGGTTAGTAGAACATAATTCTAAACATGTAGTTAAGGTAGTTTTCTTTCAGTTATATTTTTAATGATTATAATTTCATATTTTAATTATTATGTTTTATTTATTTTAATTATGCAAATGTAATAGTCGTTGTTAGACAGAGTTATGCCAGACAGCTGAATTTGCTGCTTGCCAACCTGTAGCCATTAGTCTACGACAATACATTTAGCGCCACAAGAGCCAGGCACGGGGGTGGACGGGACATTTCTGGGATAGCAGGCAATTTCATAGTGGACCCCAGCACTGCCAAGAGGCAGAATGATGCACAAACATTTTGGCATTTATTACTTACAGCTCGGAAGAAAACCTCTCTAATGGCTTCACTTCTTCTGTGATCAGCCGCATGCTTTTCAACCATTGACAGTTACCATGGTAACTCTGTGCTTTTACAAGAAGTATAGTAGACGTGGTCCATTACTCTTAACGTGGTGTTCAAAAGTCCCAGGTTTTGCCTTTACCATGCCTTCTGGGAATTTTCACACCACCATGCTTGATATAAAGCTGTACAATTATTGTTTTCTTAATTTGTGAAGCAGGATGTGGACTGTAAGTATAGCGTTACATGTATATTATAGATGTAATAGTTACACATTCAGTTTGTTTTGCATTATTCTAAGACAGGGAGACATGAAATCATTGAAAGTTGCATTTTCATTTTAGCAGAGTGAACGCTAACCACTGAGGGTTACCTGCTTGCTTGTGAGCAGAAAACAGTGCACAGTATTTCAGAAGAGCAGTGTTAAAAGGTCTCTTTCTTGTAGGCATGATGACCTGAAGGAGATGCTGGACAGCAACAAGGACTCGCTCAAGCTGGAGGCCATGAAGAGAATTGTGGCAGTGAGTACTTATCACAAAATGACAAATAGGACACATAAACACAGACCAGCAAATCTGAGAAATATGAAAGATTAAAAACATCATGCATCAAATGCACTGGCTCATCTTTTTAGGAATGGTCAAGTCATACGTTTTTTGCTGAATTCATTTTCTAGTTTATTAGTATCCTTCACTGATCCATTTCCTCAAGTTCTTGTGTCGAAGAGCAAACGACACCTGTATTTCTGCATTGAGCTATTAGTTGACTGTTAAACATGCCAAAACAGAAGGGGAATTTGGTTCTGAATTAGTTCATGTCACTTCCACAGTGTTTACAGCTCATGTCTACTGTTAGTGTTGGTGATCAATATCAAGGTAACAAACGGCACATTTATAGGATGAGCTGTTCAACAATCAGGGTTGAATAGGAATTGGAGGGAGAAGACCTTTTTAATTTCAGACTTTTTAAGTGAAATTTATTGTTAATATTGCACTGAGCTAATAAAGAAGTTACAATAAAATGTCTTTAAAAGCCTTTTTATTTTTTGAAGGTATACCTGACCTTTTTCCAGAACCTGTCCTGTAAATAAATGGATAACAATCTGTATTATTAAGCTTTCATTGGTTATGTAGACAATAAAGGCATCTGATAGTGTCCAGAAGTGGCCAGAATACTGATGAATGTTGGACATGCTTATGTGGTAAATCAGGCATCAATTGGAACTGAACAAGAGACTGTGGAGGTGATGGTTTTGTATTTTCAGTTGTTTTCAATTACGTTTAGTTTTAATGTATTTTGCAGTTAATAAAAATATTCAAATGAAAGTCTTTGAGTATATTCCACTTTTTATAGCCTTATCACCTTAGCTGTTTCAGAGACAGGTTTTAACCCATAAATAAATTGAGGGATATCTGTATTATGTCAGTGTTATTAATGAATTTGTTCATCCCTTTATGGCATACTTGTTAAACAGTATTTAGTACAAGATTTTTTAGAATCAAGTTGCATACAGTGTGTCATTTGTTCTGCCGCGGGCATCATGTTGACGGTTCTGTTGACGGGTTAAGGATGATTCCCCAGTCACTAATAAATAGCACAGCTGTAACAAAAAGGGGATGTGGAGTCAGGTGTTACATATTCATTAAGCACGTCATTGTCTGAGGTTTGTGCACGGGAGCCCTGGGCTGAATTGTTAATAATCGATTGAAAGGGCATGCTAGCTTAATTCATTGTCGTCTGAATTAGTCATTTGTGCCTAAGTGGTAATGGAGACAGGGAGCCCTTACAGCTAGATAATGGTGTTCGCTCAGAGAAGGTCTTAGGCCTACGCCCACATCCCTCATGGTCCAGTTCAGCATAGTCCATGAGAAACAGGTTACACCCAGGTGCTCCATATGGCTAAGTGAAGACGTTCTTTATCTTCTGACACTGACTGAGTTTAGACGTTCACATTGCGAAAACATAAAATGAAATCCAGCAAAAAAGTAAAAAATGTTTTTTACTTTCAAGTTTCAAAAGAAGAAGCACTGCCATCATTTCCAACACTGCCCACATTCAGGCTAAAGATTCCTCCTTACAGGCCTGTGTGTCTCTTTCAGATGATTGCCAGGGGTAAAAATGCCTCAGATCTGTTCCCAGCGGTGGTGAAAAACGTGGCTTGTAAAAACATCGAGGTCAGTCCCCTTCCCCCCCCCCCCCCCCCCCCCCCCCCCCCGCCGCCCNAAACCTCGGGGACCCCCCCCCCCCCCCCCCCCCCCCACAATGGCTGTTAGCTCCCAAATGTTTCTGCAATATCCGTCGCATGTGGTCATACGTGTGTGTTAAAGTGTGTTCAGTATCAGTTTGACTGTGCTGTGTTAACGTGAACCTCTTTCTTTACAATGTGGCCTACAACATTTTGTAACAGATGTTCCTGCTTAGATTCAGATTTAGAAGTTTCACATAAGGAAAGACTGGTGATGAATATTTTCCTGTGATCATTATTGTTTATAGTAAATCTCAGGCTTAGCAGTCTTTTCCTCACTGGATAATCCTGCATGTGTCTGTTGGCTTTTGTAGGTATATCTCCCCAGGTATACATATTTATAGCTGTTTACTGAATTTGAATAATAAACATCTCTGGCTCCAGGTGAAGAAGCTGGTCTATGTGTACTTGGTGCGCTACGCAGAGGAACAGCAGGACCTCGCTCTGCTCTCAATTTCTACCTTCCAGAGGGGGTTAAAGGTCAGTGTCAAATAGTAGAATTGACAGATCTGGATCTTTTGTGTTTGTGTGCAATCTGAGCTCTAGAATATTTATATGTTATTATATTGATTTATTTATATGTTATAAATGTTTTTATATGTCACCAATATTTATATTTTATAGTTGAGTCTGCTTTAGTAGACCAGACCTGCAGTATTCAGCTGTGCAGAGTATTCACTTATTTGTAGTTGTTTTCTACATGCTAGAAATTGGCAGCTAAAACAAAGAACAATGCATATACACACGTTTGAAGGTGTAAAGTATTATTGTTATTTTTATTTGTATTTGTATTATTTATGTACAGTACTGTATTATGTGCATGTAATATTCCAAAGTGTTTAGAACTTTAACATTTCTTTTGAAAGTATTCTGTTATACAACAACGTATTGCATTTTTACGTTCAATAAAATAGTTCTGAAGTTCATGTAAGCATTCATAGGAGGTGCAGCCACTGGCCTCAATAAAACGGCCCAAGACATCCATTGTTTATAACACAGGCACCAGCAAAGGAGGAGGAGTAGTGTCTGTCCTCTTAAGTGATGAAGATGCCATAAGCCAACAACTTTTTTTATGAATAAAGACAAATAAATAATGTTATATTACTAAATCCCTGAAAGAGAATAAACATGCTTTAATCTGAAAGCACCAACTGATATGCAGCAAGTTATGATCTCATCAGACCACAGTTCTTAGCCAGGTTGCACTCCGTGGTTTATGAGGTGTAGTCTGGGACACGTAGTGAGTGTCCACTTAAGCAATGTCATAAACATAGGAATTTGAGCTATGGGACTAGAAAATTTTATTACCTCACTGGGTATCCACTTATCTGAACTTGTATCCTTTTGAAGTGAATAGGACCAAAACAGCACGTGGCGACAGTATCCACTTAAATGAATTATCTGGTATCCACTGGACTGGACAGTATATATTGATTCTGACACACAAAAAGGTTTCCAAGAAATTGTTTTCAGTGATGAAAATGAAACAAAAAAATAAAACTTATTCATGTAGTCCTCACACCACTCCTTCCCTGTCCCTCAAACTCACTGAGCAGAAGCTATAGACCACAAATGAATTCTTTTCATGGGACTTAGCTGTGTCACACGAAACTGACATATCCACATAGTCTTTACCTCCCACATTCAGATAGTTATTGCTTATCCTCGGTATTGCTGTGCACAGGAATGACATTTAAGATGATCTTTAAGTCCCTTCTATTTCCAGTTCAGTTTCTGTGTGCTTATTCGGAAGGAGCCTCTGAGAAGCATCTGCACAGGGAGATCACCCTGTGACTAACAAATGAAAGTCACGAAGTCAGTGACATGTATTGCATTTGACGCACTGGAAAGAACGCGCATCTTCCAGACAGGCGTACATGCAATATGCTTATATTGACTTGGTCCGACTAGTGGAGCAGACTCTGGATTGTGTCCTCAGCTATTTAAAGTAGAGCCACGTCCTCACACTGCACCTATTTATGAATCAGATCCGTCAGATAAGTTTAATGGATGCACACAGCCATGATGTGACATTTGCACAAGTAACCTCCCCAAATAGTACAATCAAATTTTCATTACATCCCTTTGAAGTTCTTGAAAAAGGTTATGGAAGTCTCTACCTCGTGCCGCCGCTGAGGTTGTTTTCAACCACATCTTAAATTCAGAGATTTGTTTTGATTTAATTTGTTTGGTCGTGTTGAAATTGCAATGTTCATCTCTTGCTCACAACAAAGTAAAACAGCGTAACTGAAATATTACACGAGTGCTGAACTGTGACCAGAGCTTCTGCCAGGGAAAATAAGGATCCATACAGGTCACCAGAGAGCAGCAACACTGGGAGAAGGGCAGTGTGTCAGAACAGCATCGATCAACCGTATCAGTGATGTCCTGACAAGCTGTCATTTTTGGTTACACCTTTTTCTGCGGCCAATTTTGATACACTGACACGTAATTATTTATGTACAGTTTAAGGATTTCACATTTTTTACTAATCTGTGACAACAAACAACAAAAGTCTACCAATGCTACTAATATGTCCTACAGTTTCATCTGTTAAAAGTGCATGCTTCAGCCAATTTAAGGAGAAAAGAACACTTGTTTTTTTATCAGTTTTTATAGTGTTTGGAAAAAGGAAAAGTAGGATTTTATTTTAGTCATTAGAAGACGAAACTTATGTTGAAAAACAGACGAGACCAGTGTAAAAAAACAGTGTATAATGTGCAAAGTTACACTAAGCCACTTAATTAAAATATTAATCTTGGAGTAAATTAGTTCATTTGTATAAATGTCTCACGCCTGTGAGTGCAGTCCAGTGGTTCTCGTGTTTTTAAATTAGTCAGTTTCCAGAGGGCCGAGGTTTAATACAAATTAAAAGATGATTTTCCTTCTCTCACAGAAAGCTATTGAAACCAAAAAGTTCAGTGACATATATTAAATACATGAGGCATAAAAATTTATTTTCTGTAAAGTGATGAATTACGTTGTATATCTTTGCCGTGGTTAAACATTGCCAAATAAAAAAACGTAACGTGGTTAAGAAATATATATATTTATTTTTGATAAGCAAAAGTACATTTCAGACTGGAAAAAGAACTTAGTGTTTACCTTGGATCCGTCTTACTGTTTGACAGTTCGCTCACCTCTGAACTCATCGCCTCTCACCAGCATATAACCCAAAACAGTGACCATTTCTATTGACCTCTCGCTCAGGGCTCTCAAAGACGTGGTGTCAGCAAGTGGCGTAGTGTTTACAGCCATCTGACAATAGAAAAGTCTCACTTCTTGATGAGGGTATTTACCCTGAATTGTTCAAGTAAAACTTTCCATGCTGAGCAAATTGGTAAATTATTGCAAGTAGCTTTTTACTGTACAGACCTAACCTTAAAAGTACTTGTACTTATGCAAAATTTTCACAATCCAGTAATCCCTCGCGGTCCGAATCTAATTTGTCCCTGAAAACATTGGATGCCAGATTTTTTATAAGGGAAAAATAAATAATATGCTCCAAGCCCATTGGAAAAAGAATATACAACTATCAACCCATGACTTCGGCATGATAAATATTGTAAACATCAGTTGCCCAGTTTATTACTAAATATACAGTATTTTTTTATTACAGTACACTGTACAATATGTTTGATTTTGTATAGTATTTATAGATATTTTTAATTTATTTTGATTTTATTCACCTTTTGATTTTTTTTTATTATGGATAAGCTTTGGATAAAAATTTGTTATAGCAAAAGTTTCTATTTGGATACCAATATGTAGGTATTATTTTTGAAGACCCATTGTCGTTATAACAACAATTTGGATATAGAGAGTTTTGATACCAAGGGATTGCTGTATCTGCCGTGTGACTATGTGAGGGTAACCCTGTTTACCACATCTCAACCCTCTTAAATACATTCCTACCCTCTTTTATGAGTCTCAGGGGTTTTCAAATAGCATTTAACTGATAAGTTGATGGTTTCCACCCCAGGACCCAAACCAGCTGATTCGAGCCAGTGCCCTGAGGGTACTCTCTAGCATCAGAGTGACCATCATTGTGCCCATCATGATGCTCGCCATCAAGGAGGCCGCATCAGACATGTCCCCCTACGTACGCAAGACCGCTGCCCACGCCATTCCCAAGCTCTACAGGTAAGTATGAGGGTTTTTCAGGTTGCCATCTTCTTGGCTCTTCAGCAACAGCACCCCTAGGCTGAGACACCAGAAAGACCTGGTTGTGACATCACTACGAGAGGATCTCTGGGCTTATAAGATACACTATACAGGAGCATTAAGGCATCCCATCCTGAATCTTTTTGGGTGTATTCTGAAATGGATTTTCCTGCAAAGAAGAAACAATTTTAATGAGAGGCAACACTGTGCTATTTCTACTCCATCTCTGGCAGCTTTTTTTCATTTGCAGTAGCTTGGCAGATGGGCTAAAAATGGACTCAGTGTGAACTTTCTTCAGCACTTGTGAAGCTGTCAAGCTTTGCAGAGCAGTGCTAGTCAGTTCAAGGGTCCCACTGGAAACTGACAACTTCGGGTGCTAACAAATTGTGCAATAAGCAGCGTTAACACTGCTCTTATCCTTTTTAGATGTCTGCATTTGTCAGGTACATGTCTAGCAATCTCTAAATTGTGTGCATGTGTGGTTGTCTTGTGATGGGCTAGAATCCTATCCAGAGTGAGCTCTGTCTCATGCCCTACACTTCAAAGATAGGCTCTAGACCATGCATTGGTTAAGTGTTTATTGATGGATGAATGGATGGAGGGAGGGATGGACTGATGGTTAAACAAATGCTTGCTAAAGAATGCATTAATATCCACAAGCAATGAAACACTATCAGCATGCAGTGTGTATCCATTCAGTTGTCTCCTCTTTCCCATTCAGGGCTCCTTGATTGTGGTGCTCCCTCATTTGCCTCATAAGTGATGCTGAGATCTCTGACTTGCATGTTCTTGACTTGCTCCTGTGTTTCTTCAGCTTGGACCCAGACCAGAAGGACCAGCTGATTGAAGTCATTGAAAAACTGCTTGCTGACAAAACAACGGTGCGAAGATTTCACAGTAACATTCTTGTGCTCATATCTGCATCACTTCCAGAAAACAATATGGGGAAGAACATCTTTGGACTTTGACCCTGTTACACTGTTGATGTGTTTCTCTTTTTCTTCGATTTTATTTTGTTATATTTCTGTGCAGTTTAACTTTTCATTTCCCCAAATAAGTTTTGGGACATGTTCATATTCACGTAATTTGCTTCCATATCAAAGCAAGCAACTATGTCAGTGAAAGTCAGTGAAACATCAGTGAAAAAAACACATTTTTACACTCTCTTTGATAAAAACTGTAAATATGAGGGTTGTACCCCTTCTGTGTAGCTAGTGGCTGGCAGCGTGGTGATGGCTTTCGAGGAGGTGTGTCCTGAGCGCATTGACCTGATCCACAAGAACTATCGCAAACTGTGCAACCTGCTGATTGACGTGGAGGAGTGGGGCCAGGTGGTCATCATCAACATGCTGACACGCTACGCTCGTACCCAATTCCTCAACCCCAACGCCAACGTGAGTGTGTATGCTGTTGCCCCTACCTTCCTGCACATGCCCAAACCTACTTGCTTGGCTCTGAATCCCCACCCCACAATCCCCGCTTCATTCAAAGGAGTCCTTGCTGGAGGAGGGAGGGGAGAAGGCCTTCTATGGCTCCGACGAGGAGGAGGGGAAGGAGGACAAGGCAGAAGCTGCTGCCTTGGTGGTCAAAAGAAAGCCATACGTGATGGATCCAGACCACAGGCTGCTGCTGCGCAACACCAAGCCCCTGCTACAGAGCCGCAATGCAGCTGTGAGTTCCTCCAGGAAATGAGCAGAACCAGTATTGGGGTCAACTCAGAGTTATCACATGTTCTGTTCTACTTACATAATTCAGGCAGAGACCAAAAAATGTGATATTTACTCTGAAGGAGCACATCTGTAAAAGTAAGAAGTAGGTATATTTTTAATAGCATTAGTTTTTTTGACAAAGATACATGATCCCTTTATCATCCTCCTCTCCTTCCAGGTGGTGATGGCTGTTGCCCAATTGTACTTCCATCTGGCCCCCAAAGCAGAGGTTGGGGTCATCGCCAAGGCCCTGGTTCGACTTATGAGGAGCCACAGGTCTGTTCTCATTGACCATCCCAGGGATGGTGAGCAGCCAGTCAGCAACCTGGTTGATGCTGTGCTGTTTGCAAGCATGAGAAAGTATAAGCAAGTATTAGTGTGCCTTAGTGAATGTGTTATTGCAGTTTTCAGAAGATAAACACTGTGAAATCTTTGCAGTATTCTCTTTGTTAACACACTATGTGAATGGTATTGGTTGTGTGACATTTCTTGCTGTAAATTGGTCCCGCACTTAGTTCTTCTCCAGTGAAACACTGAAGAGAGCTGCTTGTTTATAGGTCTGGTGTTTTTACTGCTTGCTGACTTGTTGCTGGAATTACAGAGCAAAAGAAAATGACTTTTTTGCTCTTGACTGTGATAGGATTTGTAATTGGTTTTGGAATAACAGCTTGTGACTGGTTTGGTGTTCTGTAAAAAATTGCTTTTGGCCTACAATGTCGTTCCCAGGGTGCAGCCCGAAATACCTTGCTTCACCTTTGCTTGAGCCCATAAATGGAAATGCTTTGTTGCAGATGTTCCACTCAGTACCTGTGAGCACTGGACTGGAACGAAACCTGAATTTTTAATGACTGTATTTTAGTTTTCAATGGTCCCCATGCAAGAAATTGCCTGAAAACTGTATGGAATGAAATTGTTCAGTGGTGGATGCGTATATTCTCATTACTGTTGTTTCTGTTCTGTTTTTTTACTGTTGTCAGTGCCAAAAAATAATTTTTTAACAGGCCAGTAAAGTAAATCAGCCTGGAAGTATCTAAGAGATATAGAGAGTATATTGTCCTTCTCTTGACAGTGAAGTCCAGTATGTTGTTCTACAGAATGTGGCAACGATGACCATCAAGCGAAGAGTAAGTCCTTCATATCTCTTACATTTATTCATGTTTTGTCGACTTACTCATCTGAATAGTCTGATTCCATACTCATAGTTCTCTTCATATTTTGGTTTGTAAAAAAAGTTCTTTAAAATCTTAAGATGCCTAGAGTAGCCTTATTGTAAGATTGTGTGTTAATGTAATCTTTTTGGCAAAAAAAGATTTTTTGCATTAAAATGAATTGAATCTACCTATCTTGAGCTTTAGGATTCCACTCCTTCATGTTTTGATGATTAGCATGAGTCATTGAAATAAAATTTGTGCATTTTTTTTTATATTAAAAGGGGATGTTTGAACCATATCTAAAGAGCTTCTACATCCGCTCAACAGACCCCACCCAAATCAAAGTCCTGAAGGTAACCAAAGCTTAACTGATCTGCTCCATAACCTCTTTAATAGTAGTTAAATGTAATCAGATGTTGTTAGAATTTGACTGAATCACGTTTTCTTTTCGTGTTTGTTACGTTCCTTGCTAATCAAAACATTTTTGACTGTTATGCAGTTAGAAGTACTTACAAACTTGGCAAATGAGACCAACATATCTACAATTTTGAGAGAATTTCAGGTACTGTGAATTTTTTAACTCTAAATTTTGTTTCCTTTGATGAAACATGTACTAAATTAAATTTTTGTTATTGATATAATGTTCAATTATGTAGTGTAATGCATTCTTTCCTTCCCTGATTTAGACCTACATTAAAAGTATGGACAAAGACTTTGTTGCTGCCACCATCCAAGCCATTGGTCGTTGTGCCACCAACATCGGAGAGGTGCGGGACACCTGTCTGAATGGGTTAGTCCAGCTGCTGTCCAACCGCGATGGTTAGTATACCTGGCGAGGTTCTAGAAAGTACTTTGTTTCTTCATTTGTTATTTCTTGTATGTCCTAAATTCTTTGTCACGGGAATATGTAAATTAAGCCCTCCAAGCACCATTTTATTGGACCTAAAGCCCAGTAATCATAATGTAGTTGATGTTTTTGTGATTTTCAAGCCTTGATTTCTCCAACCCTCTCCAATCCTCCACCCTTGGGCCCCTATTTTCACGATTCTATGCCATAGAGCTTGTTGTTGCTGAGTCCGTGGTGGTGATTAAGAAGCTCCTCCAAATGCAACCTGAAAAGCACAGTGACATCATCAAACACATGGCCAAACTCATCGACAACATCCAGGTGAAATGGTTTCTTGAGTGCCTTGTACAGCAAAACCTCTGACTCTGTCTGTACCAGACTGATTTTGTGAACCATTTCCACAAGAGACAAATGTAAGGGCAGAACAGTGCAGCACAGGAGCTACAATGCGTGCAGCTTTTCAAATTGTGTCAAATATCTTCTAATCAGCAGTTGATTAATTCCAGGTTCTGGTCACTAACTGCTGTGCTTCTCGTATGTTCTCAGGTGCCCATGGCACGAGCGAGTATACTGTGGCTTATTGGCGAGTACTGCGAACACGTTCCAAAGATTGCTCCTGATGTTCTGAGGAAGATGGCCAAGTCCTTCACCAATGAGGAGGACATAGTCAAGCTCCAGATCCTCAACCTGGCAGCCAAGCTGTACCTGACCAACTCCAAACAGGTGATTATTACCTAAAGAGGGATTCATTCACCTTCACTTAACTGTCCCTTTAATGATATAACTGAATTGCCCTTTAGTCCTTAAGAAATCAAACTGATACAGTTCTAGTCTAAGTTTGAATAGTTTGCCATGGCAGCTGGAGGGATCGTGTTTATTTTTCAGTTTTATGGCCCATCAGCCAGCTCTATGTGGGTCTTCTCATACTACGGCACACTTTGTTGCCATGCCACCAGGCCGCATCACAGATGGTGCTGTTCCATTTTCCTCTCGAATTGCAGTGATGTGATTTCCAACAACAAGGTAAACCTTTGGTGTAATCAGACAGAGTGCTCGCTTCCGCAGCCATGTGGTGATCATCTCTGGAATTTGCTGGGTTTGCTTTAGATACTAATGAACGGTTAGCAATGTAGCCGACCGTGTTCTTGCAAGCTGCTCCTCTGCTTCGCTCCAAGCTCACTTTATTGTCACAATGATGTGTTGCTCAGGGGGAAATTAGAATGATCTAACCCATGATAAAAGGTCAAAGCCAGGTTTTATGACATAAATGCCCATCTAATGTAGGTGCCGCACAAAGAGAAGTGATTTTTCACTGTGATTTCAGAAAGATACAATACTTTGTCTTCAACGGTCACTGTCCAATGTGCTGAAACTGAGTGCCTCATGATAAAAACTCTTTATTTGTCAGTTTGGAGAACATCAATGAGTGTGGAAATGAACTTCACAGTGAGGATAATAAAGCTGACAAATGCCAGGGTGTGGCGAGTCAAAGTGTAGGTTCAGTGAAATTAATTCTCATTTAATCCCATGAAGCTATCTGGTCCCATGATACGCAGTCAAAACCTGTCTGGTCCCTCCAGGTGGTGTGAATTTGTCAAGGCATATGTTGGGGTTCATGAAGGCAAAGGTCTGGGGCGATATTAAACCCACGCTCCATCAGTGTCACTAACAGTCAGTTTGGTCCTCCAAACTACGAATCTTCCCATCTCTCCTTCCCTCCCAGACTAAGCTGCTCACTCAGTATGTGCTCAACTTGGCCAAGTACGACCAGAACTATGACATCCGGGACCGAGCGAGGTTTATCCGCCAGCTTATTGTGCCCACGGACAAGAGCGGCGCCCTAAGCAAGTACGCCAAGAAGCTGTTCCTGGCACTTAAGCCAGCTCCGGTACTCGAGTCTCCATTCAAAGGTAAGGGAAACATCCCAGCTACTGGATCCCTGGCGCAAAGCTAAAAATGCTGCCTAAACATTGTCAGAAGAACTCTTTTTCAGGGCATTTATCTTAGGAATTGTTTTCTCGAATTTGGGAATTAATAGTAATACCTCAGTATTCAAATCAAATTCGTCCCTGAAAACAGGTCCGATACAGAATTTGTCAGATACCGAGTGCCTATTCCCATTATTTTAAATGGCAGAAAATAAATTCATAATGTGCTCCCAGCACATCGGAAAACACCTATATAACTTATACCCCATGACTTCAGCACGATAAGCACTGTAAACACCAGTTATCTGACTAGAAAACACTTACTGTTGGGTTTGTTGTACAATATCTCAAAAGTCGTTTTACTTAGATTTCAGCTATGGATCCAAATGCATTAAAGTTTTGAACGAGACTGAAGAATTAAAGTTTAACAGTGAAGTCACCATTTTATATTGATATGAATTCTAATGATAAGCAGCCAGGTGAACAGAGAGCCCTTGTATGTTTGTGCTGCAGACAGAGATCACTTCCAACTCGGCTCCCTCTCTCACCTCCTCAACGCCAAGGCTGGTGGCTACCAGGAGCTGCCTGATTGGCCAGAGGCCGCCCCTGACCCATCCGTGCGAAACGTCGAGGTAAAATGTCCCTTGTGTTCCACCGATATACAGATAGGCAACCGCTCTAACTGAAGGACCGCATTGTTGGTACTAGCATACGATTTTGAGGTTGCAGCCATCAGCAGATTCGAAACACCTTGTCAGTTCTGATCAGTAAGACACCGACATAAAATCTCACAGTCTGACATTACTAATAATGCAATTAACATTGGCACTTTGTATCAAAGGTCATAGCTTTATGGACTGTACCTTTCAGTTGCTTTCCTTCATTGAAAAAACGCGGTTTCCATGGCAGCGTCTCTAGATTTTGATACCCTTCAGAGGGCTGAGCTGGTGCACACATGACCAGTCACGCTTACCTTTGGACCGACTTTCTAGATGGGGCAATTTTTCTGTGTATCAGGCTCAGTTCAAGCCTTTGATTTCAGTTGCAGAATTTTCTCCATCAGACCACAGCTTGCCCTGTCTTCTTTAAGATGGCACATCCTTCAGAAAGTGATACTAAACTGTGGAGGGGGACACCACTTTTGTCCCATCTATGACCTTGATTGTGAGTGTGTAAGTGCCTTCTAGTCAAATCTGACTTATTGTTGATCACTGGCTTGGTTTCCAAATGACCCCGTGAGCCATTCCTTAATTTTTCAACAAGACAAATCAGAAGCCACAATTGAATCAAAACTCTGGCACAAATTCCTCAGACTGAAACTCTTTAATCAGAACTATTCATTGAGTAGCTTGCAGTTTTGACTGGGTGTTGCTCCACCTCTTCTGTCCTGTGCATCGTGTTTCGTTTTTTTCCCATCCATGTATGCTGTTGTCTTGTCCATGACCGATGCAGATCTCTCCAGAGTGATTGGGGATGAGATGAATGCTGTGTGTCCGTTCCAAAACCCCTCCCCTACCTATGTCCAGGTCCTCCCTCTCTGACCACCTCTCTCTCTGCCCCGGCCACAGGAAGTCATTTCCAGCAGCGTGGGGCGGATCAGCTTGCTAGGAGACTGGCAAGAGGTGCCCCGCAGAGTGCTGTGCACATGTGTCATTCCTCAACAAGCAGGCAGGCTCAGAACCTACGTAGGATACTGCAGAATAGAGCACATACGTGCATACCTACTTTTAATGTTTTATACTATCAATAAAATTTTGTGTACATTCAGTGTTATCAATATCTGAGTTATATATCTGATAGGTGCCTTCAGCAAACACACACCTGATTTAGATTTATTCTGCCAGAATGTCCATGTAAATGATTAAACAATCAGAAAAATGACAGTTACAAGCAATCGTTTGTCAGTGACTGGAAAATAGAAATTCTCCTGGAGTACTGGGTAGAGTAGATGCATAAGTGAAAACCTATGCTTAATAGTTTACATATACACTGGCTCTTAGGGTTATGGATGGTCATATTACAAATTTACAAAATTTCACACATTCATTTGTATACTGTCAAAAATTATTGACTGCGGAGGAAGGAAAGCAAGCTGGATTTCCACGCCGACACACTCAGAATTGTCACAGGAGATCGTCTTATTCAACACGCGTCCACAGTGTTTACAGCTTCAGTCTTGTGTTCATCAGTGTTGGTGATCAGTAACAAAATGAGAAACGCTGGTCATCTTAAATTAGTATGATTTGAAAGTAATGTGAAGTTAATTATAATTGTAAAAATTTCTACGCAGCATTTGATGTACTACAGCTAGCTTTGGTAACATTTTATTTATTGCGATTTATTAGTAAAAATTATAATCAAATTGCAGTCAGATGTCCAGTGTCGGTTGTTTCTGTAAGTTAAGGAGCTAGTGAATTCTTTTTTTAAGATACAGATCTGGATGTTTTTTGGTGCAGCCTAAGAGTCTCTAAAGACACAAGTTGTGGCTGTTAAAGTGGTTGCTTTAAATGTTTATTTTGCCAGTTTCTAGCACTCTGAGGACAGGGTGTCAGCAGGTGGCATTGCTGTTAGTATTCGTAATTAGTAAAATCCATTAAGGCAGGGGGTCCCAGTCATGGTCTTTCTTTCATTTGAGAGGTCGACTAGTTACCTGAATCAGACATTGTTGGACAGGACTGGAACACCCACAGGGCCCTGACTGAGGACCCCTTTATGAAAAGTTTACAGTCAGAGTGTGTAAACCCAAACCTTGCCCAGTTATTTGTTCCCAGATCCTCAGTATGCATCTGTATATTGTGGCATAGGGTGCATACATTCTACACTTGGTTTTCGTGCAGTAATCACATGACCATGTAGCTTAGCGCAGAACTATGCCTTCACATGACAGCCTACAATGTTGTGAAGTTGGGAGAACGTGCAGGTGAACCTGTGTTGAAAGCAGCTTGAGTGTGTATGACTGGTGTTTTGTATCCTCCCATGTCACTGTGTTTCTGTTCAACACTGTCCCCTAATTCTCTCCCTGTGCCACTGTACCAAACTTTTCTGTACTGTCTTCTTTCTTTGACTATTCATTTCACCTCCATGCCATCTTTTCTGTTCCACCTGGCAGGTTATTATGCTGCTTGAAAGAGTCACAGCCTTGACCAGAGTGAGTCAGTCAGTGACAAAGAGCGAGTCTCTTTGAGCTGCAACCTGTAGCACGAATTAAGTGTAGGAGATGCCCCGTGTGGTACCTGTACTGTGCCTACCTCAGCGAAACACACCTACTTCTGTAATCTCCCTGCTTTTATTTCTAAAGAGCTGATTCCTTGAAAGTATTTAGTGTTCTCTTACTGAGCATTTCTGCCTTTAAAAAAATCCTCAAATGAATGGCCTCTTTTCTGAATAAAAAGTCACTGAAAAGTGACATGTATTTCTGTTGTATATGACATGAACAAAGTTTGGTTTCCTTTCTTGACTCCACATATAACTTTACCTTTTTTATTTGAATTAGAGAACTTTAAGTACTTGTCAATGAAACCCTGTGTTTCCGGTAGGTCTCTCCCTGGCCATGATGGCAGTACCTAGCGACCTTTCATATTCTCTCTGCTGAAGTGCTGCCAGATCAGCGAATTCCCTGTCATCCCAACTCCTAAGCGACCAGCTAAACCAGCTGAAGGAATTACATTTTATTGGTCACAAGCTGAAACTCTGATCCATTTGAGTGATGATGTGAAGCTCACTTCATGATGGGCCAATGCCTGTTTCTGCTTCATCTTCTTGTTTAAGTGGTCTGATCGATCACTTAAATCATTGTTGGCCACTTCTCTACATTTCCAAAATAATTTACATCTACATGCATGCAAGCCCACCATGAACTAAGTTTGACATGACTGTGTCGGGGTAATCCTAGGACAAACCTTCATGGCCATCTTCTGCTTTTTCGGAGTTTTAATAAGTATCATTAACGCTGTTGCAAGTTCAGCAACATGTTCAGCCGGCAGAGTGTAACAGGATCCCTGACTTCCACAGGTTCCCGAATGGACCAAGTGCAGCAGCCGTGAGAAGAGGAAGGAGAAGAAGGTGGAGAAGCCATTCTATTCCGATTCAGAGGCAGAGTCTGGGCCCACAGAGTCTGCAGACAGCGGTAATTGGGACTGTCCCTACATAACCTCCATTAAAGTATGAGCACGTAGTGGTTTACTGTGTGTGTGGTGAGAGTAGGGTGTGTTTGGAAGCATCTCACCCTACCCCTTTCTCTCCAGACTCAGATACGGGCAGTGGATCTGTTAGTGGCAGTGACAGCGGTAGTGAAGAGAGTGGCTCAGACTCCGGCAGCGAGGACAGCGAGGGGGAGTCTGACTCTGACAAGGAGGAGAAGGACAAGAGGAAGGCTACCAAAAAGAAGCCCAAGAAAATTGCACAAGAAAGTGAAGAAAGGTGAGGAGCACTGAAAGTGATACAAAACATGAACAGACCTAACAATAAAATGCTTCAGTTAGAAATGAATATATTCCTACAAATCAGCGAACTTCAGTGTATGAAGTATAATACAGCTAAATACATACAGGAATAGTGTAACTTTTAACTCTTTTGTTCTGTTAAATGTATGTATTTTTTATACTTTTTCTGTCTGTGTTACTGTGACCAGTTTTACTTTGTTCTTTTCTGCTTTTGGTAAATGAAAAAGAAATTGCAGGGAACTGTGACATAGCTTAGTTGAAACGAGTCCCTGAGATAAGTTCACGAGTTTTCAGCACTTAACCCGTTCAGTAGTAAAATAGATTATTTGAATCATGATCTTCAGCAACCCAGCAACATCTTAGCTGCATCTGAGCCATCATTTCACCCCCTGCCCCCCACCAGTGAACAAAGCAGCGCAGAGGAGCTGAAGAAGTCAACCAAGAGCAAGGAGCCTAAGGGCAGATCAGACTCAGAGTCCGAGGACGAGGAAGAGAGCTCCACAGAGAGCAGCGAGTCTGAGTCTGAGGAAGAGTCAGAGTCCGACACCGACACCGACACCAAGAAGAAGAAGAAGGTGGAACTGTGTCTCTGTACTCTGTTTATAATATTGTAATATATACTAATATATTAGGTAATGATAAAATTCATTTAATTCTTCAAATATTATCTTGAGCTTTTAAATATTTGAAATTGGAATGTTAATACTGTACTTTTATAAGTTGATATGATTTACTAAGTTTATATAATGATTATGAGCAATATATAAGCCATATAAGCAGTTTTTAATTTCAAAACAATATGAATGAAGAATAAAACAATGAAAAAAAACTTTAAGCCAGTGAATTCACTGTGAGAACAAGCAGGTCTTTTCTTAATCATTCTTTGACTGATTCTTTGGCTGTTCTTGGTCCCAACGCAGTTCTCAGTGATAATTAATCTTTGTTTTAAAGACGTCTGCTTCCAAACCACCACCTAAACCAACCAAAAAAGAGAAGAAAGAGATGTCGCTTCTTGACCTGGATGACTGTAAGTGTATAAGCATTTTACAGTATTGATTATAAATTAATGTAGAGTCTGAGGATTGCAGGGTTCTAATCTGTAAAAGAACGAAGGTTTGCAGAAATGCAGCGTGTCACATTGTCAACTGTAATCATGACAGTATTTTTATTCTACTACTATTGCTTTTGTGCAAAAACTGTTGGCAGTTCTAGCCATTTTATAGATACTTTAGAGGCCTTTCCCTGGAAGTGAATGAGTAAACTTAAGGTTATAAGCCGCACTAATGTGTCACCTTGTCTCTTTGAAATGACGACCATGTGAGTCATGTAAATCACAGCCTTGTTTGCAGCTTCTGATCCAGTAACATTTTCTCTCTGCTTTGTGTTCATCATCTAGTTGAGCCGGCCCCTTCCCCCCAAGTCACGCCAGTGTCTAACTTTGTGTCCAGCAGCCTGGTGACAGATCTGGAGGGGCTGTCCCTAACTGACACAGCCCTGTCCCCTTCCGTAAGTCAAATACACCACAGTGACACCCTTCAGGGCAGACGTCATCAGGCCCGTCACCCTGACATTTTCCTTTCTGCTCAGTCAGTCAACCACTAGCAGGAAAATACATTGTTGAGCTCATTTGTAATCTGAGGTCTTAACAGTGCAGCAAAAACTGCGTAAGCAGCTGGGCTCTGGACCTCAAGGAAAAATATGCATTGATGCTTTTGAGTGTAGAAAAAGTGCTTTCTAACCACTTCAGTGCTTGGCTCACAGCAGACGAGGCATTTATTCATATATTTCAATAATGTAAGTATGATGGAAAAATTAGTAAACTCAACAAATCTTCTTCTTCTTCTTCTTCTTCTTATTATTATTATTATTATTATTGTTGCTGTTGTTGTTGTTGTTGTCCCTTCCATGGATTTTCATTAACTATTTATCTTGGTCTGGGTCACGGTGGCCTGGAGCCTGTCTCAGAATGACGGAGAATCAGTGCAAGGCAAGAAGGGTTACACCCTGGATAGGACATTAGTCCATTGCAGGGTAGCTCCACACATTCACTATATATGCACTTGGTTCATGGTGGAATAACCAGAAAGTTCTGAGGTCTTCCATAAAAGCTATTATTTTATTTGCAAATCCTTTCATGTGATATTTGGGCTCAGACAGCAGTGAAAATGTGGAAGGTCTCAGGCAGAGGGTTTATGGTCACTTTTGCGTCGCTTTATGGATGAAGTGCTTCTCCCACTGTCCCTGCAGGCTGCCAGCCCCACATGCGGCCCGCTGAAGACCTATGAACTGCTGCACCGAATCACCGGCGAGGGCCTGGCAGTGTCCTACTGTTTCAGTCGCCATGCCTTCGCAACAGACCCGTACATGGTGTCTGTGCAGATCCAGTTCACCAACAACATGGAGAGCGAGGCCCGCAGTCTGCGCATGCAGGATCCCAAGCTGCAGTCTGGCATGCGCATCTCAGAGTTCCCAGAGATCGGTCAGTTGTGAAGGCTAAGCTGGCTGCTGCAGCCTCAAACCCCTCTACTTTGCACATGAGCTGAAAGAGCAAGAAAATTACAGCACAGTTTTCACGTTCGATGCAGATATGTCAGTTGTCTATTTAATTCCAACCTTCGTACCATTCAAAATCCTCTTTTCCCTTCATCTTGTGTGACTGTGCTCCTGTGTGCATCCTTTCAGACGTGCTGACCCCAGGCGAGACCGCCACTGTGGTTATGGGTATTGATTTTTGTGATTCCACACAGGCAGCCAACTTTCAACTGTGGTAATTAAATTAATTAATTGTTTTCCTTCACTCCTTCGTTTACAGCATGTGGTGTTGCTCGAGGAATAATAGTGTATTTCATTTACACAATTCAAGGGCTGTGACATCCAATCGCTTTGTCACTGTAGATGCATACATACTACAGTGCTTTGTCAGATAACTACCCATATCTAACATCTCTGTAATGTAATTCTAGCCCCACTCACTTAAATTCCTGAAATTCCCTCCCTGGTTCTCCTGTGTTCCAGTACCCACTCCAAGAAGTTCTTTGTGACGATCCAACCGCCTGTGGGGGAACTGATGATGCCCGTCTTCATGACAGAGAACGAGTTCAAGAAGGAGCAAGGTGAGCGAGGAACCAGCCAAGCATGAGTGCTGAAGGGCCAAATGGCACTCATGCTCAGTTCTTTCCAATAGGGGGGAGGGATTATTCATGTGCCTCGAAATTAATTATAATTTAGATATTGCTTTTCAGACATGTCTTTCCAGAACAGGCGTAGTCTTTTCATCTTCATTAGACCTGCATTTGGCCTGATCGTAATCTTTGTCCTGGAAAACTAAAGTGCCCGCTGTACCATTGATTTTGCTGTCTATAAAAGAGAGCTTTCATCCCTTCTGTTATTGCAGTGAATGTATCAGTTTTTACAGTAAACAACAAGTGTCAGAAGTTTCTTACTCATTCCTGGGATTATTTCGACTGGCAAGCAGTATTTCCAGAAAATAACACTTGTGCACTATAAATAGAAGAAATGCTAAGCTATTGTTGTAGTCTGAAGTATATACAAGTTGATACACAGTTGATTTTTCTCTCCGTATAAATTCTGCTCAACTGTGACAGAGAAGCTCTTGCAAATGGGTACCGGTAAGTTTTTCTTCTAGATATTTCTCATAGGTATTTTTTTTCGACTCTCTACATCCTTCCAGCACTACTGCCTCCACAGGGTAGACCTCCCCTGCTTTTAGTCGTTCTACACTGTCCTTTGTCTTGGTTTTGTTTATTCTGCTTCTTTTCTACACAAAATACCAGCCACATTATCAGTGTGAAAATTGCGTAATCTACTATATGTGTTTCAGCCTGCACAGAAAATAGAACGTAAATTCTGCCTGTAGCGGAACAGTCTAGGCTAACCATAGCTGTTGTATAAAAGTGTCTGATAGTGAATTTACCTCATTTTGACTAATACAGTCAAATATGAGGGATATCGTGGATAAATCAAAGCTCTGATTAGTCTAAAAATTTGAGTGATGGTGTATACAGGCTCCAAAATGTAATTCTGATTGAATTTTGAAGCAGATCTTGATGTTTCTCTGAGCAGGAGAGTGAAGAAAGCAGAGAGCCTGTAATGTCTTCCCAGACTGTCTCCTGAAACCAAGACTCATTGTGTTGTTCTTAATTATATGAAAATTACAAAACAAGGGGTTGGGCTTATTAGACTTAATGTCTTATCAGGATACTCATACATTATATCTAGAAATGGGTTTTGAAATCTAATTCCTGGTGAATTACATGTATTTGTGTTTTTGTTCTCGTCATCTGTTTAATTACCCCCCATTACTGTAATAATTTAACAAACAAAATACATTTAAAACTGTTTCCCATTCAGAAAACACAATTTCAGTCAATTGTTGTGGGTTTGGTGTGAGCAGATGCAGTTACGCAGAAATAAACTTAATTAAAGCAGGAAAAGGTTTTATTCCAAAACCGGTATTCTGTGGAACCCCTTGACTGACAGAGTGCAATGTAAGCAAGGTACTTTACTTTGCAGAAAATGCAGGAACATATCCGTGTGCAGTAAAAGTGCATTCTAGTATGTGTCAAGACAGAGGAACTAGACCTTCTCTACAGCTCAGTTTTCTGCATCTTCCACAGCTGCCGTTTCAAGTCCTAGGTTTGCTCGTAAGGTCCAGTTTTATTCCAGTGTTCTGTGATGCACTTTGACAGTTAAAGTCACACCGGACTACACTTAATTTTGATCGTTTTGCAAAGAGGCCAATTCCTAGCTTTATTAATTATACTAAATTTAATTTAATGAGATGTATCCTAGATGGAAAATGTCTAGCACTTACCACACATTAATACAAGCTTAGCTTCACATAGCTGTAGATGACATGTATGTATTGTGAACATTTATACTTAGGTGTCATTCTTAATTAGTGTGTAATGGTTCAGCTAACCTTGGAGCCCATTTTTGATACGAATCCGACAAGCCGCTAACCAGGAGACCCGCATTCGGACCGTGAGTTTCCCTTTGCATATAGGTCAACTGATGGGCATGAACGAGATCACCGAGAAGCTGACCCTGTGTGAGGGCTGCCGGGAGGACCACATCATCGTGCAGAGGGTCACCTCCACGGCCAACCTGAGCCGAGTGCCCTGTGGCTCGGCGACAGAGTGTAGGTGAGTGGGCCTGTCGCCTCCTTACATCTCAACTCCTAGATTTTGTTCCTTTAGCCATGCATGGTTCATCCGCAGCTTCTGCTTAGAAACGGCTCAACGTCAACACAAAAAGTTATATACATCGTTAGACTTTGAATCAGCTTATGTATGTTATCAGTCAGATTGGTTTTGTTATCATCCAGACGAGAGTGCAGTGTCTTTGTGCATTATTTATATCTGTTCAGTTAATAATTTAAATGTGGGTCTGTTTATGCTTGGTGTTGCTGTCTGCTCTTGCTTCTGTTTTCTCTTCCAACCTTTGACACTTCTGACCTGACCTCAGCCCTCCTCTTCCTCGCTCTCGCTTGCCGGTCTCCAGGTTTGCAGGAAAGACAGTGAGCAGCGGCAGCTTGGTGCTGATCACTGTGGTAACAAAGGAGGACTGGGCAGCCCAGGTGACGGTCAACTGCGAGAAGATGCTGATAGGCACATTGCTAGTGAAGGACATCCTCCAAGCCCTGTCTCAGTAACGGATCTCTCTCAGGGACCCCCCACTTGTCTGCTTTGCATCCTGTTTCCCACAATCCTCTCGCTCAACTTGCCCTTAGCCCAGACACATACTGTTCGCCTGACACTTGCCACCATCACACTAGTGATTGTGCACTGGAAACTGTTCAAAATATGCCCATAGACATTTTGCCCACTCGATAATTATATCTGGTTACGATACAGAACCATCCGGATTTTTTATTACATAGTACAAGTATTTTTTTCCTTCGTCCTTATAAGTAAATTATTTAATTTTTGATGTATTATAATGGGAAGGCCTGACTAAAGGCTCAATATTTATTGCAGAATTATCATTCCATGTTTTACCAACTCTTTTAGAATGCAAATACTACAGAAGATATACCTCAGATGACTATACAACGAGTACCCACTCATACAACCAGCAAAATACTATATATTTTACAATAATTTTAAATGTCTGAGAAGGTGGGAAGAAAACTATATGGGCAATCAATTTATAACGGATATAATTTTCGGTTTGCAAAAAACACTGCAGAATAAAAGCAGGTAAAAGTCAGAGAACAAATACTTTATGGGCATATTGATGTTTACTATATATCCATTCAGTATATATTTGTAAATTATAATGACTGGAATACATGTATATTTAGATTAATCACATCTGCAGTAGACTATTGTATTATACATAAATGGCTTAAAAGAGTGGACCCTGTAAACAACAGTGCTCTATAACAGCTGAACGATGGTTGTTTGCCTTGTGCGACTGCTTCAGTGGCTCATTGTAGTCATTGCCTGGTGAGAATGCAGCAGGTGGCTTATTGTGTGCATATTTTATGAAGGATAGACTCATTTAACAGAAGTACAACTTAAGGCTTAAGTAATACATTAACCTATCAAAAATTATTTTCAAAGCACATCTGCAGCAAACACCTGTGATACAACTGTGCTTTGGTTACAGAAGATGCACATTTTAGCCAAATTATTTTGTCCTCTCAGTGTGTTTGTGCAACACATTTTCCTGTTAGACTTTTTAAAAATGTTTTGTTCTCATGTGATGCTTGGCACGAATAAATTCCTGCGTTTCTTTTCTCGTAAATACTGTAACTGGTTTTGGTAACTGGTAACGCTGTGTTTAATTCCTCGCATTGATCCTCATGGTGAGATTGTCACCAATTACCTTATGAATAGAATGTAGATTTGTAGCAGTATCCGTATGCATACACTGGTCATTTTTATTCAGTTGTTTTTGCAGATGCTCTAGAAAACCCTACATTACTTCCAATGCAGTGGAACACTATGAGATACAAGCCAGTTCTGTTCCTTTCAAGCAAAATAGGTAGAAAAGAGTCCTATAAATGGAATTACTGTGGTTTACAACACTATAAATGCTGATGTGCGTCCTGAAAAGGCAAACTGAGAGGAAGATATCTGCTGCAGCAGCAACCTGGAGTTCATTTGTCTTCGAAATATTTTAAATCCACATTTGTGCAATTCAGTGGCCTCTGAACTATTCAAGCTTAATAATAAAAAACAATCCTTAGGAAGATATACAAAAGAGGTAATGTAATTGTTTGGCACTGGACTGTATTATGTTTGTGTTTAATCACTGCTGTGTGTGGTACTTGCTGTTTTGGGCCCTGTCATTCTTAAGAGATTTTACAACATTGCAGAATGACTTTCCCAGTTTCAGGCAAGTGTGAGTGCCATGTGTCACTTGACTCCTGTGTGATTGTGGGGGGAAATAACCTGTCTGAGTACTGCAGCCTTATTAGAGGGAGTATATAAATAAAAGCAGAAGATGGACGGAACACGAATGTTTTGTTATGAATATTCTGTATTGTTACAACGATATACCGCAAAGGTTATTTATAATGTTCCAGTGCTGATGATGATGGAGGAAGACAATCGAATTTAGAAAAATAAAGCAAGCCAAGCGCTGCTCCTCTTCATCCAGCACATTTTCCCCTTTTCCGGAGCAACCTCTTCTCCTTGTAAAGTTCGATGCATTTCTTCTCAGCACATTATGCAGACCTGAATAAGAATGCAGAGATTTGTCTGTCTTATTTCTTTATGTCCAACAGGCCTACCTCCTTCGTCCAGCCCTAAGGTTCTCGCACCTGTGAGGGAACACTTCTCCTCTCTCGGCTCTTTATTTGTGTGTTACGAAACAGCTCACAGTTACCCAGAATGCTGCTGTCGCCACAGTCCCGCCTTACGCCGTGTGGCACTCAGCTGTTAGCTGCCTGTTCCATCTGTCCGCTGCCAGTAGGGTATTCACTCTCGTCTGTGGCCCTCGAGTGGTGGAGTGGCTCCACCCATCGGGGGTCAGAAGCCCTCGGTGACAAACCATTATCTGGAGCCCTGCGACAACTCGCCTTTTATTGCTGTCACAATTGCATTGATTATATTCAGTCGTAAGCCTCTGCATACAGGCTGCAACTGAAACAGCTGAGTCATTATCCTCCAATTGACCCCACATGTCTATAGCCTAACCCTCTATATTTTAGAGAGATTTAAAATTAGACTGAAAATCAGATTGAAGATGATGTGTACTAGAAAACTAAGCGATATATATGTTTCTGCATTGTGTTGCCTTTTCATTTAGCCTTTTTTGCAGGATCATCTAAGCAGTGACTATATTGGCCGTATAATGAATTCCAATAATTGTAACACTGGTACTGAAGAAGGTGCTGGTAAAATACATCTTTGCTGGAGGTACAGCAAGTCCCATTTATCTTGGTCAGCTAGATAATGACTTCTAAAATTAAGGTCACATCCAATACCTGAGATAAATCTGTAGTCATAATTTGATCTGAAAATATTCAGGGACAATTTGATAAGTATATCATTATATTTAAGATGGTTATGCAGCACTCTTGAGTTTCTAAACATTTTTGAAGCATTCAGACATGTAAACCATATGACCCATAGCAGAGGTCCTGTCTATAATAATCCTGACAAAAGTTTATAATATATCTCATTAATCTGGCAACAGATCAGCTATGCACTGCTGTAGCAGTGAGACACTGAAATACTACATCTATTATCCACTTTGTCCTTGTCAGGATCATGGCGATCCAGAGCCTGTAACAAAACCATAGGTCACTAGGCTATGAAATTGCACACTGGACAGTATATGAGTCCATTGCAGGATGGTCACACACACCAGTACACCTGAAACGCATCTCTTTGGACTGTGGGGTGGAACCAGAGCCACTGTAGGACATCCATGCAGACCGAGCCAGATTCAAACCCACACCCAAACAGCTCGGGTCACGTGAGGGGGCTGCACTACTTGGTACGCCACCATGCTTCCCCCTGAGACACTACAATCACTGTTTTATCGCTCAGATGAACATCGCTGTTGCTTTCTAATAGGACACACAACACAGATTGTGGTGAAAAAAAAAATCACTGCGGTAAAGCAGTGTGGAAATAGATGCGATAATATACCGTCCAGTGTAAAGCACATGAACTGAGAGAAAAACTGGAACAACATGTTTCCGTATGACTGTAAGGAAATGACAGTAGCTAAAAAGGATGCATCTGAACCCGAGTGCTCTCTTGAGTTTGACTTGTTTGTAAGTTTAAACAAAGTTTTTTGGGGGATAATTAAAGACGTCCAACTCCTCTGTCACCTTTGTCATTCACCTTGTTGGAAATGGCAGCCTTCACTCTTCCCAAGGGGGGCATTGCCATGGCCAGTAAACAATGCGCAGTCAGTGGGGCACTGACACCCAGCATAAAAGTGACTACGCCAGCCCTTTTGCACCTCCTCTGCTCGGCGCCTGCAGGAGTTGCTGAATCAGGGCTGCTGCTGGCGGTTGGAGGCTGTCCAGCTGCGGGGGAGTGACAGGAGCTGGCAGCGCAGATGGCCTCCTCCCCGCTGGCCGATCACTCAGCAGCCGTTGCTGTCTGTTGTCTGCAGCTATGACATGGGCAGGCGGCACCCAGCACGGCATGCCGGGGACTTCTCCTCTCACTCCCCCCTCCATCCCCACCCCCAGCAGCCCACAGCCAGTGCTCCTCTCTGGACTAGGCGGCTCCGCAAGCCTGCAAGCCACACCACACCTCTGTCAAGCCTGGGAATTTTCCAGCAGGAATTTTCTTTTCTTTCTGCAAACATTTGGCAGTGCAGAGTGGAAGGCTTTTGGGGGGGGGGGGTTCGTGACAGAGAGGGGCGGTGGGGGGGGGTGATGTCATTAACAGGAGGATGTGAGTGCATCAGCACCCCAGTCACATGCTAGGTGGGTCATTGATGCTAATGGAGACGCACAGCAGCCGTTTCAGCCACAGGTTTGCTCTCAGTCTTTGCGGATATACCTGAGTAACAGAAGCAGTCAGCAGCAGCAGCGGGAGGAGGAGGCTGAAGAGGTGGAGGAGGAGGGTGGCCGTGTGCTCCTTTTCACGCCTCGGATTTAAAGGAGCCACTCTCCAGCTCCCTTGGCAACGACAGAATCCCTGAACGCTCGTCTCACCTAGCCGAGCCCAGCCCACCCTCCAGCAGACCTGCAGGATTGGGACACTGCTGCAGTCAGTGGCAGGATGCTTTTCCCAAGCAGCACTCTGGGCTCACTGGGCACCTCCCGGGTCCTGGCCGACACTGATGATTCGGCCGTGGGCCTGCTCAGCCTGCCCGGGGTGAACGGGTCCCAGAGGGTACCCAGCACAGAGACTGCACCTCAGACCGGTGCCCCCTCCAGTGAGTAAACTTTTCTGTTGGGTCTTTTCTATTGGACCTGGTGAGCACATTCATACAGATGGCTATAATAAAAATGCGTGAGCTCCAATGTCCGTATTGTGCACGTCATTGTACACAGATGTGTGTCAGGAGATTTGGTTGCGTACGTTGCCCTCTTTCTAGAAAACAGTGGGCAATGTCCATAACTTAACCAGACTCTATGGTGCAAGACAGCTTTCAGTGAAAATGTCTAGAAGAGGCCAGACTTGGCTTGCTCAAGCCCTGTACAAGGCTAGTTAGTCCGGTTTACTTCTGTTTATGGATCAAAATGTAAATTCTACACAAATAATAATTTAGAGACCTGTTTTGATTGTTGTGGTTCAAAATTGGGCTGTGTTACCGTCAGTAAAACATAGCCCTTCTGGATTTCTCTATGTCAGGGACTGATTATTCTAATATGTCCAGAAAACATCACCTTTGCAACTGAGCTAAAAAAAAAAAAAAAAAAAAAGAATAGTTTTTTTATATCAAATATAAGAATTGCTTATTCGATCAAAACTTTTAACAGTATGTACGTTTTTTAATTCGTGTTATTTCTGTTATTTCTATGTTATGTAACCACAAGACAAGGAACATGGTTGTCCTAATTTGCATAGAACGTAAAGCTACTTGACCCCCCACAAGCCTATACAGAAGGCACACGAAAAGCTATTATAACTCATTTGTCGTCCCTTCTACTGGAAGGAGAGATGCTACAAAATGGCCGACCTAATTAATATTTTAGGGCATGAAAAAGCATCTTGTGTCCCAAGGAAATCTAAAATTTTGTGACTTTTACACCTCACTGAGTTAAACCTTCTCCTTTAGGTTTTATGAGGTCATGTGTTAAGCTTTCGATCAGATTACAAACTAAACTGTGCTTTTAGTTTGTATTTCAAATTTGGCAGAGCTAACTTTGATCCGTTCAGATTTTTTTTGAAGAACAGGCCTTTCTTCTGGTGTCCGTGCTTGACCTAACTTGGCCAGTGTTCAGGTTAAGTCCTGTTCCAGTTGTCTGCGGTTAAAAGGTAATTTGGCCAGTCTTGACTATACACAGTCATTGTGAGAAACTAAAACGGTATCTTGCAACAGCTATAGAATCGTGATTTTAAAAAAAAGCAGCTTTCTTCAATTCGTCATAAATCAGTTAGCGAGGCTGCGGTGTGTTCACATCATTTCTTGTAATAATTTTGTTATCATTGGGTCTTACTATGAAATCAGTGTTAGACGTCTGGGTCCAGAAACACTTTGTGAGGCTGCATTGCTCACCGCACGTTCTGACCCAGTTTTTTTTCCCTATGCCGCAACATAGAACCCCTATACCATCGAATCTAATAATATTAGCCTGCTTCTCTGGTCGGGGAGTTTTGGTTTGGATTTGTCCACGAGGGGTGAGATTTCCTGGGATTGCTGAGGGTGAGATATCGGCCCTAGCTACGGCCCCACAGTAAAATGCCAGGCATTGTTGTCGTCTGAACGCACGGCTTGGGCAGCCCGGCCCTGTGACATTCAGCTGGCAGCTCCCTGAAGCCACACCAACGCACAGACCACCCTGCTTGATGGGTCCGGTGAAGAGACAGCAGCTCAGAACCATGTAGGTAAAAGATATGGCCAGCTGGACTGAATCTGATTCTTCTGGAAAAAACGCTATGGTTCAGTAGCTCTGAAGTGTTCCGTCTTTCACAAGATTATTATAATTATTATTATTCATTGAGGGCTTGTTTTCGTAGCTGAGTCAAAACACCATTTAGACTATACCATCTAAGAAATCAGAAATTTGCAATGGAAGTAACCTACAACTCAAATTCAGCATGATCCTTGGGTAGAGCTATTGGGACTCGAATAGCATGGAGCCAAATGCTGAAAACCCACTCATCCATTATCAATAACCCGTCTCCCTGATCAGTGTACCGTGTTCCCACAAACAGATGACTACAAGCCATAACTGACAAGATCAACAACCCAGCACATGTACGCTGAGTTTAGCTTCTAATGTCTATAGCTACATTATAACAGTTATATAGTTTTCTTGTATTAGTCATACCTACTGGTTCTCTGTCCCTATTTCAAACTAAAATGCCCAGGAGAGGCCTCCCACTCCCATTTTTCTCCCACTGCATATGGTTGGGAGTTTTTTGTTTTCCACTCCTCAGATGCCAGCTGGCTTACATTATAGCTCCTACATCTGCTGTCTGCATGTCTCTTTGACGTTTCATCCAGCACTTTGTGTCATCTTGTGACAAGAGTGCTGTATAAAAATCAATCACACTGAGTAATCACATGTACAGTGCAACAGGTGACATTTGAAACCTATGTCCCAAACCCTAAAAGTAACAGTCCTTTTCACAGGCAGCATGAGAACAGCACCTGGAGTGGCTGGAATTCCATCATGAAACCGTAGGAAATAAGCCATATAGACACTTCTTTAACAAACAGGGAGTGTTGAAAAGCCAAGGTGATCAGTGACACCAGAAGCAGTAGACATGTTCAACAGCGGCTAAACAGTAGCAGGAGTCAGGAACTCAGACAAATACAAATGATCTTATCAACAGTAAATCTGGGGGCCCCTGAAGAATAGTGCTCAATGCAGGAAACATTCTAGACAGAGCTGCCAGTCCATCACATGGCAATAACACAAACTTGTGACACATACACACGCTGAGAGCAGTTTGCAGTCATCAGTTAGCCAGAAACTCGTGTTTTTGGACAATGGGAGGAAACAGGAGCACCCGGAGGAAACATGCAGGCGCCACACAGATTTAGCCGGATTCAAACCCGAGTCTGAGCCCACATCCCAGACACATGGAACCATTATTCCACCCTATAAGAAATGTAACTTCTGCCAAAATTCAGCAATATTTGACAATAAGCATGTTTCAGATCCACTGCAGGGACATTCAGATGGAGGATTATAGTTTCTTCATAATAATCCAGATGGCTAATTGTATTTTATTTTCTTGCAGTATTGGGCATTCCCAGCAGCCCATTGTGCAGCATCCTGGAGAAGCCCGTCAGTATTCCCTCCTATGCACCTATGAATACTATGGACTTCCAGGACAGGTTTCCTGATATGTCCCGCCTTAACATGCGGCTGGACTCGCGCTCCTTGCTGGACTCTCGTTCAAGCAGCCCGGTAGACTCCGAGACCAGTGGTTTGAGCTCTGGCTCTGACCACCTCTGCGATTTGCTGGTATGCAGGATTCTCAAAACTGTCCTCATTTCATTAGTTGGCTACAGTTCTATAGCTGCTGAGTCATATCCTACCAAAGTATGTTTCATGTAGCCCTTGGTGATGCCAAAATGCTTGTCAACGGACAGTAACATTTGGCAGCCAGTTTAGCTGTATCTGGTCCACACAGATTAATCGTGTCTACCGAATTTAACATTTAATCTAATTCTGAAAATACTTCTGACAAACCCACTGTCTGTAAATGTTATTTCCTCTCCTATCAGTCCTCCCTGAGGATTTCCCCACTGCCCTTCCTCATGTCCAGCATGCAAAAGGATGCAATGAAACTGGGCATGGGATCTGCTATGGACCCGGACAGCCCTCTTCCCACACCCTCCCACAGTGCTGGCCATGCCACTGCCCCACTCAAACGCTGGCCTGGAGCCTCTGTGTGGCCCAGCGCGGACCTCCAGGAGACACCCAATGATCCATACAGCATTGAGAGGGAAGCACAGCTCCACAGACAGGCTGCTGGTAAAGTGGCTTCTGGACCAGACCTTCAGACCTCTCACTCCAAACACATCAAATGCACAAGATATACCAAGTAAAACAGTGCTACCTAAGTTCTTTAACTTCACTTTGCTATGAATCCTGACACAAACCACAGCTTTGCTATGCTAGGGGTTTACCTTACTTACAACATGACACAAGCAATCTCCTTTGAACACTCACATATATCTACTGTACATAATAATAATAATAATAATAATAATAATGAACAATAGCTAGCACAGCTTTTAAGTATGTAAATTGGTTATTTGAAGGCTGCTGGATTAGGACATTTTAAATGGGTGAATGAATGGGTATATCATTCTTAATAGCTTTGGAGAAAAGCATCAGCTAAATGATTAAATATTTGACTAATTACAAAAAATAGTTTTAATGTTATATAGTTGAGAAATCATTAGGTAATATTAGCAGTCTGTCTGCTGTGCTTATATCAGCTTCGCCCTGGATGGCAGTTGTTTCATTTGTATATTTATTCTTTGGAACAGGAAATTGCTTCATGGATGCACTTCTGCTGCTACATGTTATTTGTCCCGTTTGCTTCTCCCTCAGCCGTGAATGAGGCCACCTTCACATGGAATGGACAGCTGCCTTCCAGAACCAACAAAAATCCCCTGTACTCCTGCAAGGTTTTTCTTGGTGGTGTTCCATGGGACATCACTGAAGGCGAGCAAACTTTCTGTCTGATGTGCACTTTTGGTTGTCTGAAGCAAGCAATCCTAGGAAGCTAACTATCTTTTACTTTCATTTTAATATCAGTGGAAGTCAAATACTGAGCCTTGCTGAAGACTCTTGTGCTCTTTCTTCAGCTGGGCTGATAAACACATTCAATGGTTATGGTCCACTGCATGTGGAGTGGCCTGGGAAGGATGGAAAGCATCCCAGATGTCCTCCAAAAGGTAATGCTCGAAAAGGGTGAGATCAGAGTATTGTATTCCCAACCCTTAAGACAGAAGAGTGACTAAAAAGTTGTATTTTGTGACTCGAAGGTTGCTGGTACAAGCCTCAGGAAAGTCCTTCTGTAGCACCATAAAATATTTAACTTGTATTCCAAAAATAAAGTAAAAGTAAGATCAGCTAAACAATGAAATCATATTATAAAAAATATATCACTATGGTGGTGCAGCAGTAGCAGTTCAGATATATTTGAAAGTAATATGTTGTGCCAGACTCCACATTTTTGTCATCATTCTGCAAATTGAACCCCACTTAAGGCAAATTTACAGCTTTTTCACATTTTCTCAGATAAAAACCTTTGTAAAATTCTTTTTGGCTGGGCTGTTGTATGAAGAACTGGAATTTTGTCCCAGATGCTTAAAGTTTAAATCCATGGAAATGACTTGCTATTTTATCCATTGCTATTGTAAGGAATCAAGGTGTTGCTAAGATACAGTAATGAATGACTAAAATTGGAATACAAATTGGTGACAAAGTAAAAGGATTGTTGCTTCCTGGGCTCCTGCAGGGTATGTGTACCTTGTGTTTGAGTCGGAGAAGTCGGTGCGTGGTCTGCTGCAAGCCTGCACTCAGGACCTTCTCCACCCAGAAGATCATGGCGAATACTACTTTAAGATGTCCAGCCGGAGGATGCGCTGCAAGAACGTGAGTGTGATTCTTCACCTTGTCTGTTCATCGGCAGGATCTGAAATAACAGTTGAAGTAACTGCAAGCAGTATCCAGAAACTTGAGGCTCTCTCTCTAAAGCTCTTACCCTAACTTTCTTCACAACAGGTGCAGGTGATTCCATGGGTGATCTCAGACAGCAATTATGTACGCTGCCCTTCACAACGCCTGGACCCCAGTAAGACAGTATTCGTGGGTGCTCTCCATGGCATGCTCAATGCTGAAGCACTGGCTAACATCATGAACGACCTGTTTGGAGGAGTGATTTATGCTGGGATTGACACAGACAAGCACAAATATCCAATTGGTGAGAAAATGTTCACACCCATTTAATGCAGAGCTTATTACTATTATACAGATGCAGAAAAGAGGTGAGACGTTAAAAAAATGAGCGTTATATATGTTGCCCCTATATTTAGCATGAAAACTGTCTCCTGCACCATTTCCTTGGTTATATTCTCAAAATATTGTAGAGATTCTAACCAAGGGTATAAAAAATTGTATGGTAATATAATATATCACAAACAGAAATACAGAGGGTCCCAAACCAGAGCCCTGTGGAACTCCTCCTAGTAGAGTGTAAAGTGAAAATTTTACAACTGGTTAGACAGATGACAAGAAAACAACTCAGAAAAGATACCAATTATGTATGACCCAGGAGTAGAGACAGGGAAACCTGGGAAACATTAACTTGTGTCCCAGGTCGTGTCAGAAATGAGAAAATAGACAGATGCAACACAGTAACACAGTGCATGTTATTGAATGAGAGGTGACGTGAAAAGCCAGATTGTTTTGTGTGGAGTAAATCCATACAAATATGTTTTCAGCGAATGCAAGTTGGTTCTGATGTCATACGTTCAATGTGCATCCTCCCCTTCATACTTCTACAGTTCTTCTAGATAGCAATGTTGCAGGTAGTGACCTGGTATGGATGTGAGATTATGCGTTCCAGGAAAACAAAACAATTGTGTTGCTCTTCTTTGACAAACAGTGTGTGAGCAGTATATCTCTATATTTGCTATTGTAAACAAGTGATCCTATGTAATGGTGACAGCAGCTTTGAAAAGCACATTTAAAAGTCGGGTTTTTCATGGCAGGGTCTGGCCGCGTGACCTTCAGTAATCAGCGCAGTTACCTTAAGGCAGTGGGTGCAGCATTCGTGGAGATCAAAACCCCCAAGTTCACGAAAAAGGTGCGAGCGTATTGGAAAAGTGCAGTCTGAGCAAGCGATATATCTAAATGCACATACTGGCTTCGCAAAGAATCGCTGTAAAGCAGTGGGCTTGTTTGTCTTTCAGGTTCAGATTGACCCATACCTGGAGGACTCCATGTGTCATGTGTGTAATCGCCAGCCAGGGCCATTCTTCTGTAGGGACCAGGTGTGTAAAAGTGCATCATGATTATGATTATGATTATTGTTATTATTATTATTATTATTAGTAGTAATAGTAATAGTAGTATTATAATACTGGGGAGTTAACACTTGAGCAAAGTACATACCCTTGACGACGCCAAAAAAAAGACCAGCTGTAAAAATGAGTCAAATAGCATAACAATAATAATATGATAGTAACAATGTTGGTGAGCATTACAGTCTTGACTGTAGACTGGATTCACGACTGTGCAAATGTGTAAGCAGTCAAGGTCCCTGAGTCCCCGTGGTTTTCAGGCTTGCTTCAGGTACTACTGCCGCTCTTGCTGGCGCTGGCAACACTCCATGGATGCCCTAAGCAGCCACAGGCCCCTGATGCGCAACCAGAAGAACCGCGACTCCAGCTAAGCAGCAGTGGTGCAGCCAAGGCTGAGCCAAGCCACTGCCTCGCAGCGCCTCCCAGAGGAGTGGAGGAGGAGACCAGATTCACCCCACCCAGAAGCGACACTTCCACATGAGAAGGGGAGGGGGAGGGGGGGACACTGCAAGAGAGTTCACAAATGCACTTGCTATTTTTTGCTGTTTACTTGTTCACAATGGCACTATGCACAGTGAGATGTCGGGATGACTGGGTCCCACCAATTATGCAGTTCACAGATTTGTGGTCATAGCCAGAGAGATGATTCAGGTCAGGGCTTCGAAGGTGTTAATGGAAAACAATGCCTTCTCCTTAATTTTTAGAGATTATTCCAGTGATTTTAGTTTCACATTCCTTGCAAGCTGGTGAACAACCTTGCAAGTCTCATTGCCTTTCACGTTGGCGGATGCCATACAGTGCCTTGCCATTATTTTCCCCTTGTAGCCGGCCAGCTGTTTCTGAGGAGCCAGCTGGTGGTTTTTACTTTGGAAGAATGAGTTATGCTTCATTTAACCAGTTGCATTTCAGGCATTTTAATGCAGTTTTTAACTGATTTTTAAACGGACAAGTTTTAAGTCGTGACACAGAAACGGGAGAAGATGTGGCTTTTAAATTACTTTCCCCCTCACTGTATTTGTCTGTAGCTATTGTTGAGTTTTTAATTAAGCAATTGTGTTTTATCCAGGAACAAATAAAAGTTTCTTTTTTTTTTGCTTACATTCTTTGTCCAGTTAGGTAATAATAACAAAACTGTTTTGCTGGGCACCGTATTACAGGGGTGACCATCAAGTTTTAAGCTATTATTCAAATTGCGGTTAAAAAAAAACACCAATGGATGTTGATATTTGAGACTGTATATAGTTTTAAACTGTTGCACTTTTAATTTGCACTTCAGAAAGGGGTGGCAGATGTTTTTAATCACTTTTCCTTTTTATAAATCAGCAGAAGGGCAGGTATTGTTGTGGGCACAGCCCCAGTCATGAAGCTTTTTCCTCCTGTTTAATATACAGAACCCTAACATACCTAGGATGAACAAAGAGCCAGAGTAGGCCTTACGCAGCTACTTCCTCTCCCCTTCTCCTCCCCCCTGCTCCTTTTCGTATCTCTGAAGCAGTGTGCCAAAGACCGAGTGTCGTCATTTCTTTTCACCCCAGTACCTTCCATTGCTTGTCGCCTCGCCCAGCTGCTTTTTAGAGTTTTGAAAGTCTCTACCTCATTGTTGTCCGCTATCTTTGCTGCATTAACCTACAGATCTGGAGAATGATGATCCGATTTGGCACAAATAAAAGTGTGGAAGCATTAGTTCTGTATTTCATTTTGTCTTTACAGAATCCATTTTCCGGAAGGGGAAACAGTTCGCCCAAAGGCGATGAAGTTAATCTGTGCAAAATACAGTATCATTGTACAGGCTTTGCTGACAATCGCGATGTTTTATTCATTCAGCATTTTTAATTACCATATTGATCAACGTATTCATTAACATAAATTAACGCACAACTGCACACTTCCTAGAACCCTGTTCTACGGCTGCGTGTTAGCCTGCAACTCTGCAGTGGGAGTTAGAAGCAAATTGTAACACTTCAACACTAATACTATATTAAAACTAGTATTAATATTAACATTAAAACTTTGAATTTAAATAAAAAAGAGTAGTCGTTTTAATTTAGCTCTTTTCAAACTCTTAACCATTAACATGTTAGGAAAAAATAGAAAGCTGTTTCTCTTAGCAGAGTTCCTGTTTGAATTAATACAATACGAGCAACTCACCATGTAATTCAACAATTTAGAGAAACTGTGATACAAATTAACTGTCATAATGTGCAATTAACATATTGTTATTTTTAAACTTATTTAGACTCAGATTTTTCCTTAGACTTTTTCTCACTGCTTGTAAATGAACTAGGTTACTATTTGAAGTGGGAGAAAATTCAGCAATAAACTCTGACTGGTCTCAGTACATGGAGGAATGTTAACCTGTTAATACACTGTATATTTTGTATAAGTGATATTCCACAGGCATATAACTGTAGGTAGCGTATTGATCATGGATGATTTATGTAACCTTATAACCTGTTTTGAATCCTGCCTATGGTACTGCTTATGATCAATGTTCTTACCTCAAACAGTTCCAATATAAAAACCTTACTGCATAAATGGGTAATTTTTCTAAACATAAACTAAATTTGAGGTCATGGATTTTGATCCTAAACCAATCAGCCTGATATTTTCTCCCTGTTTGAGGGAAAACTGTGACTGACACCCAACAGCAGCCAGTGGAGTCCACAGCAGTCAGCTGTCTGTGAGGACGTGTTGCTTCTGGTTTGGACAGTTAGAACTTTAATACTATATTTCTAAATAAGAGTCAAAAGTACTGTTTCCAAAAACTATTCTGGAAAGTACAATTTCTGCAGAAGTTATCTTAAAATTGTAAAAGAAATTGAGTAAATTTATTTACTACTCACGCCTGGTCTACTGGTGGAATTTTGAAAAAACTATAACTAAACAATCAATATATAAATAGTAATAGCTGAGAGCTTGGCAACTTAACATCCAGTTAACCAACTGGCTGTAAAAAAATCTGAAAAACTATATTGATTGTGTTGTACGATTATATTGTAATAAGTCACAAAATCAACTAGTCATTTGCATGGAAGCTAAAAATCAAAAACAAGAGTCATTAATAAAGCAATAATTTGGTCAAGATATTTTGGGGCCATATAGGGGGTAGTGGTAAAGGCTGGCAACAAGTACTGAAAACCATCGACTTCGGTGATTTTGTTTTGACAGGCACTCCATGTGGCTTCATTTAACCTAATCTGAGATTTCACCCAGGAGCTTGCCTGAGCTTAAGCTGACATTGTTTAATGTTATCTATACCCATAGAGTGCAGAACTGCTCTGCATGTCAGAAAAAAATCAGTTCACTAATACAACACTGTCTTGGGGCTGTAGCAGACGTACCTAGCTTTTTGTTACACTTCATTTCCATGTAAAACACTTAGTTTAGCCCATCTTTCAAACATTCAGCAACAGCTTCTCCCAGGGCCCACATGGAGGGACTGAGACACAGAATTAATGCCTGTTAGTATTAAATCGAAGCATACCGACACAATTACACTAGCATTTGTATATGCAGGATACAGCAAGTTGTGTTTAATATAAGAATTTTGAAAGATGTATGTTTCATTGAAGAAAATGCTTCCGCAATTAAGCTTTAGTAATCCATTAAGCTGTTAACAAACTGGGTTTCTTTCCCAAATGCATGTTAGTATTATAATGAGGGCAGTTCGATAAAAAACAATGAATCTTCATAATTTAGGGCTGACTTTGAGAAATGGGTCCAACTGAAGTAGCACAAGCATGTACCAGTAAATAAATATGCAATAAGTAGGCATATTTTCTAAATTTAGCATAAACTGATATTTCTCATTAACTCTCCTGCCATCCAGAGTGTTCTGGTAATATATTTTAGTGTTTTGATTTATGAAGACGTGAAAAACAAGTATTCATGTAGCTGTGTTGGTTACTCAGTCATCCATCTCACACTCCATTGTACAGTGCCTTGCAAAAGGATTCAATTCCTTTAAAAGTTGCAAAAGGATGTAGCTTCCATTTCATGATTATTCATCCTACAGTATTGACTGGGAAACCCAGGGACTCAACAACAAAAAGGTGAATCTCCTTCAGTGGTCCAGCCAAAGTTGTGACCTCAACCCCTGTGCCAAATCTGTGGCACTATTTCAAAATTGAGGCCCACAAGCATCATCCAGCCAACCTGATCCACCTGCTGCAGATTTACCAAGATGAATAGTAAAAAATGACTCCCAAAAGGTGTGCAAAGCTGGTAAATACCCCCAAATGACTTAAAGTTGTTCTTGCAGCAAAAGGCAGCACCACCTCAATTAATAATTAATGTCTGGGGTTTGAATACTTATTCAAGCAGCATATTTCAGTTTTTTCATTTCTTCAGTTTCATTAAAATATGTGCAAACAACTTACCTTCACTCTGACAATTTAGCGTTAGAGCATATGAGTTCACAATAAAAACACTGATTGGAAATATTTTTAATCCAGGTAATGCTAATAGCTTTCAAGGGGTATGAATACTTTTGGAAGGCACTGCATGCACACATCACAACTTTCAGTCCCGGAGTCCAGTTGTAACAGCCTTAGACATTCACACAATGATGTGTGCTGTATGTTCCCATTGCAGGTTAGACCTTCTCGTTGTAATCTCTGCTCGTGATGCTTGTTGTTGTTGCCACGCTGGGTTAGTGGATACCATGTTCTGGCACAGAAGACAGGTATGGGGTTTTACATGGGGGCAACCGTGTGTGTGTGAGAGGTAATAAAGAAAACATAAGATGAGTTAACCTGCCACGTCTGTGTGTTTATGTGACTCAATACTCACGGCATTAGAAGGCAACACTTTGAATGACCGTGATAATATAAATCTCGCATTTCTTTATGCCATTGTTACTGGACGATATTTTATGTATATCCCCAGTATCACAGCTTGTAAAGAACCTGCTGGGAAAAACTAGATTTTGCGCTAAAAGTTACTTATCACTACAATCCCAGTTGCTTAAAATACTAAAAAATCTTTCCTGATACTATCTGAACAGAAGCTAAGGGGCAGAAGACTGGTAAAGCTTATTATTATTATTATTATTATTATTATTATTATTATGGTGACCCGCTTGCCCAATCCAGGGGTCACTATGGTCTATTTCAAGAGTATGGAACACCTGCTGCATCAGCAGTCTGCCCTCTTGATGTTTAAAATGGCGTTTGGTTTATTGATTGATTGAGTGACTGTGAACTACATAGTAAACCATGTTCCAAGTTGACTTGTCGCCTCGAGCTGCTTCCCTGTCAGTGTCGCAGATGGTGGTCTGACTGATCCATGACAGTTTCTCAGCGCGACATCACGCTGTCTTTCCTGCGATGGTTTCTTTTCCAGTGTGGCCGCCAGATGTCGCTGCAGTTGCCGTGTGAAGTTGTCAGATCTCCGCTCTAAGCCTGCCTGTGCTGTCCGCTGAAGTCGGGCTCCGGCTCGGCTCTGCTGGGTAAAGATGGCGGCCGGCTCGGAGAGCAGCCCTCCTCCCTTTCCCCAGTCCGAGGACCAGGAGCCGCGCAACGAGTCGCGGGATGAGGACAGCGATGAAGGAGAAGATTTCTTCACGGGAAGGGTGAGTGATGTTTTTATATGTGCGTTTCTTTAAAAAAAAATCGCCTTCTCGCTTACGAGCCGCGGGGGGTGTGAGAAGTTCCTGCAGTGGAGCGGGAACAAGCTCGCTAGTCTTGTAGGCCGCCCTGCAAGCCTCGGGTTTTCCTTTGGCTTCATACCGGGATCCGCCACGGTCTCTACGGCGTTCTCGCACAATTGCGTACGAATTTGCATATGAAATTTATTTGGATTTTTTTTGTTTGGCTGTTGACCGGCAGCTATAAGTAGTCTTATACTAATTTTGTTAAAGCATTGTTATTTTTGTTGCGAATCCACAATGCATTGGTCTTTGAGCATTTGACCCATTTATACAGCTGGGTATTTTTATTATAGTAATTTAAAGTAATGTATTGGGCATAGGTTCTACAGCAGGAGTGGCGGGTGGGGCTCGAACCAGTAACCTTCAGGTTATAGTCTTTAACCACTAGGACACCTAGTGGCCTACATAGCTCATAATGATTGTTTTAAATTGTTGTGGTGCTTTGGGTCACGTCTCAACATGATCATCTGGTGCAGAGTCTTCAGATACTTCAATACTGCGCACCAAGTCTGTGGCAATATACTTCTTACATTGAAGTTTTATTTTACTTCCACTTTATAGCTAAACCATTTTAAATAATACAAAGGCACCCTTTTGTATAATTATATTTTACTCTTTCTGTTAACACAGCTTTCCTTAGTACATTGTGTGTGTTCGAAGGGGAAAAACCCTCATCAGTAGGTGCTTTGTGAAATTATGAATGACAGAAATATGGAAGCTGCAATAGGGGCCAGCAGGTGGCATAGCGGTTGAAGACTTTGTTTTGCAGTCAAAAGCCCTGACTTAAATCCTGACTCGTACTGTAGTACCATCTAGACACTTCTGTGGGAGACTGAGGATGTTGAAATTGCTGATCTGGAGGTAGAAAACTGCAGCCAAAAAGAGTGATATTCCTCCTTTCCCAGAATATTGATTAATATACTGTTGTTGTTCACATTTATTTTTTGTGTTTATCTGATGCCAAGGAGACTTGGAAAGTGATATAACTGACTTTACACTGATGAACTCATTCATACGTCAGTGTATTATAGTACCAATTCTTGGTGATTTTGTTATGGGTTCTACACCAGCCTTGTGGTAATGTTCAGCTCTGCTAATTCGGCACAAGTTTATGTTAAATTATTTTAATTTCCTACAGGGGAACCCTAGGATGGCCAAGTCAGAAACTCGTACAGTGCCAACTAACCTTTTTGGTGAACCACAAGCTGATGTCAGCGAGAGATTGATGACCAATTTTGGGAGAAAGAGCAACACTTTCCGAAGCAAAAGCACTGTCACTAATGCCAAATCCAGGTCGAATGGTGTATATTCAGACGCTGACCAGGACTTATTCTCAGGTATGTGTTTTCTTTTGCTTTGATGTTCCAGGAAATTTGTGTTCAGAAAAGCATTTTTAGTTTTTCTGGTATTTCTAGTTTGCTGAATGTTCCATTTGACCTTACTTTAAGCTATTCACTGGTACATTTAGTTGTTTAGTCATCCTCTGAGGATTCCTATATAAGACCCATCATATGTGCACCCCCCATCATTATAGCACTGTCAAGAATGCAGACACAAGCTGAATAAACACAAGATGTGCTGCTACATTTTTTCACAAAATTTAATCATGTTAAATTGTTATCTCTCTGTATTTTACTGTTCACAATGACTTGTGTACAGCTGTTAGCTAATCTCTCCCTTCTTTTAAGAGGCCAATATGAAGCTTTCTGTAGAGAGCCAGCAAAACTCCAGGAAAAAGGAGGCCTCTGCACCCTCTGTATCCACTCCTTCCTTTTCCAGTGTGCCAAAAGCAAAGAGACAACCTCAGATGCTGGAGGAGGTATGGCCATCAGTTCCATAAGGCACCTTGAAGCTTATTGAACTGCAGTTTATGCTTTTTTTGCATGAGCAAATAAAGAAACGATGACTGCTGCTGTAGTACCATGCAACAGACGGGCATCCTGGCTGTGGTTTATCCTGCCCAGCCCCCTGTGATTCTGAGAGAGGCCGTGGACCACCACATCTCTGCCTTAGGCTTTGGACAAGTGCTTATGAATAGCAAGTGCCACTGTATGATGATGCTTTGATCAATTTACTGCAGCTTGAAGAAGAGAGTGAGGACAAATTTGAGCTGCACATTGGAGTGACCAACCCTAAAAAAATTGGTAAGGTTCTTTTGCTCTATGTGGTCGAGCTAAAAAAAAAACAAAAAAAAAAAAAACAAATTGTCACAGTTGGAAGTGCAGAGGCTGAACACGACTGTTGGCAGTTCAGCTTAGTAACACATATTGATGTGTCTGCTCCTGTGTATAATTTTTGTTGTGCTTCCAGTGCAGTCAGAGGAGGGGTGCTGTGCCCTGCAGCTGCTGCCGAGGCCAAAGCAGCTCAGAACTACGCACATTAATTAGACTGACAGGGTCTTTTATTCCGTGTTTAGCTGAATATCCTGTTAGTTGGGCGGGTTGCCTGCTAATTTAGAGTATCTTATTTACACACCCCACTTTATGGCTGATGAAAGGGAAACATTAGCATGACTTTAACTTTAGGATGTTTAGATTTAGAATGTATTTTCTTTCATTTCAAACCTGTGTCTCTTTTCAGTTGCTGGGCTAATTTTTTCCCCCCCTGCTTATAGGTGATGGAATGAATGCATATATGGCCTATAAAGTGTCCACACAGGTGCGTTGATCAAAATTTAAATGCAATAAAAAATACACTAATTAAAGATAAGTGTATCTGTAGCATTGTGTATTGGCAGTTGTCAGTGCACTGAAAGATGTGTATATTGGAAAGGACACGACTGTGTGAGTACGGTTGCCGAGGTCTGAAGGGCTTGTTTCCTTACTCCTGGTGTTTTCAGACCACAATGCCCATGTTCCGGAGCAAGGCGTTTACAGTGAGCAGGAGGTTCAGTGATTTTCTTGGATTGTATGAGAAGCTTTCTGAGAAGCACTCACAGAACGGCTACATTGTGCCCCCACCGCCAGAGAAGAACTTTGTGGGTAAGGAAGCTCACTTTCAGAGTGTAATGGATTTTGTTGACGTTGTTTTTAAAAATAGGGTGAATAGATACAGAAATAATGATTCTGAAAATCTTCGTGTTGACCAGAATGATTTTTGGCATGGTTTTTGCTTGTAATATTTCATTCCTGTCCTAGTGTGTAATTTTGCCTAACAGGATTGAAGGTTGCTTGTACACATTTTCCATTGTAGCAGTACAGTTTTTGCATATAAAGATTGTTTTGTGATCGTTTCACAGGGATGACTAAAGTGAAGGTTGGCAAGGAAGACTCATCCTCTACAGAGTTTGTGGAGAGGAGGAGAGCAGCTCTGGAAAGGTCAGTCTGGAGCACAATCTGAAATTCACCACTCTGATCTGCGTGGCAGCCACACAGTAGGCTTCACTGAGACATTTTTGTACTGCAGTTTGTTCAAGGTTATGCTGACCTGTAGATATGTCGATTCTGCAGGTACCTGCAGAGATTGGTCTCTCATCCACACCTGCTACAAGACTCAGATCTTAGGGAATTCTTGGAAAAAGATGGGGTAGGAGTGCCTGAGTCTTGTATTTTGTGTTCTGCATTTTATATGTTTGTGGAAAGAAAGATGGGTACAGTAAGTGTTTTTATATTTTGTCTGTGTGGTTTTACCACTTGCGAAGGTTTTCATTTTGTTGATTTTATTTTATAAACTTGGTTTTTGTGTGTACGTGTTGTTATCAGTTGCCTAGGGCGGTGAACACACAGACCCTGAGTGGGGCCGGCTTTATGAAGATGATCAACAGGGCCACAGATGCGGTTAACAAGATGACAGTCAGGATGGACGAATCAGACATAGTATGTGTATGATAATTATTATTTTAACTAACATTAAATGGAAATCAGTCTTTCTATGTGGTGTATTTTATAATCTTTCTGTCATGTGGTGCATCCAGAAACTGTTTTTCCAGGGTGTGTCATCATGTTCTCAGTTTTGCTTGAGCAGAGTCAGGAAACTGCTGGACCATCATCTGTTCTGAGAACATCATAAATCCCCAGTGACAGTCTCCCTATGTTCTCTAACACTTCAGTGGTTTGAGGAGAAGCTTCAGGAACTGGAAAATGAGGACCAGCAGTTAAGGAAGCTCCATGCTGTCATGGACTCACTGGCTCTCCACAGAAAAGGTGGGGCTTTAGAATAAACTACTGTAGATATTAACGTTTATCCAGTGATTGTGTAGTGTCCACAGGTTTTTTTTAAATTTAAAACAATGTTTTCACTGAAGAGCAGAACATGAGGATTTGTGGTTCATATTATGCAACCTTTTTGTTTAATCCATGTGTGGCTTTGTTGGTTTAGTGGAAAATCTCTGAATCAGTTCTAACTCTTTATAGTGACTGTGAGAGGCACATTACAGTAGCTGACCTTGTTGGGATATTTTTGATCCAGAACTCTCTGGAAACACTGGGGGGCTTGCAAAAAGCATAGCCATGCTGGCCAGTTCGGAAGACAACACAGCCCTCTCCCGGGCACTGTGCCAACTGGCAGAGGTGGAGGAGAAGATGGAGCAGCTGCAGCAGGAGCAAGCCGGCTGTGACTTCTTCATCTTCACTGAGCTGCTCGCCGACTACAGTCGCCTTCTGGGAGCTGTAAGGGTAGGGAGCCTGCAAGGCACATGTTCTTTCACACCTAACTTTGTACAGTATGTCAAAAAAAATCACACATTCTGTATGACATACTGCTACTTGTAATGTATACACAGCAGCTTTTTTTTCACTTTACCTTTCTTAGTAAGCTTTACTGAACATTATTAAGTCTCCAAATACTATACTTTAGAGTTATGGTTTATATCCCAGCTTATCCACATTTCTGGGACTTGTTATATACGTTTAGTCAAAAAGTATTGACTGATAGCATTGCCACTAGAGGGCGATGCACTTCAGGATTGTGGTAAGGGGGGGGTTCAATGAACCTTTGTTGACCCTGTGTGACCAGTCACAAATTCTGGGGTCAAATCTGGCTCAGTCTATGTGGCACTTGTATGTTCTCTCTGTTTTCATATTTGTTTATTTCCGAGGATCAAACACGTGTTTAACGTTAATTCTTGTCTTTAGTGTGAGGGTGTATGAATGAATAAGTGTGTGTGATTGTCTTGCAGTGGACTGGCTTCCTAACCGGGGTGCCTCACACCCTGTGCGTCCACTATGACCCTGCATTGGACAGTTAAATTGACCAGTGACTTTGAAGTTTATTTGCTGCACTGCTCTACCTCACTGTTGGCTGTGCTCCTCAGGGCTGCTTTGACCAGCGTGTCAAGGCATGGCAGCGGTGGCAGGACGCCCAGGTCGTCTTGCAAAAGAAGCGAGAGAATGAAGCAAGGATGTTATGGGCCAACAAGCCAGAGAGATCACAGCAGGCCAAAGATGAGATTGTAGAGGTACCAGATGTGGAACCCTATGGTATATCAGGGGATATGGCTGCTATGGCAGATGTGCCAAAGTATTGTATTGTGGGCTGTGTTATGGACTGGTATCCATTAATAAAGTTAAATTTGGTTTTATTGTGTATTGTCATACAGTTTTTTTTTTTTTCCTCTTTGTTTGAATCACAACCTTGGGAAAACCCCTTTAGGACACAGAATTTAGCAAGACTGCAACAAAATGATCGTGCTGTCAACTACTATGTCCCGTATGAGTTTGTTCTCACTCCATTCCTCAGTGGGAAGCCAAAGTGAGCCAGTACGAGAGGGACTTCGAGAAGATCTCTGCAACCATCCGCAACGAAGTTGTCAGGTTTGAGGTATGGTGCCTCGGCTGTTATAAAGCAGGAATATGCGGAAGGAAAGGAAGGATTTTTAAATGGTTTTTAAATGGTTTTCAACAGAAAGAGAAGACCAGGGACTTCCAGAGCCAGATCATAAAATATTTAGAGGCACTTCTACACTCAGAACAGAAGGTTTGTTGTGTCTACAATTTGCTTTTTCCTCAATTTGCTATTTATATGTTGCATTATGAGTAATGGAACAACTGATTGTTAAAATACTTGAAAAACGTTTTTTGTTGTATTTGAATATTTGTGCGTCAATCTCTCATCTAGATCCTGAAATACTGGGAAGCATTCCTACCTGAAGCAAAGTCAATTGCTTGATGGAAAGCATAAATACAGAGGAACATCGGCTGCCTTTTTTATACATCTTACCTCTTGCCTATAAACCAAGTAAAGAAAGCAGGACGTGTGGAGAAAGGGAAGAAATACAATCTGAATAATTTTTAGCAAACATTGTTCTTCAGTCTAACGTTTTCATGTTTCATTCAGCTTTCATGTTTTTGCACATTTAACATCTGTACAGATGTTTTGGGGAAATAACTGGCAGGCTTATCTGAACATTTTTATTTTAAGCACTTTGTTGGGGGGGGGGGGGGGGGG
>UFQX01000474.1:254019-301368 GCA_900497675.1 Arapaima gigas | reverse complement strand
GGGGGGGGGGGGGGGGGGGGGGGGGTTGCTCTCTCTTATCGATGGCACCATACAGATCAGCACTGTTTATTGTTTGCGTACGACAAACCTTAAGTCTCTTTTCCAGCACAGTGGATTCTGCGCTGGAAATTGTTTGGATTTTGTGTTGTTTTTTAGGATGCAGATCTTTGGTTGAAAAGTGAAATGTTGTAGAAACTTCATATTTGGACTGACTGGCACTTCTGTTCAGCTGTTGCAGGAGGGGGTGAAGTTACTTGTCAGTTAGTGGTGGCTAAGCCAATTTTTACCAGCGAGAAAGAAGACAATATAACACTCTGAATCGTAAAGACTACACATCTTTCTGGGTCAGCTGTTGGCCGCTCTTTATACACAGTTGAGAGCAGTCTTCAGAGTAGTGCAGTAAGGTTATTACAATGAAAAATTTAATGTTTTTTTTTTTTTTTACATTATCCGACGAAATTTGGTTTAGGTACGAAAATTGGTGAATTCTCCTCTGGGGAACAGAGGAAACGGGTACTATAGAACAGGACCCCCACTGCTCTTCAAGTGGATGACGACAAATCCCACAAGACATTTTCAGTTTCTGAACTTTGACTATGAATTGCTGTGAAAGCATTATACAATTCTGTCTTGAGCAGAGACAAATTTGAAATGGGCAGGAAAGGGTTTACAATAATACCACGGAGCTGTGAGACAGTTGTTGCAGTTTACCCTCCTCCATTATGTGTATTGCTTGTCATGCTTCCAGAGCGGAGCACACTTTCAGATGCACTGGTATTAACATGCAGTAATTCTACTGTCATGTTGTTGGGGATTTTAGCTGCAAAAGAATGATTCCTGAAACCTGATACCTCTCTGTGCCAAGGCCGATTTCTAGTCTGTGATCTCCTATCCAGTGTGTTTTATGCAACACCTGTGAGCCCCATTCATACAGGAATTGTGATCCTTAGACTGCGTCAAACTGCGTGTTCAAGAGAAACTTGACTGGTAACCAGCTGAGTGAAATGGATCAAATTCTTTAAAATTTTGGATAACTGTCACCTAAGCAACAAATTCGTAGAAGTCCGGGCAGTCATTCAGGGTTTTATTGTTACAACTCAACGTACGATAAAGACCCGTGTCGACATTCCTGTTTGTTCTTGTTTAAAAGTGTTTCGTTTGTTATTTGTTTTTATCAAAAGACAATGTTTGATTAAAAATTTTTTTTAAACACAGGTTCTTGTTCAAGGCACAACTGTTGGTGAATTCAGTGTTTTGTTTACTAATCTGGTAACAGATGTCAGACTGTTCATTTACTCAAAGCTGAGTACAATTTCTGGCTTTTCAACATCCTGTTGGAACATGATTTTCAAGTTTTAAAAACAAGCATCTTTGGCTGCATTGCAGTGGCCTGTAAACATACTTCAGGGATGTTTATTGAAGCAATTCATATTCACCTGGACAAGAAACTGTTTTTAATGACCATGAATTACTGAAAATAAAGATGTTTGATAAAATGAATGGCTTTAAAGCCTTAAGTTTTCAATCGGTGGGAAGAAGGAACAGAAACAGAATTTTTTTAGCTGTAAATACTTGTTACGCATAAGTCAGTGTCTGAGAACTTTCCCCAGCTGTGATGGAGTTTCAAAGACGGTTTTATGTCGTCTCAGAATGGTGTACATATTCTGCTATATTGTGACCCATGGTTTCCTACAGAAGTTGTGACAAAACTACATTTGGCTTTCTTGTAAAAAGTGGGCCTGGTGATACTGGTTTGTCAAGAACTTGTGCTTTTGTACAAGTGATCTACTTTTTTGTTCAGAAGCCAGTGGGACATTTACCATCTAGTCAGAAGAGGGCACTGTAAGAGCAGAGATCACAAGACAACATCTGACTACATTGTCAGACATCCCCAATACTTGACACCCAGTCTTCAGACAAGCACTTCTGGGACAAATTGGGTCTGGATTTGAGCCATCAATGAAGACCTGTTTACCTGATCACAGTGCTACATTTTTTTTATAGAAGTCTTCATAGCAGATATCTAAAAGTGCAGTATATACAAAGCAACTTGAATACATTAACATTCGTGCTACTGAGACCTCACTAATGCATCTCGAGGGTGCGTGTGTGTGTGTGTGTATATATATGTATATATATATATAAATATGTATGTATATGTATGTCATAGTGAGAATCACAAATAAGAAGCAACACATCCACTAACACCTAGGAGAACGTCTGTTGGTACTGTGGACCATCTAGATGTTAAAACCTTGCTGAACTGTAGAACCAAGAAATGAGAGACAGCAACCATAACCAAAATCAAGTCCTTTATTGAAAATTTGTTCAATACAAAAAAATATTCTCACCCTGTACCCAAGTGTATTGCTCTGCCACGCAATGTTAATGCTGACACAAGGCTAAGACCTGCTGCTGGTCTTAAACACCTTAGTGTGAGGAACCCTTTGACAACCATTGTACCCATGAACCTCAAGTATCTTCCCAAGTAATGAAAAATTTGATCCATACCACCAAATTATTCCTTTGGAACTGCAAAAGGCTTGGTTACTTCAATCGTGCCACACTCGTGAATGATCACGTCTTTAACAGGCCTATCCCTTCCATCTGTCTTTGTGCTCTCAATTTTTTTGACAACATCCTGTAGAAAGAACAAAATAATTGACTCAAGTCTCCAGCATAACCTTATTTTAAGCATATGTAACAAGCAAGGCCATTACAATTAGACCCTTCCTCTGGTATCCAAATGTAAGTTCTTGAAAATCTGTAATGCAAATGTCTCGATAGCAAAGAAGCTCTGCCCAAAGTTTCCTGATTTTATTAATAATTTCTTAAATTAAAGTACACGATGAATATTCCTATAACAGTGAGATGTCAGAGCTTACCATGCCTTCCAGAACCTTCCCAAATACCACATGCTTTCCATCCAGCCACGGTGTCTTAACAGTGGTGATGAAGAACTGAGAGCCATTGGTGTCTTTTCCAGCATTGGCCATGCTCAGCCACCCTGGACCATAGTGCTTCAGCTTGAAGTTCTCATCCGCAAAACGGTCCCCGTAGATACTCTTCCCTTCAGAAATGGAAAGAATTTGGCATGCAGTGTAAGACTGGGCATTGAATGGAGAAGCTCTCCTTACTAGCCTGTCACAAAGAGTTATTACTAACCTCCAGTGCCATCTCCTCTGGTGAAATCACCACCTTGGATCATGAAATCCTTGATGACACGATGGAACCTGCTGCCTTTGTAGCCAAACCCTTTCTGTTGAGAAACAATTTTTGAATCCATGATGTAAAATAATTGTAATTTTTGTGCCCCCTTCTAAGTGTGTGACACAGCACACACAGCTAGCCAGTATCTGTGCATTTACCTCTCCGGTTGCCAACGTAAGAAAGTTTTCCACTGTTTTCGGGACGGCTTTGCCAAACAGTCCAATGACAATCCGGCCAGCATTCTCCTCCCCAATTTCAACGTCAAAGTAAACCTACAAAATAAGAAAACATGTTTAATGATATTTTATTTTGGGAAATACAATGTAGACGTCAGCTTGTCAGATCTAACATTGGCGAGAGAAAAACTGTACAAATTCCGTCACGAGATGCAGCAGTTAGTGATGTAGTTAGAGCTGTTACTTTGCAATTGGCAGGTTTTTGGTTTGAATCCCATTTCGACTGCTGTACCCTTGATTATAGTGCTTTGCCTGAATTGATACAGTAAAAATACCAGGCTGTTAAAATGGGTAAACACTGCAAGTTAATCAGCATTGTAAGTCGAATTACACAAAGATGGCTAAACAGGGTAATACAACAGCAAAACAGCTAACTCGTGCATTTTTGGTTTAAATCCAGTTCTATGTAGAGTTTGCATGCTCCCCCCATGTGCTACCTCAGTTCCACTTCTTAAACTCATATTTACCTAAATGTGCTTATTTCTTTTGTGATTGCAGTGTTTTAGTTCCTGTCACATATATTTCAGATACAGTGTTGACTACAAACGGCCTGTAGCGTGAGTATGTGAGTGTGAACGGGTGTGTGTGATAAACTGGCATCCCATCTAGGAAACCCTGCATCAGACAAATTTCAGGATAGGCTCTAGACCACCATGATCTTGCAGTGGACAGTTACTGATAATGGATGATGTATGGTCAGCAAAAAAATTAATAATAATGATCATCAAACTGCACTACATGCATGAACCTAATAACAATGACAGTATCAAGGCACTACTGTTCTGTTTCCATTACATTTGCACTATAAAATGGGTTCAGACCTATCTTGGCATGGTGCCCTTGTTAGTTTTGCCTCTGTGTAGGGTGTTAGGTGTTAAGGTGCTGAACGGCGAGGCCTTTCCCTCATTCCTCGTCTGATCGCAGGGGATGGACGTGATCACACGTACTGAGGTGTTTCTGCTAGGCAGCCAGGTGGTCCAGGCCACGTGGGGATCCAGATCCAGAACAACGCAGGTTTCCGTCAACCTGCTCTGTTGATCTCGTCCGGCCCAGTTCGGCACGGGACACGGCGTTCCGAGCAGTAATCTTACACCACTGATACACCATAACTGCTCCAGTAACACCGCGCCGAAACGACACTATAACCATTTTGCAACATCGAGACGTTTCCACACCGTTTCAGCGCTGTTCCAGTGCAGCCGCTCGACTACACTGGGTCTCCCACCTTCGTCGTCACTTTGGGGCCCTTCTTCTTCTCCTCAGCCTGCGATCCGCCCGGGAAGAAGAGGAACATGAGCGATCCGACGATGAGAGCAACGGCAAACAGAACCTTCATTTTTCTGTCGCAGATCCGAACCATGAGACGGACAAGACGGCGGCCGCGGCGGCGCCGGATCGGGGCGAACCAGGAAAGGGACGGGGAGGGGGAGGGGGAGGGGGAGGGGGAGGGGCGGGCAGTGGGAGGATAGTGGGCGGGGACTGACGGGGGCGGGGAAATTAGTCATAATAGGAGGAAAAGGGGGTTGGAGACTTGGGGAAAGTGGGAGGAGACTAGCCGGTGACGAGGACGACACGAGGAGGTGACTGGACGCGCGGAGAGTGAGGAGACCGTTGTCAACACCCACTTTATAGCACACCAAGCAACAATGTAAATAAAGGTATTTACTATTTATCTCTTTATACAATTGTATAATGAATGGAATCCATACTGTTGTTCACATTTTACTTTACATCAAATAACTGCATGTTTTCAGAAATTAAATTCGCTAATTTCAGCAATGAGGAATGGGGGTTCAGTGAGGCATTAAATGTAACCTGCACAGCAACTGACCACACAATTGACCATAAATGAAAAAGGACTTCTTCAGCTCTGATGACTCAGGATCATTGAGGAGCCCTAGAAAAAGCTGAGGGAATAGTGCACATACGCAATGAGAGCACCAGCGAACTCAAAATACATAGTCCTCGATTTGCGATCTACTCGACATACGACGGCATGCACTTACGATGGTCAATAATAATAATAATAAGAATGCAGTCGATGAAAATTATTTTTAATGGCTTCCAATAATTCTGGTAAGCGAATTAGCATTTTATACCTAATTAAAAAATGTGTACATGTCTTGTTCAATGTCATGTACCTATACAGCACAGTATAGTGATGTTATAACGTAACTATAGCATCTACCAACAGCTGTAAAAAAGCATACACTATGACACCATCGAGTGCTTATCACTTTTAGCTTATACTGTAGAACATTTGTAAATAAGAAACATAAAGCCCATTAATTTAAACTGTAATCATGTTTAAGGGTTTCACCCAATCCAATGGGTTTTGTTGCATTTGGTGATCTCCCTGCTGTGTGTGTTTGGGGTGAGTACTGCAAATTTGTGTCTGCACTGAGCTTTGAATAAAAGGCAGCTGCACAACTGGACAAAATAGCTTCTTATCAAGAACACCTATAAGGAACCAGATGATAACTTGAAATGTTATATATTCATATCACCAACCCCCAGTAAAGATACAGTAGGTTTTATTTCATGTTACTTCATACTGCATATATAAAGTACAAAATAATAACATGAATGAAAGCAAAAAATATAAAGTTTTAAGCAGCCTTATAAATTGATTCAATGCTAGTTATATTGTATATACATATATTTTCTATAATTATAGCTTGTGGTCACCCTATGCACAAAGTATTTGTGTTTTTTTCTCATAATAGATTCACAGTAAACTTGAGTTGTAAGACCTGATCTTAGTTAACTGATTTGTATGTTTTGATATTGAGATTGATGAGCTGTCCCAGGCATGTTTAAAAAACCAGAAACGATCTCACTGAGGATGTCTCAGGCTGACCAGGAAATTATGAACAAGGTCATGCACTGCCTGTAAAACCAGGTTGGTAAGTGTCAGCAATGAATCATAGTATGCTTTCTTCTGCTCTTATTAATCTTTATTTAGCGGCCACCCTTGCCCCAGATAACTTTGTTTTAGATAATGATTTACCAATGATTTGCAGTTTTTCTGTAGTGTGGGAGGTGGGTGTGGTGCCCGGAGGATACCCACACAAAATCAGGAAACTGCATGAACAGAAAACACATCAAAGCCTGGAACTATGTTGCCACCTGATACTTGGGAACTGCTGAGCTTCTGTGCTGTATAATGCAGATTTTTAGGCCTACTTTGCATTTTCAGTTACATAATGATTTACGGTGGCAATACATAATTATATGAAATGTTTAATGAGTCCGGTTTGTAAGGTGAAAAAAACAGGATATGATACCCCTGATTTTGGCTCCCTCTTCTGTAAGCTCTGGGCAACTTTCTCCAGGGGGGGTCAATGTGAATGTATTCAATGACACCACAGGCATGACAGAAAGTATCAGGACAGTACACGACATTGACACAAAGTCTAATGGGATCAAGGGGTGTTAATACACAGGGGCTTTAAAGAAGCAAAGACATGGTGATGCCCCGTGAAATACATAACAAGATTAGAGCGCAGGACTTCACAAAGAATGAATGGATGCTACTGAATGCTTGCAATTGTGTTCTCACTCTGAACAATGCAAACGATAACAATTCTAACACTTTACGTACTTTGCACTTTGAACACGGTCAACACTGTTTAGCGCAATGCTGTGAGTAACAATTTCAACTTTAAAACAATTCTAGTTACTTAGTGTTTTTCACTGCATTTTAAAGACAAAATAGTGATTGTCAGTATGAAAATATATACAAACATATCCCATTGCTTTGATAAAACATCTGTTAATATCCACGGGTTTCGCTTCTTCACTTATGATACTGATATTTAGAAAATCCACGTGAAATTATTTCTTCCAGGGTGAGACACAAATACGTATTACAGGATAGAGAATGAAATATATTTAATTTATAGCAACACTAGCCACAACGACAGGGTTAATACACATATTAGTAAGGCCAGTAAATAAACCAGCATAACCAGGCAGACAGAACATGACGTTGAGCAAGCGAGGATTTATAAACGTTCAGTAACCCGGAAGCAGTTTTAGTCCTGGGCGGGTGGAGCCGCGACAGGACTTCCGGGAGTGCGCGAGCCATTCAGAGCAACGGACGAAAGGAACGAGAAAAAACGGCGAAAAAGAATCAAGGAAAAAATAAAGCTTTTTATAGCGCGTCACAAACGCCTTGGCGCGGGAACAGAGAAGAGAGGCTGCGAAGGGAGGACAAGTGATCTGTGGGTTCTGTCAGCGTGACGAAAGTGAGTTTGAGGTAATTGGAAATGTGATGTGTGTATATGGCCGTTTCCTCCTTGGCGTGAGGAGAAAGAAAGCAGTGAGTGCGATCGGGGCGCTGCTGTTCTCTGCACTTCCGAGGCGAAGCGGCCCGCGGACAGCGCGGTTTTGCCCCAAACAGCTGCCCTTGTCATGGCCTTGTGTAAGGTGTGTGTTCGCCGCTAGCACCTCCTGAAGCGAAGACAAGATAGTTATCTGATCAAGTGATCATCTCCACAGGGAGCTTCGATCACTCACGACGGAACTAGTTAACTACCAACTAACTGCCCACTGCAGTTATTTCATCACTGTGGGAAATTCTTCGTTTGGCTGAAGTATTTTTCTGTGTCAGACCTGGGATATACTGCCATTATTCAGCAAAGTATCCTGGTGATTCATTTTGTTGTTCAAAATAGTTACCAGTTGCGGGCCTTATAACTGTGAGCGGTCTGTTGGTTCGGTGGTTAACTTTGGAGACAGAAGCGTCATGAGTGACTGACTTGGTGGTCCAAGTAGATTACTAGCTGAGTACTGTCAGATTACTGGTTACAGTCACCGAATGTAGACAGGTTCTGGTAGCTGACACTTGGAACAGCCGCACTAATGCTTGTGATATAATGAAGCCAGGTTGTTTGTTACTCTTTGTATGTGAATAAAGCTGTAGTTTTGTGTATTTGTATCTTTGTGCTTTGAATAGTTAATCTCCTCTATTCCTCACTTTCTTGACGGTGGAGCTGGTGCTCTGGCCTGGTTCACATTCCGTCCTCCTTTACTCCAGCATGATGAAGGTGCCAGGTATAAGGAAACCCCCTGGGATCAGGGTGATGGGGTGAGAAGTCACACATGGACAGAGCCACATAGTGACTGCCTTCAGGGGAATGATATGTTCTGCTAGAAAAGAAATTTTCTCTGTGGAATACATATATTTTGCTCTGCATATTTATTTTTTTTAAAGAGTACTGTTTATTATTGACTCTTGTTTAATGTTAAAAATATGTTAACTTGAAAAATGCCGAACTTTAAGATAAGGTGGCTCACGACATTAATTCTCATTTTTTTTATTGTTGAATGTATGAACTTTATTGACTTTGTGGCATCACATTTCCTGATTTAAAAATACCTTTTTTCACTAACACTAAAACATGAACTTCAGCTATTTTTTTTTTTGAAGAAATTCTTACAAGTTGTAATGGTTTTTTTTTTAAACTTTACAGAAGACGTTCAGTCTAAAATGATGTGGCCTGATGCTTCTGTAGCCCTGCAGTAGTGCTCATTGCAATTGATGTTATCTGCGACCTTTGATATACTCTCATCTCCAGTTGTAAGCTGGTTTTCATGTAATATTTGCTCTTAATTACTCTACTGAAATAATTAGTTGGTTAATAAGCCTCCTTGCCCTGTGTTTTAGGTGTGAGTCCAGTGACAGTTAAAACGCATATCTTAGAAAACGTGCAAGGCTGTGCTACTTGAGGTCCCGGAGTCCTCCATCGTTTAAGGAGCATCAACCTTTTGAATGTTTTCGCAGGAAAAAAAGTGCAAAATCTATCCTTTTGCAGACAAGTCCATTTCCACAAAATCATGCTGCATCTTAACACAACATTATGGCAGTGAAGCCATAATTTCAATGTTGTGAAAATTTGATTTAGCTTGAAATGGCTTCTGTGTACATGTTTATATGGTAAAGATTTAGAATAATGTCGAAATACACACCAGAATTCTTTGAATGTGGTCCCCCAATATACTTTTAAAGGGTGTGATGCATCAGTCTGCAAAATAATTACCTTTATATTGAGTCAGTATGATTTAATTTCAGCTTGCTTATGTCCTCATTGGGCTTTTTGCTCATCATACTCTAGATGCACAAAATCATTTTCATGTTTTTGAGTCCATACTGGTTTCTATTTGTGTCTCATAAATGTGTGTTTTAATACCTATTATTATGTGTGTGGTGGTTTTGTTGCCACTACAGTACATTTTAAAAAAAAAAGATGCATAATTTTTTGGCAAACCACATAGAACTTTTTTGCTTTTTGCAAGTTGTCAGTCTCCAAAGTTGTCAGAAAATATTTAGTTGTTGCACTGTGGTTTCTATTTTAGACCGTTTCTTTGGAAAAGAAAAGTTTATTAGCCCTTGAGATGGAGTAATGGCAAATATTCAAGCCTGCTTGTACTGACCCATTGCACGCTTGTCTTGAAATGGACATACAGCTTTATTAAGAAGCTTGCCATTCAGTTTTGGTCTGATCAGGTCAGAGACACCATTATTTAATTTAGTCTTTACTGAAGAGTGTTTAAAAAAGTCTGTTTTGGAAACAGTAAAACCTTGTGCAATAGTGGTCTGGCTCATGTGTGGTAAAGATGTATAATAAAATCCAGCTGTTCATCTTTTCTGACAAAAAGTAGAGGGAGGGAAGGAATTATTCAGTAAAAATTTTGTGGTGTTTTTTTTTGGGGGGGGGGGGGCTTCAAGGCTTCCACCAGACAGGTAGTTCTGGTGGAGCACTCCGCACAGTAAGCTGTCTTCAGTTCTTTTATTGGCCTAGGTGGGAGGAAGATGTTGTGAGACTGCCGTCATCGGAAGCCAATGTGTTTACCATCTCCTTGCAGGTTTACATTCGGCAAGAGGCTCACCAGCAGTTTGCGGAGGCATGTTGGCGCTAGCCTTGGTCACTCACCACTGAGGCTATCTGTGGACATTTGGAAGCTCATAGGTGGGTAAAGCACTGGCTGGTAACTACTCTCTTTACTGTGCATATTTTCTTGTGTTCTTAATTGGTGTTGCTGGTTGACATTAATTTTTTATTGTATTTTGTATTTTATTGTATATGTATTCAGATACAAGGTTGTTACTTTCATAATCAGGTTTTAGTATTATTATGATCCAGGACAAAATACAATGACACAATGTCTGCTAATTTTGTATTATGTGAATAGATGTTGCTTCTATAACAGTAGGTATATGTATAAGTATGTGTTTTATGTGCCTTTTTTATTTTTGGAGTACTGCCTTGCCTTCTACTCAACCTCATTGTCATCACTTTTTTCTGATGTCTTTGTGTGGTTGCATAGATGTTGCATGACGTTGTGCTGAAAACTACCTAAAGTGTCTTGTTTCTTGCTATGAGTCACTTGTGGCCTGATACTTGGAAGTTTATAGTTGTATGGAAATTAGTCCAGAAGTCTTTCATCTTTGGTCAACCTGTTTTGTCACTTAAATAACACAGCACTGTGTTTTGAATGCTTTTAGGTTTCAATGCTTTAGGTAGTAGTTTTGGTGTTTGAAAACAGATCGGAGCCGCAGCTTGTTTTGACTTTGAAACTGAGACTTGTTTCATCAGAATTGAGTCAGTTTGGGCAGCAGAGGCAATGTGGAGTACGAATGTGGTGGGATATTCTAGGATTTCATTGAGGTATTGTTAGAGGCTAAAATTTGTAGACTTTAAACCAAGGAAATAATGGTGGGACTTGCGATGAAAATGTTTTTTGGTAGTAAGCCATCATATCAAGCTAGCAGTGGTAGTTTAGGCATTGGGATAATTTGTGTCTGTTCTATTTTGGTTTTGCCCACCAGATTTCAGCACATCAGGAAAAAAACCCACCGCTTAGATTAAAACGTTCTCAGTTAATTTTTAATTAGCTCTGGGTATTTCTTTGTTACTTAGTTAAATATAAAAAAAAACAAGTCAAAATTTTTTGAATTATTTTTCAGAAAGTAAATACTGTCCATCAGCAGTCCAACTTATTCAGCTCATCAAGGGTTTAGTGATGACCTTATGTCCTTTTGGAACCCGTGCATTTAAAACCCTTCATCACAGTTTTTCTTACACCTTCTTTCAGAGCTGTATGTTTTCAGGACTGTTATATGTAAAGGAAAACATTTTATTCTGCTTGAAAGGGTTTGCTGTGGTTATATGCTTTTTGGGTGGGAGGCAGAAGGCCATAGACGAGAGAATACCAATGTGAACTCACTATAGCAACAAAAATTGTTTAGTTTGTCAGTATGTGAATGTGTTGGCAGTGGTGTGTTCATTTTAAAAAGATAGATGAACCCCTTTAATATGTCACAGAGTTTTGCTCACAGTATTATGTAACATATATCTTCAATAATCTGTTGAAAATAAGCTCTTTTTCTTCCTAACTCCAGTCTCTGCCCTAACAGGTTGGAATAGTCTCTTTTTCTCTGTAAACAAATTCGTGGTCTCATATCTTTGGTGGTTTTGCCTGTTAGTATTGTGATGTGTGCAGCACATACGATTAGCTCATTTGTGTACGAATCTGTTATATTATGGACTTGTGACGTCATCCAAACGGTGTGTTCGTTATATTCCTCAAACTGTGTAGACTTGGTGTATTCCTTACTGATGACATATTTATGATGGTGATGGCAGATACAGCAAAGGATCTCTTGGAACACACTGGTAATGACTTTGTAACAACATTACAAGAGTGTTGCAGGTATTTTATAGACTTGGTTTCACTTTTTCTTAATCTTTGTACTTTATACTATTTGGCTATATTTACTACCAAATAAATGGAAAACTGTGACTGTTTTATTGTATTTTCCATTGGCAAAGTGCCAACTCATGTTGAGTGATATAATAAAATATAATAATGGCAGGTAGCAAAGTGATGAGGAGGGCAATTGGCTGCACTTTTTTGAAGTTTCTTGTTAACAGAAAATAAGCAGTCACCTGCAATTAATTTGCATGCAGGCTACGTAACACATTAGGTAGACTGGTGGTTAGGAAACTAAATATGACATAAGGTCCCAGGTGGAGTCTGGTTGTTGTGCTCAAGAGACATTTATAACCAGAACTGGTTCAGTGAAAAAAGTCCAGCTGTCTAAATGGATAAAAGTAGGCAAATGGAAGCTGTGTGAGTGTTTGGTGGAATGTGATGGACACAGCTGGGAGTTGGTCAGACTGTAGGGCTGTGAGGAGCAGCCGCAGAGCCCGGTGAAGCAGGGTGGGGAAGCTCAGCAGCCCCCTCCTAGGCTGCTCTTTCCAGTAAAGGTTAATGACTCTGAGTGCAGCTTCAGAACACTTCTAACGTCTATCTCCGTATAGAACCGAGATGGACTGTTGTGATGTAAAATGAACACAAAGGCACAAGAAGTGTGCCTGAAGAGAATGCAGACTTGGTTGTCCTTAGTTTTCTCCTCAGTCCCTTTTCTTATGAAATTTTGAGTTTATTTTATTTTACACTGCAGGTTGCAAAGGGAGCCTGCTGTATATACAGGGACCCATGATATTGTGCCCTTCGCTTGGTATGATGTCAGCAGACTATAAACCTGTATCTTAAGTTTTTGTTGTACCTGCAGCAGAGTAGGGTGCTGGAGCAGCTGCTGGCTCTTCCATATATTAAGGAACTGTTTTTATTCATTTCAGTGCAACTTGTTTGTACATGTGTTCAGGCAGTTTTTGTATGTGATACTTTCCTCTAAACTGTTGCCATGCCTTGTTGCTCTTGTCATTCCTAGGCAGATAAATGTGCTCCTGGATCTGTCTATGCCTCAGTGCTTCAGTTCTGTGCTGTATTCCTGCTGTCTGTGCTGCTCAGGCGGTGACATTGTGTGCCGAGGGCGATGGGGAAGTTCAGAGCTGGAATTGATACAACTGGAACTGGTCTTGAGTTGATTTAGAGCCAAAAGAGTCATTTGTTACACTTTTATGGATTTAAATAACTGTCAAATTTGGTATTACAATGTGTTGCTGTTGTCACCTGTGCAAGAGTTCAAAAATTTACGTGAGTAGGATATCTAACTGGTTAAGTGCAATATAAATTTAGAAAGCTGGTCTTTAAATGCAATAGAGATGTTTAAAGCTGCAAAATTTGAATAACTTGCATAGTGTAGTGTCTGTGTATCGCTATAGTAGACTGTAATAATTCTTAACATCCCAGTGTGCATGGTGTTGCCATGCGATCGTAACTAAACTGATCTGCAGGACCCAGGTCACTTAGATGCTTCAGTTGTGTGTGGGGAAATTATTCACAAGCCATAAACATTACTCACAGGGCCCTCACACTCTCACAGATTTGAGACACTATTTCAAAATGATAGGGGTTTATAAAAATTAAACAAGTTGCCACAGCATTATAAGCAAAGAAGTTAAGGCGAGCAAATATTCTGTTTTCAGTGTAGACAGAAAGACTTATGCAGGATATTAGCTGTTGACTGTCATTAGGTTAAAAGTGTCTCTTTTTAATAAAAAAAAACATAGAAATTAACTTCTGCTTAATTGAGTTTTGATAATTGTTGCAAAAAAATATAACAATATTGTAACATATTCTATGAAAAGATATTTGCCAACTAACATTCCCTGAATGCTAATTTTTTTCACTTGGTCATATATTTGAACATACTTACAGCTACAGTATATTTTAAATAACATTTTTTCATTTAGATGTTTAAACTGTTTCCTAAATTTTTTTTTTTTCCAGGCAGTTTGTCTTCAAATTTCCTAAAGGGGATAATGTGTTCCTGACTCAAAGTAGTGTATTCTGTATAGATGCTGAAAAGTGAAAATCTGCATTTTAGGTTAAAAAGATAAAGTAAATCCTGAGGGGAAAAGTAAAAATATTGCCCCACTATTGAGACACCAAGTAGATTTTCACCTCTTTTAGAGATTGTGAAAGCAATTGGTGAATTTCTATGTTTGGGATACTCAATCCTGCTGTGGAAAAGAAACCAGTTCCTTTATCACTGACCACAGTGTGCTCATGTCTCCCCAGTATTCCCAGTTCTGTTTGTTTACTATTGCACTTATTCTGAGAAACAGGAATGGAGATGCATTATGTCTAGACATCTGCATTGGCGCACGACTGGCATACAGAAGAACAACTAACTGCATTCTGTCCAAATACCTGACCTACAGTGTGCCTCCCACATTATAGCCATGCCTTTGTGTCTGGAAATAGCAGCTTCCTGCTCCTGTGATACATTAGAGCTGTACACACCCATCTTTGCTCCTGAACAGAACCTACACAGGGCAATGGCTGCTGTCTTAGCACAGAGCAATGGTGGCCAACGCCTGATCAAACAAAGCAGAAGGATGGAGGATGGGGAGGGCTTCCTGTTGTGCTCCTCGCCACTGAAATGACCTGCCAGGCTTCCCGTGTCCCAGCTAAGCCTTTTAAAGGTCTCAATTATTCATGAGGCCTCCCTGATTCAGTTCCTCAGCGTTTCACATTTTCCCGTTGGAAAACGCCATACATCAGGGTTTATTTGGTTTATTGATTTGCTGCACTTTCCCAGTCTTGAAATGGAGTGATAGTTTTTTTTTTTTTTTCTTTTTAGTTTAAACCCCTACTTGTATGCATTTGAGTGTTTACTCATCTCTGGTTCATTACTAAGAATGTAGACATCTCTTCTGTAACACTACATAAATAAAAAGATTCTCGGCGCTTGTGTTTTATTGGCAGGTTTTATACAGTGTTCTTGGATCTTTTTTTCTTTTTAAATGCCTCAGTCCTGTTGTTTCAGCTAGTAGACTGGTTGCTTTTATGTCAGGTTCCATGCTGTATTTGAATTTTTTTTCCTTTCCTTTTCTCCTTATTGGAAAATGTTTGGAAATGATGTACCTGAATTGTTCAATCCTCAATTTTAAAAATTTCGATTTTTACAAACTGCCACAGAGATTAAATAGGTTTTTTCAATATCTATGATTTTTCTGTTTTTAGGCATAATATAATGGAAATTTAAATATTTAAGTAATTTTAAACTTTTTTGCAGAAAATAAGTTCACCAGTGCGTGAAATAGTATCAAAATTGTCTACAATATTATCTCAAAAAAGAACCATCCATCTCCATTGTTAGTTTCACGAAGGTGGCAAAGCACCTTCAGTCCCCTTATAGTTATGTTCTGATTGAGCAACGTATTCACTGCTTTTTGTAAATAATTTACTTTGCTGTATTTATGTATGTATGTTACTGTAGTATAAAAAAAGATTGTAATAAAAATTGTTACTCAAATTTGTGTTTTTGATTTTCCCGGGCTTTCGCCATATCCGGAAACCTGCTCCTCGTGTATTGTCCAGAAAATCGAGGATGGATTGTAATTCATTTCTGAGTATTTAGCATTAATAGAAGCCATTTTTTTCCCCATGTTGATACCAAATAGTGTTTTTTTAAAAGAACAATAAAATGTATCATTCTGTTAATCCACCAATACTGTTGTCATTGTAATTATTAGATGAATTGGATATTGGTCATTCTGGAGTGTAAGAAGATGCTGGTTAGTTTATAGGATGATGTTGATTTAGTGGATTTGTTTCCTAGACAGATGGTCTCAGCCCCAATGTTTAGTTTCAGGGCAGTCCAAATTTGCCGTTATCCTGATGCTGTCTTGTTTTTAAAAGAAGAGAGAAGTGTTGCATATTTGTTGTCTCGTTCCTCTCACCAGTGCAGTGTCTCAAAGGTAATAGCTCAGGTAGTCGCAAATGTTGTTGGTTGCGTACTATCTTGTGATATCAGTCTCAGACTTGGAGTGTCGCTTAACTGAGATTTATACTGATGAAGATCTCCTATCATTTTCCCTTGTTTCAGGTGTCCAGTTTCATCTGTCCCAGCCCAATGCAGAGAACATTAACGGAAAAACTGCTGGTGTGGTCCTAGTGGCAGGGACATCAACAACGGTGGCGGGGCTTGGCCAATGACGATTTAGGCTGCCCCGGGCATTTTCTTCGGGGCACGGTCCTGTTTAGTCCCTGAGCCCTTGGTGACAGTGGTCACTTGTGCCATGGATCCCCTGAGAGAAAAAGATGGAGAGCGGCCGGTGCGGGGCAGCAAGCCATCGCAGCCGCGCAGCAGCCACTCTCGGCCCACCAGCTCCTCGACATCGTCTGGTGTCCTTATGGTGGGGCCCAACTTCCGTGTAGGCAAGAAGATTGGCTGTGGCAACTTTGGGGAATTAAAGCTGGGTAAGTTCCGCTTTGACTTGTAGGTTTCTCTCATGTGGCTCACTGTGTCCATGTGGTCTCTGTAGGCTAACAGCATTAATACCACTATCCTGAATGAACAGTTCCTATTTTTGAAAGTAATGTCTGTAATGCATTTAGTTCTCTTTGACAAAACTGATGGAACTTAATGTTGGGTTCATTTGCTGTCATTTTCAGTTCTAAATAAGGTTGCAAATGACCGTAAATATCATCTGGCCTGAGGAACTCATCATGACTGTGTTGTGTGGGTGGCAGTTTTGCAACTGCACAGTGTCACCCTCTGGATTTCCTTCTCCCTGTGGTACCATGCCCCAGTAGTCTGGGTACTCTGGGAAATGACATTCATCTCACGTTGCTCATGCATTGTACATCGGTCCTGCTTTTTATCATTCAGGCTTAGCTTTCATTGTACAGGAAACCTTTTGCACACCATTAGCTTACTTTTTAGTTGCTTTTCTGTGGATAATCTCATGTGACATGGATTTTATTCTTCCTGCAATGACTATGAAGTTGAAGAATTAGTTACATATGGTTAATATTGTATATTGTATTGTTGATGAATTTACAGATTCATTATAAGTTTTTCAGTAATTTTTGATATTTCAAGTTAAAGGGCACTGAAACAATCTTGTATTCTGACCCACAAAATCACTTCCTTAACTGCTGTACATCAACCATTCTGAAAAATTCCACAACATAACTCAATGCAAACTAAGAGCAGCTGAAGAAGGATACACACACACACACACACACACACACACACACACACACTATAGGTAATATGTACCTATATGTACCAGCTGAGGGCCAACACGTTGTATATGTTTTCACTTTCACAAAAAACTTCTGTGGCTGAAACAGTGCAACTTCTGTCATGCCACTTCTCACAGCCTTATCTGTGTGTACTTGTATGCTTGAAATGAAGTAATAATTATTTGAGAACATTCTGGATTTGACACTTTAAAATACTGACATAAAAGGTTTCATTAATGAAGACTCAGTGTCACGTTAAAATCAACAGAGTAGGTTATTCTTTTCTTATGTATAAAAAAATCCTTGTTCTCCTTTGAGATTAATTGTCTGATGTTTTTGGCATCTTTTATTTTGAAGACATTGAGAAAGTTAGTTTTTTTTTTTTCTTTAAAAAGTCTCGGGTGCTGAATTATAACATTATTGAATATATTCCTTGTTGCAAAGGGAAAACAGTGTTCTGTATTATGCTTTTTAAAATGTGTGAGCCAATTTTGTTTATTGAAGAGGCTTTTGCTATTGTTCTTTTCTCCCTGTTTTATTCCAGGTAAAAACCTTTACACCAATGAATATGTAGCCATTAAACTGGTAAGTATTATTTTAACTGTACAAGGTTTCTAGAAAAAGTTCAGTCATACCTCAATTGTCTCCCCCTCTTTTTTCCTCTCCCCAGTGTACAGATTAAAAATGTTTCCTCTGGTAAAAACCTAATTTTTTTGAAGATGGATTAACTGAAATGATAATTTTGATATTTCTTGTAGTGTTTCCCTATTATGCTTGAGTAGATGCTAAATGGCATTCAAAATAGTTAGTACAGTGTACAGGGATTTCCATTAATTCTAGTGTGTGAGTAGTACTTGTTCAGAATTTCCTAATATGCATCAGTGTTGGATTGTGTAAACTAATTTCTGAAATCTAAAATGTCATATGCACATGTCTGATTTGCATGGCACATGAATTATTGAGTAGATGCTGCTAAAGGATGGCTTGGCCACTAGCTGTGCTTCTGAAGGAGAACTGCTGCAGTAGACGGATACAATTACACACAATAAGCATGCTCTTTGTTGCCTTTGTTGCCAAGGTGCTGTTAAGGGTTCAGATGCCTTGTTTGAACTGTTGACAACTGCTTGTTCTTAAAAAGTTTTTGAAGAGAAATGTACATTGTATGAATGTATAACGAGAAATTGCCTCTAGCAGCTGAAGTCTAGCTTAGTTTGTTGGTGTGCTTTAAATGTGAAATTGCAAGCAATTATATCCCCCCCCCCCAACCCCAAACTTATTTTATTTATTTTTTTACCTGATACTTATGGAGAATGCTTAATGAGCAATGCTTACATTCCATTTGCTTTGAATTCTTTTAAAATAGGACGAAGGCTTCTAAACCTGTTCTGTTGAAATGTCAGACTGGTTGGAGGACTGAGAAGGTGTAAAGGCTTGAACATGGTGCTTTTACAACTGGTTATAGCCTCTAAAATTAAATGGGCAGACATAGTTGCTGGCCCTGGGGTATGTCCCCTGAGCTGACAGTGTTTGCCATCCAGACACTTGTTAAGGTTTGCATCTAAACAGTGAAAGAAGTCATTCCAAAGGCACATTTCTGTAAAGTTTGTTTTGATGACACAATTTTGTTCAGCCTTAGAAATTGCTTGAGTAGCTTAAACTACTAGTCTTGGTGTGATTTTGAACCATATTGGATTAGTGAAAATGGAAAAGTATGCTTTTGTTTCACACAGGAACCAATTAAGTCAAGGGCACCACAGCTGCATCTGGAGTACAGGTTCTACAAAACATTAGGAAGTACAGGTAAGGGTTTTCCAGCATGCTCTGCTTTCTCCGTCTGTGAATATGTGCAGTACAGTCAGACTACATCTAGAAAAGACAGACACAAAAACATTGTTGCTGGTTAGAAACACTTCTTACTGTCTGTTTTTCCCCTGCAGGAGTCAATTAAGTCCTATCCTTTCCTGTCCTTTTATTTACAGTCTCAATGAAACCTGAAGTTGCTTTAATTACACGTTTTTTTAAGAAATGTTAACAGGTCACTTTTGCAAAGAAAAGGGTCGAGTGTCCCAGATGAATGCAATATTGGATGCAGTAATACAATGTGTTAAGTTCTTGCACAGTTTAGGTCCACCTATTTGTAAGTACTTTTTTGAAATTACACCTGGGATGACATCTGATATGCAAATGTGTTTTTCAGAAAACGCAAAGTCAAAACACAAAATTCAACTTCAGCATTCACTGTTTTGACCAGATATCTTTCTATAGCTCCTTCTTCTTAGCAGTATGCTGTTGAATTGAAAGCTTTTTTTCCGGTGACTGAAAAGGGCAGTGTGATGCTCCATCTGAAATAGGCTTTTAGCTTTCAATCCTCTACTGGAGTGCAACTGCTGTGTAGTCATCACTTTGTATGTGGAACACTGTTTGTCAGTGTTGGGCTTTGTGGCTACTGTCATCAGTCATAATCCAACACCCTATGGCAGTGCTTTTTGGTTGTTGATATTAGGACCAGTGGGCTTTTGGGTCAGATCAAAGGTTTCTGTTACCTGGGTTGCTGTGACTGGTTAAAAATTGCATTTTTCATTGAGCGATTGTTCTGTTATGTGCTTTTGTCTATTAAATATTTAAGGAGTTTATAAAGTTTTTTTTCTTTGGGAACAGTGTTACATGTACAGGAAATTTTTTAAATGCTCCAATGAAACTTCAGACTGAGCTGTTTATTCTTTTTAAAGAATTTTCATGTTTTCCTGAAATTCATCATAATCATTCCTCTTTCTGTCTCCCTCTTATCTAAAGCCACTAGACTTTTTGCTGTAGATTCTGGTTTGTTTAATTTACAGCCTCACATAAAAGAATGTGCTCTTCTTCCTACATTGTTTGGTCTTGAAGACTGGTACCAGTGTAGCTCTTTAAACCGCAAGTTGTCATCTTTGTGGATATGAATACCAGCTTTACAAGCCTTAACTTTTGTCTAATCATGTTAATCTTCTTGTGCTTTATTTTTGTCAGTTTATTTCTTTAAATCTAGCATGAGTGTAAAGAGTCTAAATGAGAACATCACTTAAATATATTAGATGTTGCTAAAATGCATTGCATTTTAACTTTTTCAAACGTCCTTTTACCCCATGGTGGGCAAGGTGTTCATTTTCATAACTGCATGATGAGGTCTCAGCACAGGACTGGACTGTAGGCCTACCCTGATGAGTAATGCTCCTAATAAAAGTTGAGTTGCTAATACTGGTGAGGGTCATTTCATCTGAGTGAAAGTTTGCTGGAGGCCAGAGGGATCATCTGGGAAGAGGGAGGTATGGGATGGGAAGCCCAGACAGGCAACGTCCCGTTATCCAGCCGTGCAGAAACTGATTAATTATTTAGAGTTCAGGACTGCAGACAGTAAACTGCCTACTGCTTTAGGTGAGGTAACCTGACCCCATTCCATTCCATTCCATTGTGCTTTTGTGGAGTGAGATTCTAACCCAGGATACCTGTGGAAAAAGCCCATTAACAGATGGGTTTCATATCTAATGTTTACCCATCTTTGCACCTTAGTTGTACAATTTTTAGTGTCTCATTATCTCTGTGTTGTGTATATACAGCATCTGTATAAATTGGTTATGAGGTCTAAATCGTTCAGTAGGAAAAGGTAGTTGGGTTACCCTTTGAATTTACTTTTTTTGTGTGATTACTGTTGTATCAAAAAAACTAAGTATTAATACATACCACTCAGTGTGTTGTATTAGCAGTAGTGCAGAAGTTTATTTTGCTTTGTTAGAACTATTTGTTATGAGTCATCAGATGAAAGTAATTATCTAAAAGTCAAAAAGAACAAAGTTGCTTTTTAGTTTGTGTTGTTTCATAAAAGTTATTTGTATTACAGATCTTGTTTATGCTTGTTTTTATTTGAATACATTCAAAGTCTGAAAACATTTCATAAAGTATACATGCTGTAGCTTTTCTGAGCCATCTCCACAGTGTTGCTTATCTTGATGACCTGTTGCCGTCTTTGTCAGACTGCACCAGCATGAGCTGCAATACTCCATTAAAGTGGATTACTGTGCCGAATACATTTTAAAGGCTGTTTCCTTTGTGTGAGCCCTCTGAGCTTTGACTATGGGGTATGGCAGAAAGGTCTTCAGCACAGTATACAGAAGACCACAGCCTTGATCCATAAAGTCTGCTCTGACCTCTGCTTTGAAGAATGTCGGAAGAACCAGTCAGCTTACTATTAGGTCGTTGAGGGAAGATACTTCTATATCTTTTTGTACAACAGTGAATATATATATAACCTGTAAACTATGCAGATTGTCTTGTTTTGAAAGTAGGTGCTTAACTAAGATGATGGCTAGTGCAAGTATGTTTCCAGGATGAGTTTTGTGCATGGCCAAAGCTCACCCCTTGGACTGGGTGAAGTGAATACATGTCTAGAAGGGGCAGGGCTGCAATGCTACAACAGGCTCCTGGGTGAGGGGTTTAGTGGCTGGGGGTTTGCTGGAGCTGGACAAGGCCTTACCAGAACCATGCTCTTTCACTTTAGTGGGTGACTCAGCAGAAGCTACATAAAGGGGGAGTGCATCAGTCTGCTTCTTAATCTTAGGTATGATGAATTAAAAATAGAGTAATGAAGGTAGGTGCCTAATGTTTTCAATGTCAGAATAATAGGTGTATAATATATAAAAAGAAACTGCTTTTATTGCGTACTGTTTTACATCACAGCCTTTTCCCACTAAGGTGCAGGTGTTGGTTCCCAATTTCTTCAAAAGAATAATGCAATTTTGCAGCTGTTTATTGCTTTACAAGACATTATAACTATTCAGAATGAATAAAGACTTGGGTCCATCAAATGAAAATTGAATACAAATTCCTTGCATTGTTAATAAATTGTTAAGTTATGTGGCATTTGTGATTCATCTCCTGGGATTGGACTCGGGGTTTTACTGTGGAGAGACCCAAAAGTTTGTTTTTGCAATAACGAGCATTTTTCCCTGTAATGTGTAGAGATAATCTTGTAGTCTTTTTCCCACACAGTGGATTGAACAGTTGTAAACTTTGTCTCTCCCTTTGTGATCCTTAGAGATTCAAAAGTGTGTTTTGTCCCTTTGTTTCTGTGGGAATGTGTTCACCACTGCACCAGTGCATCAGGCTTGCAGGAGTCCTCTAATTTCAGCCAGTTCCAAACAAAAAAAATCCCACTCTCCTCCATCATAGTCTGAGCAATGGATCCGCCCCCCTGCTTTTGGTGTCTCAGTCCATGTGTCTTACATCTAAGCAGTTCTCTGTAACGCACCAAAGGGATAAGTGTTTGCTCCTCCCATAGGAGCTAATGCAGTTGTTTCAATGTGCACGGTATGTATTGTGATTGTGTTACAAGCTGCCAGCCCTGGAGGGGTGAGTAGCTCATCTGTATTTGCAGTAGGATGCTGTATATGTTGGTGACCATCTCAGACAACTCCGCTCAGTGTGGATAATTTTATGTTGTTACCATTATGTAATTTGTTCTCAGTCAGTGTTCTAGGTTTTGTTACTGTTATGACCCATAAAGTATGTAGGGTAAAAATACAACAAGATAAAAGCAAACATGCATTCTCAAACAGGCACAAATATGAAAGGAAAAAAGGAACAGTAACTATGTTAAACTCACTTAAGAAAAATAAAATCAAATCTGTAAATTGCTTGGGTTTGTACATTGCATACAAAGAAAGGGAACGTTCAAAAATGTTTCATTTTCTAGCATCTCTCCAGTCTCCAGGTCCTCCTCTTTGCTCTTTCTCTCCCTGTCTTGCCTTATCTAGTCATTTTAAACCCTCACAAAAGCTGTAAGACAATTCCTAGCAGCTGACATCATAATGATGGAAAGAGTGAACGGAAATGCAAGAAAGAGTAACTTAAGCTCAAAAACTTGCTGCAAAAAATGCATCACAAATCTGAAATGGCAACATGATCAATTTATTGAATCATTGTAACATTATTATGTCATATTATTAATTGTCACATTTTCCAGGCTTTCCTCCAAAAAACTAATACTGTATTTATATAGTCGGAACATCTCGGGTTGAAATACCTTGTTTCAAGGTATTTCCTTGTGCTGCCCATTTGCAGCATTGCGTTATTTGGCACGTTTATAACAGGAGACATCTGAAGACAATCACCAATCTGAACTATATCCCTGTGAATCTGTTCTGCAGGTGAATTTGACTCAGCGTGCCACACCAGAGGTGTAAAACGTCATTTTGAACAGAACCTCTCTGCAACTGCTGTGTTCTTCTGTTCCCCAGTGATATTTGAGTAGCTGATTCAAGTAGAGCAAATTAATTATTTCTCACATTGTCTAGTGCTGCTCACCTCACAGCCTGAAGACTTGGCTAGGAAATATGCTGTGTAAAATTATGCCAGTCTGGAGTAGCTTTCAGAGGGACTAAAAAGCCCTGATGCACATGCCCAGCCTTGTCAAGGCTCTTTTCAGCTATATAGGTCCCCCCTTTTTTTACAGTAACACTGCATGCTTTCCCCTTTTTGTAGAAGAAAAGTTGAACTCCTCTTATGGTTGTTTTTCTTCTATGAATTCGAACCAATTTAAAACAGAAACTCATTCTTCTGTCCAGTTAAAAAAGAGAGGATGTGATGTAGTGGAACCTACGTAATAGATGACTAAACCATCACCAGACTTTTGCTTTGAAATCAGTGTGCAGTAATGTTCCACGGATGTAAGTATTCATTATTCATGGGCTGACATTCAGAACTATCTGGATATTATCTGTTAGTATCTGTTGGAGATTAGTCTCACGTGATGGACTTTTGTTTTTGCCGTCTTTGCTCTCTCTTTGAAGACAATTAAGCAAAAAGAAACAGAAAATTTAGAATGTGCAAACGGAGGAATCTTTTGAACAAGGGAAATACAGTAATACCTCATTATTCAAATCTTATTTGTCCCTGAAAATGTTGGATAACGAATTTTTTGCATATCAAATGTCTATTTTTGCATTTTTTTAGAAGGGTGAAAAATATTAATTAATGCATTCCCAGATGCCTAATTAGAAAACACTTTGGTTAAAAACACTGCAGATAATTTAAACTTACAAGGCTAACAACTTTAGGCTACTCATGAAATAAATTGAAGAAGAGAGGCTTGTAAAGTTTGCTGTGTGGAGGGAGGCAGGTGCATCAGAGGCGTGGAGGAGAGGCAGATTTGGAGTGAAAACTCTGAACTTTATTTGCCTTCACACTATTTTCTTATGTAAATCTCCTTATAACCTGACAGCATCCTCAGTTGTGTTCTTGAAAGCAAGGCTCGTGTTTGTGTCATTGTCCTGTTCCATAATTAGTGAGATCATTGCATTTGCATGTTCTAAAACTTGTTTTTAAGTTTTCTTGGTTACCGTGGTAAGGATTTTAGGTTGTGCAGAAATCGTTCCTCCTTCTACACTTCTTCCTCAAAAGACTAACAGGCATCCAGCTGAATCATCCCACTTTAATCACTGTAATGCTGTGCAAACTTGGCCAGAGAAGGCTAGCACGTGACTGGAAAGGACTTACAGAAATGCCTGGTAAAGACACCAGCACAGATGTGCACATTTCAAACAGGATAAATTCACAGTATACAATAGTTTCTTACAATATGTAAAGTATTATTTTTCATTAAAGTATGCTGTGCAGTCCTGTAGGATTTTTTTAATATTATGCATAAGCTCTTATTAAAACTTCCTTACAGCAAAAGTTTTTCATTTGTGATCCCTGTGTGTGTGTGTGTGTGTGTGTGTGTGTGTGTGTGTGTGTGTGTGTGTGTGTGTATATATATATATATATATATATATATATATATAAAAATAATTTTCAAGAGCCATTATACCAAAAATTCAGTTTCAGAGAGTTTGGATACATTGCTGTATTGACATATGAGTTGCATCTCTGCGTGGGCTGGGTGTGGATTCTTGTCTCTTTTGTCTTGCCTTGTCTATCTAATTGGTCAGGACAATTGTGATTAAGGTTTCATTTCTGACCATATGAACTTGTTCACATTTGGGGTAATGATGCTTTTGATGTGCTTGTCAGACCAGGACAAGTGGATATGTCATTGTTCTTGCACATCTTTTCTTTGATGCCTTAAAAGTATTGCAATAAAAACTCTTTTTTAAAAAATATTTGAGTGGTTATTTTTTCCCTTCAGATTAGAAGTGCAGCAGTTTGAATGAAAACCTATTACTGCTTCATGGCAGTTCCTTTCCCCTGTTTAGTATCTGCTTGATGGTTGTAGGGCTCATTACTATTCTTGGTCTGCCACGACCAGAGCATGCTGCGTTGTTTCCTTCGCCATCCATATTTGGATAAGCCTGTTGTCACTGTCATTATTCCCAGGCCTTTGTTTATATTTTCAGGTGCCATTTGGAAAGATTCTGAAGATGCTGAAATTTTGTGTCAGTATCACACATGATAAAAATTGAAGGAGTTAGGGAGTGGCCAATTTCCATAGTTCCATTGGATAGTATGGAACAATTTTACAGCCTTGAAATTCTAGTATGCAGTCCTTCTAGTGCTTTCTTTCCACACTAGTTGATATTTTGCTGTGTTGCTTGATTTCTGAACAGCCACACTGAATGTAGTGTGATAGTATCAATATTTTAGTATTTACTAGTAGTTACATTTTACTAATGCTATTTTAAACATTTTAGACATTTTACTTCTGGATTCATTAATTTTAAAATGTACTTTGCTGCACTTTTTTGTCCATGTTCCTTGTGTTGTGATTGTCACTTTCAGTAATCTCAGTTAAATCCAGCAGCTCAGGTATTTTCTCCCTTATAGAACGTAAAATTCAATAATAATGCATTAACTTTCACCAGAAAACATTTTAGAAATGGTGGTGTTTCAGAAAAGTGAGCATGTTGCATGTTATATGTTTCATCATTTGACAGATGTGAAGGTTCCAGATAAAATCTGGCAGACTTTCTGTCCTGCTTTCGAAAAAGTAATCAGATGGCTGCAGTTTTTAGAGACCAATCCTTAGCAAAAAATAAAGAGCATCTGATCCCCTCCCCCCGCATTGCCATGGTGCGCTCCCTTGCTGCCTTTTGTAGCATCAGCATGAGTCACTGATGCTGACGTCTGTCTCCTGTTGGCTTTAAGTGACTGCACTCCTGAATGGTTTGCCTGACGAGTACCTTGCTCCTCATACTGAGCAACATTGGCACTAACCTGATGCAGGAACAAAGCTGTTGACTGGTCCCAATACAGGCTAACTGACAGGGATGTGCCTAGGAACACAAATGTTTGAGCTGGATGTCAGTGTGACATTGTCCCTACTGATGTGGTCCATACTTCCCACAGCCTGTATCTGTTCATGGGATTATTTATATGTCTGTCCAAAATAAGTGTCTTTACTGTGTGGCATTAGCTGCTAGAGCCAGCTTGAAAGCCTTTTTGATTGCTCACTGTTTCCCAATGCTTATTGTTTTGCATGCGACTTTGTGCAGCTGAATATGTGATAGTGTCAGGGGTTAATAAGGCTCTAGCTCAGAAGTATGCACACATTGTTGCGCTACAAGGCTGAAATTTTTGTGCCTCACATTAACAACTGACTAATCCTTGCCAAAAGGCCGTCGAGTAATATCAATGTAACCTTGCTCTATACACATGGTGAGAACGCTTTTGTCCCCGCTCATCCCTCATGTCTTTCCCAGTAGTGCACACATTACTTTATTGCACTGCTCTGAGTTAAAATACCAGGAACATGTATTCTACTATTAACCTTGTCCCAGTCGTCACCTTGTCAAAGTGGTAGTTTCAAAATAGTAGTTTTTCAGTAGAGTGCAGACTGTTGTCACTTGGCTTTATTTCTATTATTTACCCAGTTTTCATAAATTTGTGTTATCCTACTTTACGTATAATGTAATTAATAACCGGCAATGGGTAATATTTTTCTGCTGCAGTTAAATGAAGTTTAGACTAATGTTGATCCTCAGGGTTAAATTAGAGTAGTAATTATCAGTTAGATACATTCCGTGTATGGTACTTCAGACCGTATATTTTATATCTTCAGAGGGATCTGCTAAAGTCATTGAAAGTGCATCTTGAAAACGGACAACTTTTTTATGTTCCACACATTGTTCTTTAATTTCTGAGTGCATCTGAATGCAGTTACATGAATTAATGCATTATTGCTTTCTTTCCTGAGCATTTTTAAAATTTTAATCTGTCTTTAACCATTGTCCTCTCTCAAACTTGAGTTGAGGTGGTGTGAGTTTTGAAAATGGTATGTACCATACACATTCATGAGATTTTGCCCGCAATTCTTTATTTAGTTGGTCGGTTTCTACATAATTGCAGGGGCTATCTTTTGCCCCTGCTCTGTGCTGCTAGCCTACGGCAAGTGCACCTCACACTCCATGAGCCGAACTGGGGTTAGGAGCGTGGGTGCAGCTTCCCGCTCCAGTGGACCTGGGTGTTCTCCACCATCCCTAGCTAATGTACACCTGGCTTGTGTGCTGTACCCCACCCCCTGCCCACTGGAGTCAGGGCTTATAACCGGCACTGGCAGTTGGCACAGATAATCATCAACTAACAGCAAATGTAGATCAAGATCGACCTGGTTGTCAAAGCTGCTTTGTTTGTCAGTCTGCAGATCTGTGGATGGTGGGTAAGGCTGTCAGGATATTGAGGGTCATGTTACTTGTGGAAGTGCTGTGCATTGCACAAATGCCTCCCTCCGCCAACGTAAAGCCTTACCCCTCTGCCACAGGTTTTTGCGACTGTTTGAATTCATTCTGGAGCAGATGGTGGTTTGTGGGTGACAGAATCCATAAGTAACAACTCAGTCTTTAGAAAACAAAGATAGCAGTTGGGCCATCTGCAGATAGATTTGGCATGCACAATCTGTCTGAGCCTGTAGAGTTTCCATATCTTAAATACACTTCCAATAAAAAGGAGGTGTGACATTATTATGTTTTATACAGAGACGAGTGATGTGACTCAAACAGACTTTGCTCATAAATAGTGTTGGTCTCCACAGTGTAATGCTGAACATGCTTTGGTAGTGTCCGTACCGTGGCTTCTCTGGTTGCTCCATTTCCTTTTGCTTCTTCTCTATTCAAAAACTGGATTCATTAGAGCACTGACATAGATCATGATTGATATTATATTTGATATCTCCCTATGACGCTTCAGAAAATGTCCACTGCTTTAGTAGTTCTGTAGATACCTATGGAAAAAAAGAAGTGTTTTGCCCTGGGGTGCAAGGACCTGCTCACCTTCCTGTTGCCGTTACATCTTTACTGTGCCAGTATAAGCCCATAAAATACCAGTGATTAAGGCTTCCAGTTCTGAGCTATTAAACTCTATAGCATTATAAAAAATAACCTTTGGCACAATGCCTGTTCTCTAGCAATGACAAATTTATCTGTTGTTAATAGTTCTTTTAGTATACCTGCATACTCTTTTAAGTGGTTTCTTTTTTTTTTCATGTCTTGTGTTGGGTTAATTTTTTTTTTTTTTTGTTAATAACACAATGACTAGTGAACAGCCCTAAAAGCACTTCTGATCATTGGCATCTAAGTCATCTAAGAGCAGTTTCCATGATTCTGCACTTGTCATACATGTATCTCCATCTGGTGGCTGTATTCCTGCTGTCCATGGGGGGCATATTGATGAAAGATGTTTGGAAAATAAGCAATTTTAAAATGATTTCACAATGGCCAGTATTTATCTTTTTTGCAGTTATTCAAATCTTTACTTGTAGCTCTCTAGACTAACAAGTGCATAATATGAAAATTCTATGCTGATAATCCAATAATTTCTATATGCCTATCGGCTGATACAATACACACGTATATGAAATACAGTGAAAAGTGGGACTAGATCTGCCTGGATGAGTTACAAAGGAATGTAACATTTGTGTAACATTTCAATTTTTCAAACCATGTATAATGTTTAAAATTGGACCACATTTGGCAGGCTACCTGTTTCATTCCCTTAAGGGAATGCTCTTCCAGGCTGTAGTCTGAATACTACGTAACACTTTTTGGTATCTTTTTGATTGGGGGGATCTAACAACTGTTTAAAATTAGAAAAAAAAATAGGTGGAGCGATAAAATGGTACCAGTTAATAATAAACTTTCTTTCTGAGTTTGCATAAGTCTATTTTTTAAAACACAAGGGAAACGTTTTGCTAAACAAATAAGCATGTCTTTGCCTTGTTGGAGAAAATTGTTTCGCTTTTTGTTGACCACATTAGCAGCCACACCGAACAATCTCTTGCTGTTGACAATAAGTTTGCGAGTGTTTCAAATGCTATATTTTATGTCACTCTCACTTTGGAAAAACTTTCATGCGGACATTTTCACACTGTATTTACACCATCAAATATCGATTTTAAATATCGTAAACGTTTATCAGCCGATACGCGAATGATTCTGATATCATGCGTCCTTGATACAAGAGGTTGACATCGATTTCATTAGGAAATTTGTTGAAGTGTGTTTTCACAGCAGAGTGTTTTCAAAACAGTGTGTGCCAGCATAATTAACATACTGGCAAAGTAAATCAGAGCTTTTTCAAGTAGCCTTTTCAAAAGGGTTTTCGGCAGTGAACACCTGAATGTGTCATATTGCTTGTATCCAATTTCCTTTTTATTGTCTCTCATGCTGTCTTCCTCTGCCTCCCAGCTGAAGGCCTGCCACAGGTGTATTACTTTGGGCCATGTGGCAAGTACAACGCCATGGTGCTGGAGCTGTTGGGTCCCAGCCTGGAAGACCTGTTTGACCTTTGTGACAGGACCTTTTCCCTTAAGACTGTGCTAATGATTGCCATTCAACTGGTCAGTAACTCCCCCAGCTCCATTACATCCACCATTTAAATGAACCCTTATGAACCCTCTCTTATGACTCTCTGTTCCTCCTCTTCCTTCCCTGGTTTCTACTCAGATTTCCCGAATGGAGTACGTGCACTCCAAGAACCTCATCTACAGGGATGTCAAACCGGAGAACTTTCTCATTGGGCGGCAGGGCAACAAGAAGGAGCACATCATTCATATAATCGACTTTGGCCTAGCCAAGGAGTATATAGACCCAGAGACCAAAAAACACATTCCTTACCGGGAGCATAAAAGTCTAACTGGAACAGCCCGATACATGTCAATCAATACACACCTGGGGAAAGGTATATCAGTGTTGTAACACTGTTCCTCTTTTTACCCAGCCAGTCAGATGCTGTTGTTTTTTTTCCCCCCTTCACCCCACCCAGTTGTAGGGTATAGATTATTTTTCAACCAGTTGTGAGCTTAAAGTTCACTTCTCAGGGTATAGTACTGAATTGTCTTTGTAATATCTGTTATACGATGTTACTGATACAGTTGGTTTCACTGAGTTTTATCCCTTTTCATATTCAGTTCTATAGCAGTTTAGTAGTGGTATCCCTATGTGTAACAGTACTATTACTATTATTTTGTTAATAATTTTTCTCTATGATATTAAGAAAACGAAGATTAAAAAAACATTTGTGAAGCTTATTTTTATTCACTTTCACTACATCTAGTTCTGTTGTTTGCTCTGTAAAATTGTTTGAAAACATCACTCTCCTGTGCACTACCAGCTGAGCTCAAACTCCGTTTATGTTCCAGAGCAAAGTCGGCGAGATGACCTGGAGGCCTTGGGTCATATGTTCATGTACTTCCTTCGGGGTAGTTTACCCTGGCAGGGCCTCAAGGTATGGAGGAATGTGCTGATGAAGTCATTAGTTAGAATGTTGGTTTAAGATGGAGCTGGTTTCTAGAGTGCTCCAGTCATTCTACCACAGACAAATGTGATGAATTTGCATTGTGAAATGTCTTGCTTCTGTAAATTGGTGGAATTTTCTGATGAAAGTGGCAGCTAGTATGTATACTTTATAGACTTGATGGTCTCTATCTGTTTTGACTCTACAGGCTGACACTCTGAAGGAACGCTACCAGAAGATTGGGGACACAAAACGCAACACTCCTATCGAGGTTCTCTGTGAGAACTTCCCAGGTACAGTGACGTGGTGGTCAGGTCATGACTGTACTGTTTTACTTTCTTACTCTTTTATTTACCTTTTAACTCTCCTGTTCTCTGTGTTGTGTCCCTACTTTGTTTTTAATTTTTTGTCCACTGTTTTTAGTCATGGTTTTAATTTTGTGTTTTATTGGCTCTCAATGCATAATATTTGTTTTTATATATGGTTTATTTCCTTTTACTCTATCAAAAGGCATTTCTTTTTTAGTGTGCTCTTCTTTCAGCGAAATTCAAACACTAGAGAATAGGCATTGTATATGGCATCAACCAAATGAATGAAAGGGTACTCACTCACTTGTGTGCCCCTTGTAGAGGAGATGGCGACTTACCTGCGCTATGTGCGACGGCTGGACTTCTTTGAGAAGCCTGATTATGAGTACTTGAGGACACTTTTCACCGAGTTGTTTGAGCGGAAAGGGTACACTTTTGACTACACCTACGACTGGGTTGGCAGGCAAATTGTGAGTATGTGCAGCTGAGCCACGGGTAGATGGTTTGTCAAATCCTCTGTATTGTCCATAGTGCTGAATGGTCCAGTCATTTCACTTCTATTGAGACCATTCAGAATAGTTGAAAAGAGCTATTAGTCATGGCTGAGTCATCTGTGTGCTGGGTTCCATCTGAAATGGTGCTGTCCAGGTGAAAAATCTATAAAAAGTTTGGATTAAAAGTGCACTATGGCTGTTCTGCCCTCTGCTTTATCATGGAAGCTAAAATTACATTTGGTTCCTATGCTTTTCAATTGAATATTGCTGTTTCTGCCTTCAGCCAACACCAGTGGGGTCTGTTCACGTGGATTCAGGGGCATCCGCTGTAACCCGTGAGAGTCATGCACACAGGGACCGGCCCTCCCAGCACCAGCCCCTGCGGAACCAGGTGAACATCCTTTTGCCTCCACAGAAGTCATCAGTGATGTTTGTATTAACTTGTGTTGTTCACTCAGAAGTATACACCAGAAAAGGTAAGGAAGAAGGTCTTTACCTAGAGTCTTTACCTTCACCTGCCCTGCCCGGATAGATTTTATTGCTATTGGTTTTTTTTCTGTGGTTCACAAACTGAAGGCACAACATTCTTCACAAATGGCACCCTGCAGGTACTCTCGTTTAGGGAACCTTGCTTTGCTGGATTTTGGCCGTAAGACATTGTTAGACTGATCAAAACCTCATTACTGCAGTATCTGTCTTTGTGTCCACTGTTGTGCACTTAAGCATCTTAAATGGATTAGATTAGGGGCTATATGCTGTCGTGTCAGTCTTTCCCTGCGAATGCAAGTATGTATTCTAGCCATGCTCCTCTGGCCGCACCCTTGACGCTCCCCCTGAAGCATGTAGCGGCATAGCGGCACCCAACTGATACAAACCATGACTGAATCACCTGCTTATGTGTTGCCTGACATTGAAAAACAACAGCCACTTTGATTATTTTGTTCCATGTTGCTCTATTTCACTCTTGCTGCTTTATTTATATCCTGGTGAGTTGCTTGCCTTTGTAGTTTATGGCATTATACCTTCTTAGTAAGGTGTTGGTAAACAGTAATTTTAAAAAAAAATCATGATTGTAAATGGAAAAAGCAACCGATGACCAGCTGAGTTAGGGAGCAGCTTTGATTGTATGGATTATAAACAGAACAATATGATTCTCTAAGTTGCTCCTCAGTGTGGGACTGCTGGTGATTTGAACAGTTGCAGAGTTGAAGTCCAATTGTGATAATATGCCATAACAAATGTGTCGCTAGCCTTAGATAATGAGATGGAAAGGCCTGGAGTAGTTGGATTTTTTTTTTTCTTTTTTTTTTGCCAGCTGTAGTAATTCTATATTTTTTTTTCTGATGCCAGATCTCTTCAAGATGAATGAATGAGTGTGGTTTAGGTTACGTTACTGTGTACTGGGCTCAGACAGGTCTGCAGCATTGATGAGGAAAGTCACAAGATTTTGTGCACAACTTGTAAAAAAAATGAAGGGAATTTATACAGTAACTACTTGTATTCAGGCATTTAAAGGCAAACTGAATCATCAGTTACCTTGTGTTTTTGCTTAAACTTAAATTTTATATGTGCATTAAAGTCATTGAAGGACCTGTAAGATCAATGTAAGCAATATCTCTTTGAAATGTGCAATGCTTGGCATTTTGAAATAGGAAAGGTATCTGTGGTACTCAGAACATGTATTGTCATGCAGGACCTGTTTAACAATAAAACAGAGGAGTGAGCTCTGAGATCATAATGTGTGTTTTATAAGCACAAAGCACCACACCAGTACAGCTATAGATCATAGGCAGGTGTAGGTTTCTGTGTACGTGCATGCGCACATGTACATTTTTTCCTATTTTTATCTTGGTTTTTTGAATTGAGTTTTCCCCTTCATGGCCTGTTTTGCTCACTAACCTGCCTTTGCCCACTTCTTCTGTTTTATTTTTTTATTTTTATTTTTTATTTTGCTGTGTGGGTTTCGTCTCTGAACCACATTGCATGACCCCCCCCCCCCAACTTCCCTTCCGCTCTGCCTCCATCTGTGCACTCCCAGACGGCAGCTTCTGACCGCCGAGGAGCATGGGAGGTACAGCCCAACCGTCAGACAAACTCCTCTTACCTGGCCTCCCACCTGGCAGCGGACAGGCACGGGGGATCTGTTCAGGTATATATCCCTGCCTTGCACTACCCGCCTGGACTTAGTTTGGCCTGTTGTTTTCCTGTGAATGGATGTAAATGTTTGAAGCATGAGCTGCTGGGTGCATTTCCCTGGCTGTTCTTTGCTTTTGGTATAATTATTTCTTGTACTTGTTCCTCCATCAGAGCAACTCCTACAAGGACCTGGGGAAGCTAGCTTTACTTTTGCCTGCAGGTTGATACAAAAGACTGTTTTTTTCCAAGCAGACAACATACTCTTTACTTCTTATAGCCACTTTTGAAAGTTAGGTGTCTGGGGCAATTAGTTGATCTGTTTATAATTTCCCACCTGTAGATTATTGTACATTACTGAATAAAAAGTTTGACTTGCCATTTTCTTTTCATAGAACAGGTAACGTAAGCTGGGCAGCTGCACTACCGCAGGCTTTCTGAACTTGAATTTTAATCATTGCCATTTTACTTAAGAAAAGTTATATTGCAATATGGGGAAAATCTGTGTAACTGTGTCCTATCAGACTGCTTTGTGTTTGATTCACTGTCAGGTGGTCAGTTCGACAAATGGAGAGCTGAATGCCGACGATCCATTGGCTGTACATTCCAACGCGCCAATCACAGCACAGGCAGAGGTGGAAGTGGTGGACGAAGCCAAGTATGTGACCCTTTTATTGTACCTACACGCAGGGCCTCTTTTCTGTGTGTATGTGTATAAGTGATAATGTATGGGAATTGGCCCCATCTCCAGTGCACATCCTGCTCTCTGGACTCTCTGTACAGACTGCCATGTAACACAGTGAGAAAATCTGACTCTGGATGCATCACTCCCTCTGTTCCAGTTTTGAAAAGCACATTAAAATTACATGGCACTTTCATAGTAGAATTTCAGGTTTTTTACAGCTTGCATTTTTCAGATTCGGCGCTAAGGCGATAACCAAATTTATCATTTTGTCTGTATTTTTGCTTATATCAAGATGAACGTTTTGTGAAGGGAAGTGGCTATTGTGCTGTGACAATGGAAATTTGCCTTATCAATTAATATCATTGTTGCTACGTTGTAGTTTTCCCCATTTATATGTGCGTTTAGTCTGCTGCTGAAAGGGGCTGGTTACCCATCAAGTGTATTTGGTGGCTCGTTTGATATGGTGATGTGCATGTTTCCAACTGTCCCTTTGATATCTTAACTGCAGGATTTATTTGATTTAGAAAGAAAAAGACTCCAGCAGAGGCTATTAGAACAGAATAATGTGAAACAAAAAAGAAAGTGGTGATTTTTTTTTTTTTTTTTTTAAACAGTTGTAATAAATAAAGCCTCTTCATTTAATAAATTTCTACCACTGGTGTTCTATTCAGTTTGTACTAAAATGAGAGCAGCTGTGCTGATCATTCCAGAAATTGTGGAACAAAATATTGCAAGTTAGGTGTCTACTGAAATGGCATTCTGATTCATCAAAGTATCTATCTTCATGATGCACCTTTGACTGTACAGTTGTTATGCATTTTGTTTGTGGTTGTGTGCATGCATTTGTAGCTTTTTCCAGTCCATTCTTTTCCAAATTTTCTTCTTTCTGGTGCTTCTGGACTCATTCAGAGGATCATTGTATATGTTGCGGTTTGTCATTGTAAAATCTCTCTTGTTTCATGGTTTTATTAGTATTAAGTTAATGGTGCTATGAAAGGACTTGCTTTTTAAAAGGATATCACACTGCTAAGATCAGTAGAACATTTCCTTACAGTTTCTGCTGCAGAATCCCGTTTAATGATGAGAAATTGTCTGAATTCATTGTACTGTAAAATGGGTGAAGTCATAGCTTATGTACTTTATAATACACAGTGTTACTGTGCAACAGTGTATATAAACTGGCCTTATGGTGACAACAGTGAATTGGGCTGCCTTCTATTAAAGAATCTGATAATTTCAAATAAAGTGATGTGAAGGCAAGATGTCAGTAGATTCAGTGCAGAAGGAGGTACTACAAAAACCTTGGTAAATAGTTTCTGAGAGTTCCAGTGATCATGAAAGCAACTCATGCAAACAGTCCATGTTCAGAACAGCAGTACAAAACTATCTTTGATTGCTTGTGCACCTTGGCTTGTGTGTACACCTTGCTGAAATCGGGTGGTGTAGGTTGTTGGAGAAAGTTTTGTATGGTATCATACTAGTGTTTAAAAGTTGTATCTGCTGCAGCCATAGTTGGCGTTCTGTTAATGTTGAGATTTATTCTCTGGATGAGTCTAACTATGACCCCCACACCCCTCGCCCCATGCAAGTGCCATTATGGGCGGTACTGCAATCTCACCTCTGTGTATTAATTTCTCTGTCTTTTCTCTTTACACTTTCTCTGTAGCTGCGTGAAAATGCTCAACTTGTGGTGAGTGTCTCTCCAGTCTATGCCAAACCTGAGAGAGCAAACAAGACTAGAACCTCTAGGCAAAGCTCTGTACAGGGTTTATGGGGACTATCAAAGGGCCATGTCCAGCTCTTCAGATACACAGCTTGTAAAAAGCAGCAGAGTGTGAAGTTTAGTTTTAGCATATTTTTAAATCTACTAACATAGCTGTTTTTAGGTTTTATTTATAATAAGCTGACGACTACTGAAGACATTTGTGCTCCAAGGAACAATTTTGCAATTCTTTAGTCTCAGTCCTTTAAAGAAGACCTTCTCTGCAAATGTTTGCTCAACCTCTATTGGAAATCAACACTCTATTGTACTAATGAAATGAATCAATTCATATTTTATTAAATGTACACACAGAGAAATAACATCGCTCTGTGATATGGTAGTTTTAGGTAAACGTCACCAGACGTTTCCAAAAGTCACGTGTTTCTGAAAACCTAGAAATTCTTTCTTCTGTGTTAATGTGGAGCTGTCCTCTTGCTGGTGCATGCACTCAAATACATCTCAGATTCATTTTTTCTGGTGCTTTTAAGTGTTATGTGTTAGATTTGTAGGGGTATTTTAACACATAGCTTTTGTTTCTTGAAAACTCAAAATATGCTTGTAAAATAAATGAAGGTAGATCTGTCACCTGTTTTAGGGACAAGATTGGACTATAGATTAACCGAATGTGTTTTAGTTATGGGTTTTCATGTTTGCTTTTTGTCCTCTTATTCATCTATTGTTGAAGTGTTTTGTGATATTCATTACTTCAGCTGTTGTAAAGGTACAAAATTTGATATGCCAGACTAAAATATCTTGCAGTAGCATGATAAAGTAATAAAATTAATATATGCAGAAAATCCAGTGTTATGGCAGGTTGAATGTATGTTCTAGTGGAATGTTTTTAAAATTTCAACAAATTTTAGGCTTTGGTCTGATTTTCTCTTTTACTCTCTCTCTGTTCAGGTGCTGCTGCTTTTTTAAGCGGAAACGGAAGAAGAACACTCCACGGCACAAGTGATCCTTTTTCTTTCTGTTTTTCTTTGTTTACGAGGAACTCCATAAATGACAAACAAAAACAGAAGTATCTGAATTGAACAACCAAGAGGGGACCTGCACATAAGCGAGCACGTGCAGTCTGTTTATTTTATCATCATCATCATCATCATCATCATCATCATCATTGGGAATTCCCCCATGGCACGATCAATGGGACCCTCAGCTGGGTTAAACAGGAGTTGTCAGGTGCTCTGACAACTTTGTACTTTACTCAGTGTCTTATTTCTGTCCCCTGTCCTGGTTTGGTCTTTCCTCCCAGGGGAGGGAACAGCAAGACACTAGTGAAAGCTCCACGTGTTCTCTGCCTCTGTGTTACAAGCTTGGCAGGCTCTTGTGATCAGAGGGCTGGGCGGTCATGGGTGTCCTACTGGTCCAAGAACTTGTAGGGTAGAGCGCTATTTTGAGAACTGTTTTCGCCATTGTCGCCCGATCAACATCCTTTCTTACGCCAGTAAATGTTGCAACGATGTTCATTTCTGTTCATCACCAGGGAGTTGATTTATGTTCATGTTTGTGTATTTTCTCCTCCTCCAGCATCTGCATCCAACAGTTATTTGATTGAACTATGCCCTGTCAAATAGAGGTTATACAAAGTGGTGTTACAATTGTACATTCCTTTGGCTTCTCCCTGTCAAACATGTAAAATAACAATGCAGCGTGTCTTAATTTAGAAATGGCTGCTGATGTGTGTCTGGTAGCTTTATATTCCTTCATTTCCATAATTCTGGGCAAAGGGAAAAGAACAGCTGTAACAGTGGATGTGTTTGCAGTGAGACTTTATCTTCTGGATATGTGGTGTGGGACTACACATCTCGGGTTGTTGGCCGTGGTTCTCTGTTCCATGTTAGAGCATTATAGTTTCTTTGGTCTGTCCATAAGACTTCCAGCAATGGGTATAACTATGTCATTCACACTTTGGCCTTTGGAGCCACATGGCAGGAAGCCTGAAAACCACACGAGGATCACAGGGGGACTCCCAAAAGCCAGCAGGCTGGGCACAGACAGAGAGTGGGTGCCAGGCTATTTTTCCTTCCTTGCTGCTTAAACACTCCCAGTCTCCTCCAACAACGAGCTTGTCCTGCTGCCTTGACCTTTGTACCTTTTTACGTGATGTAAAAATAAGACACTCAGCTGTTCAAGAGGGAGATTATTTCCCCCTCTGCCTTTTTTCATCTCCCTTTCTCAAAATACAAAAATGGACTTCCTGACAATCGCAATACTTGTATGTGCCGTAATACGGATCTGTCTCAGTGTATGACTAAATCATTGGCTCTTTCTGTTGACATTTTAACATTCTTTGGATGGAGAATCAAAGCTTTAGAACATGCCATTTACTGAAATCCACCCCAGTTACTTACGGCTAGTCTGCACTGTGAAATGTCTGTTAGAGTATAGAAGTGAATTTGTTTCACACACTGTTATCAAATTTTTACCATTGGCTTTTGAAGTTTTCCCAAGGCATGGCACAACATATCCCTTCTGCTCATGCCAGGTGTCTAAAACTTTCTACTCCAGCAAGTACCTGTCCCTCTGACATGCTTTAAAATATAAACTGATATTATTATTCAGGACTCATCACATGCTAACAGATTGCATGTGTGTGTTTACCATTGGGCTGTGGGGAGGGAGGAGAGGAAGGGGTTTCATCAAAAGGCAGTGTTGTGAAGAGACAAACTATTAGACAGCTCTGCTGCTCAATGCCTTAAACAGATCACCGTCCAGCAGAGCCTGCTTTGAGAGGCAGTGCTCCTTTGTGCAGAGCAACAATCTGGAATGTAAAACCCAACGAGCCGTTTGTTTTTTCCATGTGGTCAAAAAATGTCAAATCAAAACTAATAATACCAGTCATCTGTTTAAGGCAGCGAGTGGTCAGAAACAGATTTTTTTCTCTTTCCTTCATGTGAATTTTTAATGTGTGTTCACAAGACATTTTGTTTGAATTTGGGATGTTGATTTCTTGTGTTTGTGGGAAGCAGCAGCAGAGAAATTCCATTGGATTTTCCTAAATTTTGCATTGAAAAGGAGTGGAGTCAGAAGTAGAAGTGTTCTGACAACCCCTCCCCACCGCCTCAGGTGTGAGCAGTTATAATGATGCCTTGTATCACTCCTTACTTTTTTGCTGCTTAAACTACAGGTTTTTGTATGTTTTTTATTTTTATTTTTTTTTTTTTTAAATCTTATTTTATAACATTTACTTAATGTGAATCTTGAAAACATACTGTATTATTTTTATCCAAATAGTTATGTTTGGTATTTCTTAGTAATGAGAGGTGGAACGGCTCTTGATTCTGACTGCACTACACTTTCCTTGTTTACCCGAAGAGAATTGCTGGCCTTGTTCTGTACAGCTGACATTGAGACTTGGCTCAGATATCATTTAGTATTTTTCAGTGGCAATATAACATTTAAACAGAACCCTAATGGTCATGGTTGTGATTCTCAAATGCATAATCTGTTTACCAGAATCTTGTTCAATATTTCCTTCATGATTTTTAAGTGTAAATATGAACTAAACCACCATATGTCTGTATGCTCATATGTTTATAACCTAATCTATGTCATAACACTAGTCTGTGAACATCATCCTGATGTGGGCTGTTGGAACTGGTGTCCTGTGTTTATAGATACAACAATATTGTTGCCACCAAGGGCTCCAGTTGAATGACTTCATACAAATATTCCTCTAGTAGAGTACTATTTATTTATGTGCAAATTTTAAATGTGGGCTTAATTTCCTTTTTGTGAGGCATTGATCATGCTGGGGTCTGAATTATTTAAAATATACTTGAATACAAAAGAAAAAATGGGAAGTTTTACTTTAGGTTTTGTTGTCTGATTATTTTGCTGAGTCTAAAAATGAGCAAGTGATGTTGATGTATATAGTAAATGTTGAGTGAATGGTATTCCACTGCTGAAACACATCATGTGCCTCTGACTGCATTTAGGATGCAATTACAAGCAGATTCTGTTTAGAAACCCATTGTATCCAGTTGGTCCCTAAGCTGACTGTCAGATGCAGGTTAATGGACTGGCTAGTGAAAATGGCCAGTTCTGGGGGGAGGTATCAGTCTGCTCCTAATGGTTTGTGACCTTCCGTCATCAATTGGAACTTGAGACGCTGATTTCCTGTCTGCACCACATAATGCAATATATTACGGTTGAAAGATGTTGTGGTTTATAACTGACAAACTAAGCTGATCACCTGTGAACAGTGTTCATTTCCTGGCTTGGTTTCCTGATGCAACCCTAATGACAACTAGCTGTTCTTGTAACCCACTGCAGTGTAATCCACCTTAAATCTCAACACATTTAGAGATGTTTAACTGGAAAGAAACATTTGTTTTTTTTATTATGTTCATGCTGCCTGAAAGATACTCCCCCCCAGTGAGTTGACATAAATGTGTAGCTGTTGAAGGACAAGTTGAAATACCAGTTAAGGGTAATGGACTTTGTATTTCACTTCCTGTAATGGGTAACAGCCTACATCTTATTATTTTTGATGTCACAGATGTAAATAAACACAATTATTGGTTTTCATAACATGCTGCAGTAGGCCTTTTATGATGCCCTCTTCTAAACTAATCAAAATCTGATCTGAAAACATTTTGCAAGGATTGTATACTGTACGTGTGCTTATTCGGACATGGAATCTTCATTTCATTCATTACACAAGGCTGTGATGCTTTGGCCAGTGGCTGTCACACTGCTGTTCTCTGTGGGAGAAACTGCACTGTTGGACAGGCTCTACAGGCCTTGCACAAACCAGGAGAAAAATGTCCCATAAGGTTAAGGTTTTATGCATTGCTTATATACCACATTACCACTGTTCTCTCTTAAATGTCATTTCTTAAAAAAATTAGCATGGTTTGGTTTTGTCAACCGTGAGTGTCATCAGTCTGTTTGGGTTGAAGTATTTGCATGTGGTGAAGTAAACGTGCGGAACGCTTAGAGAACTGCAGGGACAAGTAAGAAAGATTGAGAAGTTTTGAGGTCTTTGCACTTTGACTTGGTATACACTAGCATAAACATGGGAAGAACATGGTTAAACATGACTCCAATATTTGTGAAATTAAGCTTTGTTTTTGTTTATATTAAAGTGAGATTTTTGTAGGAGCAGTTTTCATTCACAACCAATAAGCAGATACAGACAGTACAAGGGGGGCCCCCTTGTTCAGGCAATGATTTTGAAAGTACAAACATTTAAAGATAATTGTATTGTTTTACAAATGAATGTTGCTTCAAAATGTATTGAACAATTAATTCTTGATCAGGCATTAAGGTATGGACAGCCCTTTTTGAAGTTCATTTATGTACATTTCAAATTTCACTTTTTATTCCCTCACAAACAGATCCTTAAGTTTGCACCCTTTTTATGTAAAATAAAGAAAAAAATCTCTTGTAAACTTTTCTTTGAGTATGTTTCATATTTTTTACGTTTATATATATAAACCCCCTAAACCCACAATGAAACAACAGCTCCCTTTGAGTCCTAGTTCCCATGAAGTGGCATCCCCTTCCTAAGCCTTAAGTCTCTGGTTTCAAATTTTATCTTTTTTTAAATAACGATTTATGGTTGTGGGAAATGTAAAACCATTCAATTAGACTAGTTCTTATTTCTTAAGGTTTTTAATATTTAAAATTTTATAATTTCGATTTCCTGTTACCAAAGGCCTCACATGAAACACATTTGTGAGATTTCACTTCCTGGGAAACACGGTACACTTCCGGTTCATAATTTGGTAGAACTTCCGGTATCCGGAAAAGTCGCCCTTTCCTACCAGCCTGAGCCAACATGGTGGGTAGTAGTGAAACACTTATTTTACTATCCGTTATAATCGTGGTTGTCTGTGAGTTTCGACCACTTTTTAAAAATGCCACCATAAAATTAAACATCTCTCTAACCACTGTATAAGTGTATCGAAGTATCCTGCATATAGTTCGTGCGTGTATTGTGGTAGAGAGTGCAGAAACGATCTTCTCCGTTAAGTTTCCTCAGACGCGGGATAAGACGTCCACTCGTGTCGGCTTTAACGTGTTTAACGTCCTGCTGTCGAACGCTGGGGAAAACAGCTTCACTGTTTTTCTGATATATCGTATTATGCACATTATTTGTGAAATTCGTTGCGGTCTGACAGGCTGTACACGGAGCAGTATGTGATACAGTGGCACAGTGGTGGTTCCACCGGTAGCACCAGTGTAGTGTCCTGTCCCCGGTTTGGTCCCCTGGTTAAAAAGCTGCACCTCTGTTCATCCTGCCCTCCGTCTCTGCAGGGACGCGTGAGAACCAAGACGGTGAAGAAGGCGGCCCGGGTCATCATCGAGAAGTACTACACCCGCCTGGGCAACGATTTCCACACCAACAAAAGGGTGTGTGAGGAGATCGCCATCATCCCCAGCAAGAAGCTCCGCAACAAGATAGCTGGGTGAGTTGTGTGTGTTTGTGTGAGGACCCCAGTTAGCGAGTCAAGCCAGAGCTGTGTGTGAAACAGGTTTAGGCTTTTATTGAAGGTGTGTAAGACAGGAACCTCTTAGCAGAGGTACACGGAGATCTCGCCGGAGAAAGATGGCGCCTCCTGGTGGAAACAGTCAGGCTGAAGGCCCCTTTGGTGGGACACAGGTGTAGTTTTACACTGTTTGTTTCTCTTTAGACAGAAGTAAAAGCAACTCTAAAATAGTAATTCTTGTAACCAGGTGTTGAGGCTCTTCCATCAGGTGTTGCTGTTGAACTCAGTGTTGGGTTTGTGCTGAAGCCCCGAGTGTCAGGCTGCTATATGAAATGAAATAAGCTGCGTTGTTGTGCTGGATCCGTGTGTTGGAGTGGCAGTAAAAGACTTGCTTTTTTGTGGGTTTGAGGTTGAGTGAAGTGCCTCACTGGCACCAGTGACTCTTTATTATCCCAAAGCTGTTGGAGTTTCCTAAAATAGGCAGTAGTTAAAGTATATTAGGTATAAAAGAAATGTGGGGCTCTGTGAACCATGTTGTACCGAACTGTTTGTTTGGAGATCCATCACATTTTTACTTGTCATATTGAGAGCAGAAATGCAGATGTTTACTTTATTGTATTTGTATTGAAATGGCATATCCTCATCTTAAGTGCTAGTAAGTGGTTAAGAAATATGTTACCCTGTTAGTTTGTGGTATAAATATATCCTGTGGAACTGAGTTCATGTTGGGCTGTAGATCTGGTGGCTGAAAACTCCTCTGCTTCTCTCATCCTTGTTTCTCTGACTGGAATTGTATAGAATGTCACTGCCCGCTGTTGTACCACGGCTCTTTGGCACTGCTGCTGCCCCCCCCCCCAGTCAAAAAAAAAACCTGAACCAACCGTCAACTGCACCTGTCTGTTTTATTTATCATTTGAAGTAAATGGAATATTGCATTGCTATTAATACACAGCCAGGTAGGAGTTATAAAAACTACCAGCTGCAGGATTAATACCTCATCAGAAATGTGTGTTCGGAGTGTGTACTGAACCAGCCCTCGCTTCACTTGTGTGTTGTGGAGAGTCAGTAAGAGGAGCTGAAGCTCACACTCTGGGTTTGTCCTCTTGCCAGGTATGTCACCCACCTGATGAAGCGTATCCAAAGGGGCCCTGTTCGCGGCATCTCCATCAAGCTGCAGGAGGAGGAGCGGGAGCGCAGGGACAACTACGTCCCTGAGGTGAGCGCTGGCAACAACATGGCAGCACGAATGAGCCTTATCCGCACGTTCTTTCTGCTTCTTTTGTGGTTTTGCTCAGCATTGCAGGTAGTGTTAGGGTTACACTGTCAAAAGTATGAAGTGGTGATGCTGAGCTGTGATTTGTCAGACTTTCTGCAGTTTAGTGCTGTCGGGTTAATCATTTGTTTGAAAAATCTTGGAATATACCCCCCCCCCAAAAAATAACCTTTGTATTTAAAGTTTGTGACATTAGTGACTGTTTCAGTCCTTGATATTGTACAACAGAAAGGTTTTCCTGTTATTTCTTCTCATAAATTGGTACGGTTGAAATGTTGTATTTTTTTTGTAAACTTTCCTTGCATCCTGAAAATGATCCCAGCTGATTGGAACTGATCAGTGTTTGAATGTGATTCCCTAATGGGCTGTTCTTTCAGGTGTCTGCCTTGGACCAGGAGATCATTGAAGTGGATCCTGACACCAAGGAAATGCTCAAACTCCTGGTAGGGCTCTTACATTTGCTTTGGGGAATTGTGTGTGAGGAAGTACTAACTACTATGTGACTAAAATGCTGAATAGAATCTTCTGAGGTTGGGCCAGTCATTTCATACGTCTAAGCACAGTCAGTATAGCGTAGATTAATGAACGGGGGTCCAAGAATGGTTCGGTTGTGAAAGTGGCCCATTACCACCTGCAAAAAAGGTCAGGCAACAGCACTTTGACAAACCGTGTTCTGGGTACTTGGGGACACAGTGATGGAGACGTATCTTCCTTCCCTTTTGCAGGATTTTGGCAACTTATCGAACCTGCAAGTCACTCAGCCCACCATCGGCATGAACTTCAAAACACCACGAGGAGTTTAGACATTTGTAACATCGCAGCCAATAAAGCGGACAGGCAAAATGGCTGGTGGCTCTGGAGATTAATGTCTGAAATGAGCAATTTTCCCTCCTCCTGCTAGCTCCACGGACATCTCTGGTACATGGCCTTACCCCAGGAAAGGGTTATAGTAACCAGGCTAATGCACAAATACCTGTTACTTCCAGAAACTAGTGATTGATTGGACTGGACAGGTAAAAAAAAAAAATCATTACCTGTTTTGATCAGTTGTGCTGTGTGTGACAAATGACTTTGGCAGAATGTATTCATTAAGTAAGTAAGTCCCCTGAGAAACATTTGTGTTTCTTGTCCCACCTTCTAGTGTCAGGCTTTGGGGAGCTGTGGTCAGTGTTTCTCTGTTTGTAGTTGGACTATGAAAGAGCAACACAAAACACTTGTTGAATATAAAATGTATTGGGGTACCAATACAAAATAAGAACATGAAAGATTTTTGTATTTTTCCCTCCATTGTTTCTTAAAAAAGCCACAGATTCCGCTACAGAAAGCAAAAGGGTTCTTTGTACAGACAGAAGCAACAAGAGAATTTCTCATTTGCAACACAAAACCTGCAGCTCCATTTCATCTCAGAGGCTGAACCAGAAACAAGACCAGCTGCCAACTGCAAACCTATGACACTAAAAGTTACACAAAACGTACTTGTACATTTTTAACACAGGATATGTAAGAAATGTATTTTCAAAAAAAATGTGGAAAAAGTGCAATACAGGTTTAACAACAACTTAGTTTATCCCTTAGTGGGCCGTTTTGTAAGCTTTTGCTCGACTTTTTAACGTTTCCTAACTTTTTTTGTACCCATAAGCAGAACTTCTTACAGTAATATTAACATTCATGATAATGTACATACTGAGAAACATGATAATCACAAAAGTAGAGCAAAACATGATTGTGATGATCTTTCTTTGGGTAAAATACAGACAAAAAAAAGTTTAACATGAACATAATCTTCCTGTTTTTACACTAAACTTCCTTACATTTTTTTTCTTCATCTCAAACTGCAAGAAATGAACCAAATGAAGTTCTGTGAGTTTCATCCTTAAGAGAAACTAACTGCGACTGGAGGTTTTACACAAGAGTCAGATAAACCTTACTGCCAGGTCCTGGTGCCAAATGAAGTCTTTGTTCTACCCAAAGTCAACTGGTTCTCTCCACAGTCCTGTGCCCTCAGCGCCTTTTCTCGCTACCCTCACACCCCAGTACTGCACCACAACTACCACCTACTGACCCCTGAGGGAGAGGAGAGGGTTAAATGGCACACTTTGCATTAAATCCCACACAAGACCTGGGGGTCCCAGTGATGTCTGAGGAAACTTCATCTTTGCACAGAACTCATGTTAGGGTGAACTGGGGAAAAAAATGGCACCACCAAATACAGCAAATGTTTAAAATGCTCTGAAAAATCAGCACATCCCATACTAGGTGAAGAAAATGACAATGCGCAGTTTCTTCTCGTCCAACACGGTAGTGGTGGGAACAATGAGGCAGTTTAAAAATATATATACAAACCTATACGAATACCAAATTAATAAAAAAAAATCAAAGACATGGCACAATATATGACATGGGGGTGACATTCAGTGGAAATGAGGAGATACAAAATAGAGGGTGTTGGGGGGGGGGGGGGNTTGGTGTTGAATTCCACAGTTAGCAGACCAATACAGGTTTTTTTTTTTTTGGTGGTGGGGGGGGGGGGGGGGGGGGGGGCATCTGCAATGGCCGCTTCACGGGAACACAAACGGAAACACAAATGAACGACACTAATGCAACATCCAAACACTGTCGATTTGTGCCAAAAGAGCACTAACAAGAATACAGACACTCTTAAATGTTTCCTTTTCATAGAATTATAAAATGCTGTCTTTTGGAACTTTCTCCATGGCAACCGAAGGAAAACTTTCTGTGGAGACGAGCTCAATCTCCCAGGTGAAGGACTTGCTGCGGCTGTTGAGGCTACAGAGCGTCGCTGACCTTTACCAAACTGAACTGCTCCTGAAAGTGGCGCCTCCTTCCTGAGAGTGACGCAACGTGAGCCAAGAGTTTTTATTTCCTGTTGTTGTTTTTATGTCTTGTTTGGGAGCTTTGACAGTGTGTCCGTGTGGGGCAGCCTGCGGGGGGCGGGGCCCTGCTCAGGCTGTGGTGATGGCATTCAGGTCCTTCATCAAGCCCTCCAGGTGAGCCATCTCCTCAGACAGCTCATCCGGCTCATAGGCCTGAAGGAAAGGAACAGGGTTACTGCCAGACTGGAGGAGGGGCTGGCCCAGGCTTGGGGGGGGGGGGGGGGGGGAGGGTGGGGGGATCGGGGGGGGGGGGGGGGGTGTCTACC
>UFQX01000474.1:229299-248401 GCA_900497675.1 Arapaima gigas | reverse complement strand
AAAAAAATGTAAAAAAAAAAAAAAAAAAAAAAAAAAAAAAAAAAAAAAAAAAACTCATAATAAAAACTGCCTTTAAAAGCAGTTCTGGATCCACCGATTGATTCCGGTGAACCCGGCCGGCCCCGCTGTCCACATTCAGCCCCAGCAGCTGATCAGGGTCTCCATCACATTCCTCTGTAGGAGCCACAGTTCATTGCCATCAGCTGTGGTCATTAAAAATATTCCGGTGCGAAGTGTCCTTATCTTTCCCACACAGATGTGGAGTCACACAGCTGGGCAAACACTGACTCTCTACTCAAATCTTTATTTAGGAGGTTGGAATGTGTAGCCTTTCTAGCAGGGAAGCAATTAGGTTAAGGGAACATGAGAGGAAAAAGACAAAAAGGGACAAGGAGATAAAGAAATGAAAGGTGCAATTACCTTGGTCATTAGCCATTTTGTCAGAAGATTCGGCTAAGAGGCCAAACATACAGAGCAGGGAGAGAAAACAAAGCAAAGCGGTTAGAGGGGGAGAGCAGGTTTCGGCAGGGGGCTTGGGGACAGTGGGGGTAGGGTGATTGGGCAGAAGGATGGGGCACAGGGTGTCAGCCAAGGGAACAGCAAGCTCAGAGACCCTCAGAGACTCCCCTCTCGCAGAAACAGTTTAAATGCAGATGATTGCAAAGCAGCAGATGGCGCAGTTTTTAGAGCCTTTGGACCCACGGAGCTCAGGGTCAAACCCCAAATCAGCTGTAGTGCCCTCAGTTCAGGTACTTACCCTAAAATTGGTCCAGTAAAAACTACCAAGCTGTATAAATGGGTAAATCAGTGTAAGCTGCTCTGAAGAAAAGCACCTGCTGTATGAATAAAAGTAAACGGTGTAAAATCACGGCCGATTTTCCCCCCATCTGAACACTGCATCTGGTGAGACTCCACTACGTATCGGAATAAACCACCAAGTTGCTTTACACAGTATCGAAAACAACACCAGTCCTCTGCTATAGAACGTGCGGATGTGTAAGTGCCGCTGAGGGGGAAGCACTGGCACACGGTGACCTGTGTCCTCACCTTTGGGAGTGCGGAAGTACACGGCTTCTGACATGGGGCCCATGCCCTTGGAGTTGCGTGCCTGGATCTTGAAGTAGTAGGTCGTGTCCAGTGTGAGGTCCTGGATCTGATGGGTCAGCCGGTTGCCCACCACAGGCTCGATCACCCAGTCGTGCACCTCTGCGTTCACATCAGTGCTGTAGTAGATGATGTAGCCTGAGGAGCGGGAGCCACAGCAATATACAGAAGATAAGCATCAATCGTGAAACACCAGGAAGGCGTGAAAAAGTACAGCAAATGGACGTCGACCAGTGAACACCCTCGATCGGCGATGGCATTTGTTGAGCTGCAGAGGAGATGCTCTACCGGTGATTTTGCCGTTGGCCTCTGTGGGGGGTTGCCAGTTCACAATGATGGTGCGCGGCCGGTCCTCTTTGCTCACCACTGTCACATCTTTGGGGGAGGAGCTGGGAACTGCAGGAATTGAGACAAGGCAGTCAGATAGAAGGCTGTCAAAGAGACCAAACACTAGCTTACAGCGGTGACCATTCCTGAGCGTTTGAGAAACTGGGATAAGCGTGGAGACGGGGAGAACGAGTGCCTGGTGAGCAGGTGACGCCGTGCTGTAGAGAATATGGATGAGGGCTGAGGACGTACTGGTCTCGAATGTGGTCCCATGTGCCGTCATGCTCCAAGTGCTCATCCTGCGACCCTTCGTCACCATGACGGAGAACTCATACAAGGTGTTGGGCTTCAGGCCGGTCACCATGTGGCTCAGGTTGGTGGTGTTGGCCGTCTGGAAAAGGGCAGTAAATTCAAGGTGATGCTATGGCAGGAGACAACCTTAGGAGGGCGCTCAACCCCACATACTGCCCTAAAGCGAGCGACCGGTCCGTTCACAGGCCCGTTAAACGGACAAAGCTGAACTTGGTAAACTCGCTTCCTCACGACAGCTGTTGCAGGACAGGAATTTTACAGCAAGCAGATGGTGGCATTACACAGTTATAGGCATAATACCAAAAAAAAAAATGAATAAAATTTAAACACCCAAGGCAATAACCAACACGCTACAGACATTTTTATTAAAGACTCACATAATGTCCCTCTTGAAAGGGAACAACAACACGAGATGAAACCATACATTTTGAAAATAAAAGGTGTTGCGCCTTTTGACATTCTGATGGACAACAGATGCACTCAGGAGAGCTGCCATGGGGGTTTAAAAAAGAAAAAAGTACACTGCACACACATGAAAAATCTCAGCAAAGTGTTGCGTGTGTGACGGGGTTAAAAGTCCCCTCCTCTGGTCCTACGATTGATATCATTTTAGTCAAAATGTTGAGAATGGGTGGTCTACAGTTACATTAGTATAAATTTGTGGAAACAGAAAATAAGCATCACAACTGCAAAATGGATTTAAAAAAACCTACAATATTAGCAGCACTGAGAAGTGCAGGCACGGTATTTAATGGACTAACAAAGGATAGGAGGCGTCGCCCTGTGGAGCTTGAACTGGTGTTGATGTGGTTGCTGCCAAAAGCACCTGTTCTTTGACCTTATGTGTGTTTTACTATTTATTTTGCATTTTTGCTAAAATACTCCATGTTAGGAATGCACATTTGTGAGCTGAACTGCATGTGCAGAGGCTAATATTAGTGGTAGGGCATTCAGCTTGGGTCAAAGGTGAGCGTTTTAATAGAATTACTTATGAGCTCAGTTACTAAAGTGACCGTGGTTCAGAAACGACACGGTCGTAATAGTACACCAACCTTGAATGTGAATGAAGTACGTCTACAAGATGTGCCCCCTAAGCATGTCTACTGAGGCCCCCAAGGGCTTTTCCTCAGTCAATGAGGTGTTCTCATCCTGTTTTCTGCTGACTGTGACAATGACCTCCGAGGACAGAACCCGGGAAGTTGACCTAAACTGCCAGGGCCCGACACCTGGAGCCAGCAGAACCAAGAAACCCTCACGTGCTGAGTGACCGAGCCTCCGAGAGCAAGCCATACTCTACCTTGTACTTGGAGTTAGCCGGGATGTTGGTTTTCCAGCGGACAGTGTAGTAGCGGGCGTCTGTGATCTTCTGGTTCTTCGGCAGGGAGTTGTCAGCCCAAGTGACCTTGATGGTGTCGTGGCTCAGAACGGAGGCCTGAACGCCCACAGGTGGCAGCATGGGAGTGGGGTCGGGTACTGGGGTGTATGGAGCATGGAACAGTTCGTACAAATCAACGGCAGGGTCTATGGGGTCTGCGAGCAGTTGCCATCCATGCCACAAGACCAAACCAAAGTGTGGGAAGGCAAACAGAACGAGAAAACCAAAAACAAAGGCCATGCAGGTTCAGAGAACCGGATCCGGAGGAGCCGAACGGGGTTAACGGATTAAGATGGAGGTGAATGGAGGGCAGGGATGGGACAAGGGTGAGAAGAAAGAGAGAGAATATCCTTTTAGTATAGAGCACCAGGAGACTAAACTAAAGGAAAAAAAACAAAAAAACTACTGCAGCAAAGAAAGGTCTACTGACTTCTAAAGTTTAAAGCTGAGTGTCAGAACAGACTTCATACCAACGTAACTAGCAAACCACATGAGTATTCAGCAGAACTGAGAACATCAGCTCCTCATCTTATAAACACAATCAGGATCTGACATCCGATCGCATCCTGATTTGTTTTTAACTCTTCATTTATCACAAACTTTATAGCACAGATGTCCTGCAATATATTTGTTTTGATTCTGTCTTGTATACATGTATACTAACTAAAACATCAAAAAAAAAAACTTTTGAACTGACTTAAAAATTAAACCATTTTAAAATGACTGAAAATAAAAATACTTTGCCTCCATAAACTTCTGCTCGTTGCCAACTGTGGACCGATTTATTCTATAACAGCCGTCTTCTTTATTCTGGTACTGACTGATGACGCTCAGAAACACCTGAAAGGAGCTGTAAACACCACGGAAGTGAGCAGAATTAAGACAGTCCCAAACTTTTATAGTGTTGGGGATGAACCTTGCTAACATCTGCTCGCATGCATCTGCTCAAACAAGTTTTAGAAAATCAGTGAAGAAAATTCTGTTATAAATAAACTGGAAAATCTAGATCTGAAATCTAAATCTTGCCTACCTGTCAAAACCAGGATACAGATTATAACAGATGTCAGCATTACTATTAAATAACCGCTTTCCTTTGAACATCAATCCCAAAGACTCATATTGGACATGCTTATAACAGCGAAGCAGCGTTTTCTTGATCAATGCAATGCAGTGAGTAAAAACAATTTCTCAATTACATACAAGTGCTTGGAAGCCAAACATTTGATGCACTCAGCCAACCTTTCAATATAATTGTTTTAGCGTATCAAACCGTCCTCAACACTTTCCTATAATTAGCATTAAACTGCAAGCCTCCATCATCTCCATTAAGAAAAAATTAAACAGAAAGTAGCACTTCATGACTTGACAGATGCTGCTAAGCAGGATGAAATGGAGTGAAGAGCGAGGCCCTGTTAAGACGTGATCCCTGAAGAACCTGGTGTCTGCAGTGAACACGAAGGCACTGTGTGCCGAGTGTCTGCTTGTTTGGGCTGACAACACGGCTACCCCTGCGTTGCGTCAGAAGTCCGAGTTTCAAGATCCAAGACGGCGCTCAGCTGGCTGTTTGTCCGCACAGTTGGAGGCACCAGAGTGTGTTGAAAGGCTACTGGAGGAGCACAGCGCAGTGTGCAACACACCCACCGCCCTGCTTTACACCGATTATCACTGCTGCTGGAAAAGCTCCCTTGAACTTCTCAAAGACTCTGACATGAATACGTCAAACCAAAGCAGGGATCCTGCTGCGTCCAACTCCTCTTTGACCACTGTGGCTGGAGTTCTGTGGACGGAGATCCTGAACTCATTACAGAGAGGCAGGGTTCCGCATCCCAGAGCCCCGAGCTCGGCCGTAACGACGGACGGCCTGTCACCTGCCAACAGTGCTTGAACGTGCACCACCTGCTCAGCTTCAGAACCGTTCAGGGAACGAGCAGAACTCACGTGGAGCAAAAACACACTCGTCACTCAGTCACAACGCTAATGAAAAATAAAAACAAGCGAGCAGTATGGCTTAGGAAGCATGTCAAGATGGAAGGGGATTCCTTCTGGAAGCTTCAGCAGTGAACAAACTGCAGCAGATCAGCTCTGATATGACTGCTGCGTGATGGATCGCACATGATCCTGACTTAAACAGTCTTTCTCAGTCAGAAAGAGAAGCGATCAGAAACAGCCTCATTTATCAATAGCTGGAACATACGGCACCGGCTATTGTCAACAGCTGGAGTCCTCTGGCTGACATCTGGGTGCTGGAAGGAGGTAATGGCACAAATTGCTTTCCTAAGTGAGCAAATCTTTGCCAGTCGACAACGCTTCTAGTTACGACGAAGGGTCTTGGTGCTGATACTGGTGACTCCAAGAAGGGGGACACGGGAGCGAGGCAACACCCACCTCCAGGAAAGAACGATTAAATGATTATCAGAGGACAGGAGTTGCCCTGTGGAGCCGATGCTCCTGGTGAAAGTCCACCCTGTGCTGCCTTACACCAGTTCATTATCCAGACCTGGCACTCCCAGCATGCCGCAGCAATAAGGGCAACTCTGGTCCAAGGGTATCGTTTTGAGACTTACACGTAAGTGTTTTTGATAGAGATGGATCGATAGCTGTAGTTCTGCAGTCTGAGCTGTAACTATAGTAGGATTGAAAGCAGCTGCAGATAAGGCACATCCATCATTTGTAGTGCAAAAGAAAACATGGGCATCATTAGACAACAACAGGGACAGAACACAGTACCGGCATCCTGCAAAAGTTAGGCGAGGTGCTCTGTGGAAGTTTTCGAGTTTTCTAGGTCATCGGCCCTTCACGTTAACAAAGCAAAGTTTTATTCGCTCCAGTGTTGCTAACTTTAAATAAAAAAACAATACAAGCATTTGGTTGGCTCCTCCTCGCCCTACTTGGCCCAGATACTGCGGCGCATTGAGAAGGATGGGGAGGAGTCTGCATTTGCCAGAGCAGCAGGGGGTCTTGGACAACCTTCGGCATGTTGATGGGATTTTTTTTCCGGTGACTAAATAATAAGGAAGGATCATCCGATCCCAAGGAAGCTGAATGCGCTGAGGAGACGAAGCACTGAATAATAAAGCGAAAACAAAACACATGAGGATGCCTCAAAGACGAGAGAAAGCAGTTTGAACCGTCCTCGCTGCGAGATCCGACTGAACCTCTGTTCGGACCATGCGCAGCATCTCGTGTCAACAGCATGTCAGAAAAATCGGCGTGCTCCTCCACTGCAGATGAAGAGTGGCTTTGGCTCTCAGAATAAGGCAGCTGGCAGCGAGTGCCTTGAATTGAATCTGCGCTCCGCTGACAATTGACATGAAGATGTTTTGTTTGCAATATAAATACAGATTGTGAGTCACAGCCACACAGCTGGTGTCACATCCCCACACATGCAGGATCCTCACGCAAATGCAGAGCGGTAATAAAATTCACATCCCGATAATGCAGGCTTCAGCTGTGCTGCAGAAATACACTGTGATCTAATTCAGAAGCCACTATAGCAGAGCTCTCCAAATCCAATCAGTCTTTTTTCCCTCTAAATATTGTTTCATTTCTACTGCTCTCATCAAAAAACCAAGACGAACAAAGAACCTATCAGTTACTTTTCAATATTGCGAAGAGGAGCAGTAGACAAAATACTCCCCAGACCAGAGGATCTAATATACTTTGTTGTGCTTTGAGCACTGAAATCTAATCCATGTCTGTGTACCGCTGCCAGGTGGGTATAATAGGAGTTCTGAAGGTAGTGATACTGATCTACATACTGTATCTGCAGCGTCACGAAGAACTTGGGTCACAAAGCTCCAGGCACCTAAGTGCAGCAGGTGGTGCACTGTTAGAGGTCTCGCCTTGCAATCGAAGGAGCCAGGTTTGAATGAAAGCTATCCCCTGTACTACCTCTGACCAGAGATTGTAAAAACACCCAGCCTTATAAATAGGTTGCTTATTGTGCACAGCTAATAATTTTTTGCATTAACCTAGGACAAATCTCAACAACAAAAACTGACAATACAAATGTTTGTCTTTGGCTGCCACTACAGAGCTATGCATCAAACTTCAGTTCCCCACCTCTGCTGTGCTGAGAAACCAATGACTCTGGGCCGAGTTTGAATCCTTGCCTGCTCTACCGGCACCTGTGAAGACTGCGGCTCCTGCAGGCCTGAAGTGGAGTGAAGTTTGAGCAAAAAGAAACTTGGCCCCTTGGTTCGTCAGGAAAGCCAAACCCCTCAGCGCTAACTGCCTCTGGCTTCTACTGAGAGGTAAAAAAGTGAAAACCACTTAAGACAGACAACTATATTAATAGGCCATAAGCAATATTTTGCTGATGCATTTTTATAGCTGCTCTATCAAGGAGCATCAAGTGCGCAAATTGTACAAAGCGAGGCTTTTCTCCTTTCGAGGAGCAGAAAGCATTAGAAAAGGAGACACCATTAAATATTTACATTAACTAGATTATCTATCTTGCCACTGCAGCCAATTGATTTCCGACCAGCTGAAGTGCATCCTGGCTACGCCGTGTTACGCACAAACATTTGCATAAGTAGAACAAATTGTGTTTTGTGCAGTTTTCCTCCTCTAAAGGAGCAGACAAAAAGCCATCTCAGTACAAGCTTGTTTTGATTCATGAAAGCTCGAGAAAGCCAGCGTGATCAGTAGCCGTGCTAATGCTAAGATGATGTTATACATCTCCCTCTGTCGCCTTGCGCTGGCCTGCCTTACCTGACTGGGGTCTGGTGATGGCGCTCTCATACACCGGGATGCCTTCTCCTACGTTGTTGAAGGCCTTCAGCGTGATTACGTAGTGTGAGCTCGGGTCTGGAGGGGGTGAAAAAAGGAAATTATCCTGCTAATCAGAGACCCGCTCCATGGGGACCCACTTTTCCAAATTAATTATCTTGACAAAGGTGCATATTTAAACACCATTATTTACTTCCTTTCCAGCGCAATAAAGGGAATTACAGAGGAACTTCAATTAGGCGTCTTTGTTCCCTACGAATTTTCTCTCTGTGGTACCCTGTGCACGGCTATTGTAGTGCTCTCTCTCTCTTTGCTCTGAGGAACGGTTGGCTGGGCACAGCTAGACAGGGGGCACCATCAACCGTGGTGCTAGAAGTGAGGTACAGTGAGCGGAGTGTCACCGTGTGTCCAGTGGAGGTGCGCGCCCTCTCACCCAGGTTCTCAATGCTGTAGTAGCGCTGCTTGTGGTCCACCTTGATGGTCTGAGCATGTGGGCTGCCGATGCCATAACCGATGGTGTAGCCACGTACCACGATGTCCTGGTTCTCTGGGGGGGTCCAGCTCACCACGATACTGTTAACCAAGGGTCGCACCTGCAGCGAGCTGGGCATGTCTGGCACACGAGTCTCTGGAACACACACACACACACACACACACACGCAGACAAACAGACAAAGGCGGGAGAGTGTGAAAAGCTGATCGCTTGGAACTGGAAGGCAGAGTGCTGGAACGGTGCCCTGCTGAGGCAGTCACGTCCTCAGCAAACTCTCCGTGCTGGACACCCAGTCGGTCCAAACACTCTGGCCTGCTGCATCTTGTGTTAGACACCAGCAACAGGCCACTCACAGAGGCACACTGATGGATATGTAAGGTCTGAAATGTTGCCCGTTAAACCTGCGTTCCGAGTGCCGAAGGCATTTCCGAATAAACATCTGTGTGCATTAACAGCCAGTAAATCTTCGAGCCGCTGCACAGACATCCACAAATCACAGCTCAGCATTGGGTGTGAAACATGTGATTGTCATTTTTTGTGTTTTCTTTGCAAACACAATAAAACGGCTTTGCATTTGCTCACAAGGTTTAAATTTCATGAGCTTCATATGCTTTTCAGATTTCTGGCTTCCCTGCTACACAAAAGGAGATCTTTGTTCGTTTAACCTGAAACATAAAAATACTTAGAAGAAAGCTAACATAGTTTGGTGTAATCCTATACTGCTTTTTGGAAAACAAACTACTGCTCTGCTTCTCTGACAGAGCCTGGACTCAGACATCAAGGTGGTGTCCACAGGGGTCTTACCATCCAGGTCGCTCTTAAAAGTCTCCGCTGTGACCCAGTCAGTAGCAGGGCCCGTGCCATTCACCGTCATAGCTGACACTCGGAACGCGTACTCAGTCCCACGTTCCAGACCTGCGGAAGGGAGCCCAACATGTTTGCATTTCCATGGAAATCTCTGATAATATGCTTCTGCATTAGTGGTCTTCATCTGCTGTAGCATCCGCAACCAACTTGTAGAGACAGGACAGACAAATGAACAAGTGACATAACCGATAACTGTAATAATGCATCTGAAACAATTTTGACTTTTGTCCTTTTTTATCGATTCCCATTTCCCTTCCCAGTGAAAATTAATTTTCTAATGAAACCACTGAATAATTTGCTATCAAAGGGTAACACCTCATATTCGCTGGCTGAGATAAGCGGTCAGAAACACTGTGAGGACAGAAGTGGGTCGTCTCATTTTCTTTTTATGAGTGTCAAGCATAGCAAGAGTCTCAGTAATGAACAGTAAAGTGCAGTGCTGACACAGAGCTGTCCTTACCGACCGCACAGTCCAACCAGCCAGGCATTGTCAGAACCTCGCAGCCGCACACTTCCATTGGAAAGCCCGTCTATAAACAACCCATCTCAAGTGAGCTCTGCAAGCTGTCGGCGCTGACACCAGCTCCTCGTTCACTGCTTCAGACATCTGGCATGACTGTCTGTGCTTTCGATAAATTTTTCAAATCACAGAGCTCCGAAAGGACACTCATTTCTTGTAATATTCATGCGAGCAAGAAGGAAATCAGATATTCTGTCAGGAGATGCATCTTCAAAAAAGATCAGAGCACTGTAACTTCTGCTTAAAACAGATTAATGGACAGTAATTGATCAAGATTCCGCCGAGAAGGAAACATCTCACAAGGAGCCGATCTCATGTGTGGCTTTGATAACTGAACGGCGTGAACTCTGGCGATATCCATACTAAGAAACCCCCCCCCCCCAGCCAGGACCATTCTAGAGACCTCCTTGGCAATTCAAAGATCTCAAGAAGGTCTATAGACCAGAAGTGGCTGCGGTTCCTCATAGTCACTAATAGAAATGCGACTACTGGCTTCTATTTATGATGCAAATCGGCCACTTTTCGTCTTTGCCGTCCCCATGGTGACTACTAAACAAAACACCAGGCCCTTGAGCGCAATGGCTTCGAATAAACAAACATCTCTGTTTTTTGTACAAAATATAATGAGTCAACTGTTCGGTGCATATTCTCTTTGATGCCAGGCACAGCATGATAACTAAAATTTGCAGTCATAGCAATTAAAATTCTAGAGTTTCCAAGTTTGAAAATAACATCACTCACTTCTGACATCAGTGCAGGAGTATGTGGTTTGTGTCTCTATCGATGGTGACTTGGAACACTGAATTCCCCTGGACCCAGTGAACACCAGGCCTGAAGGAGACCATGACCAAAGCGGGTGTGGTGATTAAGACGTCAGGGCCACTCACCGTCAATGAGCTGGAAGAGCTGTGTACCGGCTGTGATCTCAGTTGCTTCACTCTTCCTCAGCCCCTTCCTGTAGCGGATCTTGTAGCTGACAATCTCCCCATTGTGGGTGCCTGGGGGCGGGGGCTGCCATCTCACCATGACGCTCTTCCAAGACAGAAGAAAACATGACATGCAGCATGAGCTGGAGGCCCTGACTAGCTCAGAGTCCTGACTCAACTGGGTTCCCCTGGTTAACCAGAACAAATAACCAAAACTTGGTGAATATAGTTCAAACGTACCCTGCCCCTCAGAACTGCTGAATCCCTTCTAGCACTGAAGGGTCTCTAAACGCACCTCTTTCAGACTCACTTTTCCGCAGCTCTCCTATATAAATGCATCACATCATCTGTCACGATCAGCTGTATTATCGGAATCTCAGCATAGGCAGCTGTTTTAGCAATGTGGATGAGTAAAAGCTGTGGTATCAGATCAACCACGCATCAATAACTGTATGTCTTTGTCGAGGAATGCACTTTTGTGTACCTCGAGCTATGCATTATTTTTTGAGAAAGGCATCCATTAGATGGAAAAAAAAAAAAAACTGTAATATAAGGGAATGACCAGTGACTGGAGGTTCATCAATTCTACAGCTTCCTCAGAATGGGGGGAAAAAGGACAGACTATCCTTTGTTTGGGCAGTCTGTCTGTGCACGTTGTATGCATACCTAATCCCCGAGAATCGCCGGTGGACCAGGTACAGCCTGGCACGTGACCAACCAATGAGATCTCCAGCTTGAGGTGCGGGTGGCCAATGAAACCGAGTGTTGTGACATCGCTCTCCCCCCACACAGCTTCTATTACCACAGAGCGTGTTCTCATAAAGCGGACACATGTTTATACGTGCGATGCTAACAAAGAGCATCGTGGGAGCCGTAAAAGCAGGCATAAGTAAATAAATGAATAATAAATAATGCTTCTGGGGGCAGCCTGGTGCAAACAGCGCTCCCTGCAGGCATGATTAATAAATGGAAGAGGGTCTTTAGCTGTGGGCCTGACACTGCATTGTGGGGGTGGGTGGAGGGCAGTCAGCAAGAGCTGCAGTGAGGGAGAGCATATAATTAATGTTACCCACCACCTCCCCACACCATGGGAATACAACTTATTAAATCTGCCATAACTGTGAGTAATTACTTTATTTCCATCCCCCCATCCCAGATTAACCCATTAAGTATTTAGCATTTTTCCTCCAATCTAAGAAACATCCCATTTAATTGCTTCTTTTGACTTACAAACTGGAGGAGTTGCATAGGAAATATACAAGGCATCTGGCCATTCCTGATGGAAGTTGCTGAGGAAATGATCACAAGTTATCTTGTGCATGGAACACATTATTGGCTGCAACATTCCAGTCAATATTTGACCAGAGCTGCCCCCCCCCCACCCAGTGTGTAAAGAGTTCTTAATATTTGGTAGCAGACGCCTGCTTTCCAGCTCCCTCCTGCTCTCTGATGCTAGAAAGGCAGCGGGGAGGGACAGCGTGATCAACAAAGCTGCACAAGCATAATGGGAGGAGCGACTGGGAGAGAAGCGACTCGACTGCACAGCCACCTGCACGCGTGTGCCAAAATGAACATGAAGACATAGCTCAACTATGGGTCTGTGTGTATGTGAAAGCGTGAGAGAGATGGATGTGCTACTGCTGTTGTACAGACTGTATTCGTAGCAGGTGCTGATACTACTGGTACCGATTAGAGTCGAAGGTTTGAATCCCTAATCTTGCTGTAGTAGTGTTGATCAAAGCATTTACCAGAAATTTGTACACTAAAAATACCCACCCGTATAAATGGATAAATATCCTATTAGCTTAGTGTACAAACCTCACACTCTGGAGCAAAGCATCAGCTGAATGAAAGAATAAATGAAAACACAGGAACACACCTGCTTGCCAGCTATACTGACAGCACTATTTACCTGAGTATTTTTGGTGAATTTGCAAACAAATCTTACCTTTGAATTTTGTACCTCCAGGGTCAGGTTCTGTGGGGCAGCGCTCGGAACTGGTGGATTCACAACAAAAGAAAATCTGTGACATTTTCAGCAACAGAACCCAAGTTGTGTCAATAAAGCTGGTCACTAAAGCATCTAAGTTACCACAATGTAATTCGGAGAGCCCACAGATCTCTGGTCCTGTCAGTGTTCTCTTTCAGTAACTTACCGTGTTTTGTCCTATCTGCTTTACACAGTAAGCACTGACAATCACTCTCATCCAATGAGTTCATGGTTCAGCGTACAAAAAGACGCAAGATGTCTGGAAACAAAGCCTTTGTGTGCATGAAATGCTACTGATGTGGAGCCATGTGCACGGAGAGCCACATGGCCAAGTCACGACGCCACCACCGGAGACGTCACAGCTGGTGGCTGCCTGTCAGAGGCGTTGATTAATAAAGATTTCCCTCATTAAATTGTTTATACTCCTTTCGTTCCCCCTACAAAACTGATAAAGATGAGCGGCACCGGATCGCTCAAGTGTTTGAGCGCTGTGTCACTGGCACACCCCCCCTCCTCCAACCTCCACTCCCATCTGTCTTTGTGCCCTCAAGTTATCAGAGATCTGACAGCAGCCTCTGAACCAAAACCCAATTCTCCATCATCACAGAGAGAAAACCAATCTTGTCACTCTGGGAGAACAAATGGGCAGCAAAAACACTGCAGCTCGATATGGGGGGGGGGGGGGGGTGTCCTCATAAAAATAATGAGACTTTCTACAAATTCTTGTACCCATTTAGACAATAAGATAAGGAGATCGTCTAGTAGGTCTTTAAACTCATCTGAGACAGCATCTAGTGTTCGCACAACCCGATGTCTCCACAGTTTTAGGGAACCACATCAGAGATCTTTGTCTCGTAGATAAGGTGTAAAACTGAATTATCTCCTATTTATGATGGATGCAACAGGAGAGGAGACACTGACCACTCCAGCCTATGTATGAGAAAAGACCTTGCATCAACACTGTCAATGTAAAACGAAACCTGCAAGATTGACACCCAAAGCTCCTCAGCCTCCTCACCGTCCGACAGCGTCTGCATGGCGATGTCTTCTGTGGACACCCCTGGTCCATGCCGGTTGTACGCCACCACCCGGAAGCTATACTCTGTGAATTTCTTCAGGCCATTCAAGGTATAGGAGAGACCTCCAACGTCGACATCCTGTCAGGGGTAGTACAGAGAGTGCATGGGATGGGAGTTGTGTGAGCTCTGCAGGACCATTTCTGTGAGAGCCTCCTTCATGGTGCCTCTGCTCTGTTCCACACCGGACCCCGCAGAATAGCACTTAGAGGCTCATTAGACGCTGTTGCCGAGAGTTTGTCCTGTGCCACATTACACAGGTGACCGCACCCACCCAAATCTATTAATTTCTCCTGAATTATTTATGCAGTGATTGTGCACCCACCTCTCCAATTCCTGAGGTACCATGGAAGTGGAGGAATATTCTAACCCCACCCCCCTTTGCATGTACAAAGTCAATTACTCTGTGATCTCTGCTCCCTGATTCCTGCCCCCGAAACCTTCCCTCCAGGGAGCTCGAGACATTATTACTCCATTTTTCCCTGACATTTCATCCATTATCATATTAAAGGCCCTTTATCACCACAGAGCCTCGCTGTATTGCGGGTCCAGGGGTGTGATGTGCACTGTAGGCAGCCAGTGGGTGGTGCTGGACCAGCATGCTTCTCAAATTGATTCTAGCAGCAAGTCTGCAGTTGCATGGCACGACTTCCACTAGACAGAGTGTAGACTGCTGTTTCTATAGACTGTGGACATGGAGGAGAACATGCAAACTATACAGCCTAAGCTGAATTCAAACCCACATTTGGATCTACATCCCAGGAGTTTTGAAACACCAGCACTGTCCTCTGTTCCAGTTGATCTTGCTTATGTGACTTAAAGGGGTTTAAAACTTACAACTGTAGCAGTGTGACATGCAGGATACAGCAGCCAAGAAATTTGCTTTATTTTTTCGCAGACCCATCTCATCCTGACCCCTCACTCACCTGGGACCCCGCCCACCATCTCACCTGTTCCGTGTCCATGCCCTTCTCCATATAGTAGAGCTTATAATTCTGGATCTCGCCATTGCCTGTTAGGGGCACCTCCCAGCTGAGCGTGATGGAGGTCGGGGAAGTGGACGTGGCCTGGAGATTGGGCGCCGGGCCCGGTACTTGGACTAGAAGGTCAGAGGACAGCAGAGACCTTTACTGTGCCAGACAGATACACTGATGTCCTTAATAACTCTCTCTGACTAAAGAGCTTCCTATAAAATGCAGCACAGACACGGTGGCGGCCAAAAGCTGTTGCTAAATCATCTGAATTTTAAATATATGATACTAATGTCCTCATAATTGTCTTATCAATCTTGATTTCCGTCTAGGGGCTAATGTCCCACGAGGCACTGATTGATCCATTACCACAAGGCTCCTTCTAAGCTCAGTCACTGGGAACCGATCACAGTGAGCAGCACAGCTCAGCATGCCGCCGCCTGTCCACAGCTAATGGTCTTCTTTACGCAAAACTGCACCGCAAAGTCAAACAAAGTTATGCAAATTAAGACATTTTTGAAAAGACCTGTAACAGCATCCTTTCCACAGCCTGAAAGAAAACACCTGCCTGCAGGACAACCACTGAGCAGGGCCTGGTTTCTTCACTGGCTTGAATACAACGTTCAATTTTATTTTAATTAAAATGGCAAGGACCGGAAGTCGGTTTGTGGGGCTCGACTTGTATTTGCTCACCGGGGTCATCAATCTTTCTTTGTTAGTGACTCCAACGGCATCAGGCGCTCAGGCCTGGTTATGCAATTGTCACCAGTGCAACAGGAATTTGTAGCTTATTCATATCAAGTTACAGACCCACCACACCCCCCCATCACCGACGGCTGTATGATCCTCAGATGATTAAACAAATTTAGCACAGGGTTCAAGTTCAAACTACCTGCACTTGCACTCCACGCTGTACAATTTCAACGCCACTGTGGCGCTACACACATTAGTGATGGAGGATGTGTTTAACATCAACATATCCGTGATCATACCACAGATTAGCGCACTGAACTAACAGTAGTTTATGCCTTTAATGGCACTCTTTAACATTATTATCCTTATTTATTAATTTAGCTGAAACCTTTGTCCAATGTCACTTCCAATTCTAGGTTGGTAAACCAAGCTGGTTATTTACCCATTTTTACAGCTGGGTAATTTTTACTGGAGGGTGAGTACTTTGATCAAGGGCACCACAGCAGGAGGTGAGATTCAAACCTTTCTTAATTTTGATCACAAGGAGACCACTCTAGCCGCTGTTCCCCCGTTTCCTTATCACGTGATCAACTTAACACGCAACAAACAAGCAAACAAAAAAAATCAACTACGGCGCAGTATTTCGCATATAATAAAGACACTCAAGGTTACAGTCCATCCACTAACAAGAGACACATGACGCCCTGTAATGTATATAGTAACCCACTCTGTGCAAAGTGTGTTTTTTGTATGCATGTGAACCTGCAACGACAGCCTATGAGGATCAACACCTTGCAGTTCCTCTCACATACGGCCCACTTTACTCCTGAACGGCACGTGATATGCAGGGGAAGTTGGGAAGCAGGGTGGTGCATTACGAGTCAACGCAGGGGCCTCACCTTCGGGCTGAGTGGCCACACGCAACGGGGCAGAGCTCTCCCCTGGGCCGTTGCGGTTATGCGCTACCACACGGAACACATACTTTGTGTCTGGCTTCAGGTTCAGGATGGTGACCTGCAGCTCGCCTGGGCGGGTTGTGTTGACTGTCCGCTCCCTGGAATGAGACAGAAACCGAGTTTAGCTTCATGTTTTAAGGAGGTTAAGACATGGCGAAAGCTGCAACCACTACGCCACCTTCTGTGCATGTCATTTATATCACTTTGTAAAAGGCAGAAGCCACAAAGCGCTACGTGCAAACACTGACCTGCTGGTACCCTCTAGGCCGTAGAACACAGTGTACGTGATGTTGTCACCATGGGGCTCAGCTGGCAGGCGCCACGTCAGCTTGATGAAACGGGTGGAGACGAGTGATGCCACAACATCGCGGGGGGCGGAGGGCGTGGGGCCACCTCCTCCTACTCCTCCTCCGCCACCGCTGGAGCCAGAGCCTGACGTTACACGGTCAGCAGTGGCACCGGTCAGTGAGGTTGAGGGGGAGGTGGGCATGGCAACATCTTGGGGGGTAAGGGGGGGGAAAGCAGGGACAGGGTGGGGTAAAAACAAAAAAAAAAAAAAATGTATGTACAGAAAGGAAAGCAGAACAAAGGAAAACAAAGGGGGAAAGAAAAACATAACGTAACAAAACCACAGCCACGACAGAAATAAAACTACAGAGATCACAAAGAAGTAATCACATAAAACCAAAAAAAGCCTCTGGAACAGCTGGATGACATGCAGGTCTAGCTGTGAGTGATGAGACAGTGGGCATGGGGGGAATGACCTTTGCTGAACCAGGACATTGCTCATTGGGGGTGGGGGGGGTAGTTACACACTTCATGCAACAGGGCCAACGTGACACAAAACATTCGGTTTCACCCTCAAACTCAACTCTGTGTGCTTCCTACTTTCCATTTAGGTTCTTTCATCATCAGCACATTATCATTAATACATTAAACACAAATACAACTCGGTGATGTCCTGCACTTGGACATTTCTACTCTCTGTGTGCACGCAGCTGATTCAGCACTCTGTGTCCCTTCGTTGAAATGAGCGCTATATAAAAATAAACTGAACGAGTCTTGGGAAGCTGTATGCAAGCTGATGTGTAAACAAATACATTATTTGAGGACTTTAGCGTTTTCCTTTTTTTGTTCTCCAGTTCAACTGGGAATCAAACTGTCAGGGAAAGGGCCAACAGTCTCACCTTGTCAGTGTACAGCTTTCACTAAAATTTGTCTCAGCGGACAGAGGACACGATTCTCTTCGTCCCTTTACTCTTCTAGCGCTGGTCAACACTGAGTAACCGCAGTAAGTTACAGTTTACAGCATACAACATTAAAAATGGTTTCTTGCAAAATATTCACCATGATCATAAGTTTTTAGATTTTCACTTTTTTTTGGATTTCCTCTTATTTTAAGATAACATAGCCCAGCCTACAGTCTTCATGTTTCGTTCTTTGTATTCTGCAGCTGTCTGACCGTGGCCTCGCGCTCAGCAGGACGCTCCACTCTGCTCCACTCAGGGGTTCCCTGTCTGACCTCTGACCCACAGCAAGACTCCTTACCCAGTGGTCATCTCTGCACGGACCCATCTTGCACTGAGGATGAGGACGACCACCAGTCGAGTAAGGAACACAATTACGAGAACTACAATTACAAACACACAGTGATGTATAGCGGCCAGCTGAAAAAATGAATTCAATTTGAAGTAAACAGCATATAATATTACTGTAGGCATGCATTACTGGAAATGGGCGGCATGGTAGGTACCACTGGTGCCTCCTAGCTTTCTTTCTTTAAAGAGAGTACAACAGTGCAGTCTTGAAATAAATAACAGCAGCTTTCTATCTCATCTCCATCTCAAGGTTGACATTCACAGCGTGCACAGGATGGAGTACATTTATTTAAAGAATGTGCTGATGCAAATACTACCATTAATACTAAACCTGAGCAGCACACACAGACACAATTCGCATTTTAACATACATGTTTTTTCGGAACCAAATAATCTGTGATGAAACCAATGATCCCGGTCTGTTAGTATTTCCAACATATTAAATATAGATTATACCTTTATCAGCAAAAAATATGCATAAACCATACAATTATTGTTTGAATTTTAACTTTACGCTTCAGCCATTGTGCCAATTTCCACTGATACAATAAAGCACATTAATGGAAATCCTAATTTTCCATTTCTTATGTCTCCCCTCAAGCAACACTACACATTAGAATTTAAATTAATTTAAATTAACTACGCATTCAAGCAAACAGAGCGACTGTGAAGAAAGGGGAGTGGCAGTTGCTCTCTGGGACGAGCGGCACAATGAACAGGGGTAGGAGCAAGATTCCGGTCACCAGCTATTAATGGCGCCTTCAGTACAAGAAGACTTGTTGTGGGCCTTTCCAGAAGAGACTGGTTTGATGCTTGGTGCATCTACTAACTGTGGCTGGAATTGCTCGTGTACATGCTGCCCCATGAATCAGCCACAGATCTTCAGCACCTACAGGGAAACGGGGTCAAGCCAAAAAGAACGTCTACTGGTGAGCGGAATACTTCTGAAACACAGTAAGAGGAAAGGACAAAACCCTCAGGCTGAGCCTTGGGGAGATGAATAAGCAAAGGGTGTGTTGAGGGAAGGATGCAGGGCTACTTCAACCACTGCATCCCACTGTCTCATCCCCGACATGCCCCACACAACCGCTTACATGTTTTCTGGTTCTGGTCTGACAGCTTGCCGGGCTGCAGGGACCCTGCTGACCCCCCCCCCCCCCCCC
>UFQX01000474.1:212886-226351 GCA_900497675.1 Arapaima gigas | reverse complement strand
GGGGGGGGGGGGGGGGGGGGGGCAAGGTGCATACCTGCAAATTAAGGAACTTCTCAAGAATTGGGCATCGGCTGCTAGCGGAGGTGTAAAAAAACACTGTGTGTGTCCTGAATGCACTCTGTCTGAACTTGCCCCCTGATGTAAATCTCCAGGATGCGGCAAAAGGGGGTTTACCTACACAACATACACAGCAAGCAGGAGGATCCTTCTGTTACACCTCATTGAACACACCGCCTTCTCAAGTCTGGGCTTCTACAGACATCCAACCATCCATCATCAAGAACTACTTGCCCAGCAAAAGTTTGCAGTGCTGTGGAGCTTATGTCAGAAACACAAGTTGTGATGTAAGGAACACAAACAATGGGAAAATAGACACACCACTTCGCCTGAAACATACAGCCCATCTTTGCTTGAGCTACATCTACCCAGATCCTGGACTAGGATATGGTAAAATCTGAATTTGGTGTAGCATTCAAGAAGGTTCTCAAAATGAATCGCTGTTTTCCTCCTGAGCTCCTGGAATCCTCATAATTTAGACATTCACCACCAGGTTTGATGTAGCCATTTCTCTATTCATATGTCACTTCAGAAGGGAGCTACTGCTATATGTGCGCACTACGATGACGGCGGTATTGAATAAACCATCTGTGTTTCACTAATCGCGTGACTATATCTGAGCTCGGTCTGTTGCATGCGGTACTTTTGTTTACTCTGAGCTGCACGTCACTAGAAAATCATCTGTCAAAAACATAAATGAAAATGTCTTTAGACAAGGAGGAAACACCCAGGTAAACATTAGGAGAACATGCAAACTCTACACAGACTGAGTCAGATTCAGCCCTACATTTGAACCCACAGCCCAGAAGCCGTGATGCACCAGTGCTACCTGCTGTGTCATTTTTAATACACACACTTCCAAAGAAATTCAATGAGGGAGGTCCCTGTTTCTGATTACAGAGCACTGCTGGGGGTATACACCACGTGTACAGAAGGAACCCCACCACCCCCCACCCTGCTGTTCTGTCAGATACTCCAACTACACACTTTGTTGTTCTCTCCAACACACACACACACACACACACGAGTGGAAGAGAGGGCCAGTTGCCCAGCTTTCAGTCAACCAGAGAGCCACATGTGCATCAGTGTTTTAAACATGTCAGCATGTCCACCAGCCCACAAACACTGCAATATTTCCTTGGGCAAAAATTAAAATTAATACATCAATACATCCACTTTCAATTTTAAAACAAAAGCTCATCTAATTTTCCCTTTAGCATCAAAGCGCACAGAGTCAGACTGCTTTTCCCCATTGTCATCTCTGTTTATTGCTTTCATTCTTCTTTTCCGGAAGACGCACAAACACAGCAATAACAACAGAGCGCTGAAAGCTGCTGCAATCCTTTTGTGCTTCCAAAGACTGAAAAAGAACGGCACTTTCTTTAGAGGAGCATAATTACCCGGGGCAGCCTGGCACTGGTTTTTCAGGTGCTCGCATACAGACAAATAAAGCTGCTGGAAATAATGTGCTGGGTTTCGCAGGCAGGCAAAGGCTGACCACTGCAAAAAACCGCATAAACTGCAAGATAAATGTTCAAAGAGACCTCTTCCTCCCATTAAAAAAAGTGGTAAAAAAAACATGTTTACAAAAGAAGAGATAAAAATAAAGCTTAGACTTAGTCAAGTAATTTGGAACAGCAAACCTTGCCAATATTAACTAAGTATTATTAACCAGTACTTAGCTGATGCCTTTGCACAGAGACTTACAGGCCTAGATAGGAACTTACAGTTATCTACCTGGTTCAATGAGGGCAATGTAACACAAACTATGGGTAATTTAGAGTCACTAATTCACCTGAAACATATTTCTTTGGACTGTTGGAGGAAACCAGACCACCTGAAGGAAGCCCACATGCACACATGGAGAAGACACCAACTGAACGCAGACTGAGCTGTGAGGCACCATGGTTGCCACAGCATTGCTAGTGATCTGATCAGAGTTTTAATGTCTGCTTTAGCAGATCTAGTGGTGAAAAAAACTGAATTGAAATGCACGACAGTGGACTTCAGCATACAGTCAGACAGATGCTGGTTGGAACGCTTGCTGCGGCTGACCAGGCCACCAGTTCACTGGATGATTGCTATCGAGAGTTATGGGTTGCAAGGTTCAATCCCGCACTTCCCGGCACTGATCGTCAGCAAGTCGGCCCAAAGACACCGTTTAAGAAGTCCACATCAGGTGAAATGGGGTGCTGGTACAACCAACATGAACACCGGTCAGGATTGGTACCGACCAAAGTAAAGGGTAAAGGACACATGGTAACCTCCTATTCCAGTGTGCTACCATTTCTGTAAATGAGTATGACCACAGAGGGCCAGTGAGGCTGTGTGTATGATAGCCGTGGCGGCAAGGAGGCGGTGAAGGACACTTCATAGGTTTGGCCAGATCACCTCGGCCTCATCCCCTCCCTCTTTATCCACAACATGTGAGGCACAGATTGCTCTCAGCTGCCCAAATGGACCACATGGGAGGGTAAAGAACCGGACTCTGTCGGGACAACGGGGGGTCAATCCAGGGGGAGGGGCGAGGGCCGGATGTGAGTCCTGTTGTAGAGGTGTGCCAACAGGAGACAGCCGGTGAAGATAGTAGGGGGTGGGCTGGGCACAGCAAACACCCGCACTGGACAGGTGGCTACAGTGGGAAGGGGGAGGGGGGCAGATGGCACCTCACACCCCTGACAAAGGGAGAACCAAACCCAGTGTCAGTGAAACTACTTCACACCCCATAGTTCACACAAACCATTTGGGACATTTGTTTTATTTTATAGTCGAGTTTCAGCACTATTTTAAGTAAGCAAGCTGGGGCTGAAAACAACCTCCAAAAAACAGTCTTGCTTTATTGGTAGGGTCTCTAGGACTACAGGCTGCCGTCCATTAGTGCTGAGAGAGGTAAGTCATCCGGCATTTAAAGTGAGCTACAATTTCGCTGAAAACCTGCTTCAGAGGGAGGAATGGAAATTTATGTTCGAATGCACAGAGCCAGTTCTCATCATTGGCTGAGATTCAGCGCAGGCCAGATGCGACAGTTGCGCTTGGGCAGCTACTGGGTGGGCGGGGCAGGGCGTGGTGGGTTGGGGGGGGGGGGGGGTCATGGGTNGGGGGGGGGGGGGGGGGGGGGGGGGGGGGGGGGGGGGGGGGGGGGGGGGGGGGGGGGGGGGGGGGGGGGGGGGGGGGGGTCATGGGTAATGCAGACGCAGCCGCGCACTCGGACCGTCTGCACGTCATCTGGATGTCAGCACCCGGACAGGTGCTCACGACGGCTTGGCTGCACGTGAGAGACGTGCTTCCCGGAAAAGCAGGTTGCCGAACGTCACGGCGTCACAACCATCTGTAGACCCGTCAGTCACCATAAGCTCCGACAGGCGGCAAGCATCCCAATTACCATTTCTCCCAGCATGCTTTGTTCAACCACCTTGTTGAAACACACACCTACAGCTTCTGCTGGACTGAATCACTGTAGGGTTTTAAGGCAAGGAAAATTTCCATTTATTTTTTATATAGAGCTCTTCTCACATAGTGACACAGCGCTGAACAAAGGATCAAACAGACATGGCAGAAGCAGACAGAACAAAGCTGTTATAAGCTGTAACAAATACCTTAAGATTCATTAACATCTGGTGACATTTTAAAAGAACACTTTTGCTTTGATGTTTACTTATTTCTCTGATGCTTTTCTCTGAAAAGACTTACGATGTTAACATAGTTACAGTGATTGACATCACAGCAAGAGGTGGGATTTGAACCTGCAACCTACATGCAGTAGTTCTTACCACTATGCCACCTGCTGCCTCAAATACAGTGTATAAAATGTCATATGTCAGTTTCCTGAGGACTAGTTAAACTGACCTACAGAAGCACTTTTTAACAGATTTTCCTCTAATCTTATACAGGCCTTTAGTCGTCTCAGGAATATGCCACATTTGATAAAAGTCTGTAAATTTAAATCCATAACAAATTTCTACAATTTTTGAAGTTCACTTAACCTAAAATCATTTAAATTCATTCCTGCCTTAATAGAATTGGCGTTTCTGCTACCCTTTGATTCCAGGCTCAGAAAGCGAACCATGTGAAGATCAACATGCCGGGGGGTGGGTGCGCATACCGTGCTCCAGGATGATGAGCTGTCCACTGGCTTGCGTGTTCCCTGCGTCGTTCTCAGCCATGCACTGGTAGAAGCCCTCATCTGACTTGACCAGTCCCAGTACTTGCAGGTTGTGCTCTTTCTGTGGGTTTGAGGGTGGGGTCCGGGTTGGGGGAGGAGGGCAACAGAAAACGGGGTTGCTGGACTACTCTGCATCCTCTACAGCATCCCATACCGGCTGGACCACACAACTTGCATGCAAAGGAGAACCAAGCTCCTACAACACTATGTTCTCCAAAAAATGGAGAAGAAAATTAAAAATTAAAAATCTCTGCCCTAATTTGGCACTGACTTCGTACATCTTCTCAAGTCCGACGTAAACACCAACACTGGGTGCTTCATAGACCTTTCTTTTGTTTGTAACCTCAGGATGTACTCTCTCCCAGTCGTGAGGCTCAGATCAGGAAGGAAGGGGTTACTACAACCTCATTTGTCAGGGGCCTGCAATGCTGTCCCGTGGTCATTATCGAGATATCCCCGGAATCTGCAGGGGTTGGGAAAGGTCAAACGCAGGAGTGTGCTAATTAGTCAAGCAAACTGCTGACTGTTTTCTAGAGGTTACCACTCGATCCCTCACCGTGCACACGTGCTTCTGATGAGACTGGTTCAAATCCGAGCACTGCCCAGTAGGGGCCAGTTTGCTAGGTAATGATGGGAACCTTGTAAACCTAAATGACCTTCAACCAAGTGCCAACCTTTAGAAACACCTGTTGCAGTGCAGACTTACAATGATTCTGAAATAGTCACTTGGGATGACAGCATCTCCGTTCTTCACCCACTTGACCGTAGGGGGTGGGGAACCGGTAACCTCACACTCGAAGATGATGTCCGTGGACTCCCGGGCATAGAGGTTGGACGGCCTCTTCAGAAAGCGAGGAGGGGCTGAAACACACAGAACACAACACCACTGCTGTTAACCTCTATTTAGCACATCATCAGACAGACAGTACATGTGCGTGAACACACACACACACACACACACACACACACACACACACTCATTCCAGCTCACAGTAGATCATAACAGCATCAAGAGTTAAACGCAAGGGAAACATACAGTACCAGTCAAAAGTTTGACTACCCTTGCTATGAACTGGTTTATTTCATCAGACATGAGGACCTGAGAGATGCTTCTGACCAGTTCCTCTCATACAAGTACTCCCCAGGCGTACTCCAAGCTTTCGACTGACACTGTGCACTCAGATTAAAAAAGCAATCCAAGTCCAGGGCCTCCCGACCCAGTGGGTGGTGTGGTTACGACTTTTACCTTTGCTGAGGATGATAAGGGTTCAGCTGTTATTGCATCGTGTCGCAACTACAGTCTCTGTAGTTCCAGTTTAACAACTGACATTAACGTCGTGCTGCTCGCCATTATATCAGAATCTCATTTCACATTACTGAAAACTAACAGCAAGTCATCTGGACTTCCTGAATCCATCAGCAAATCGAACAGTCAGACAGTGAGGGACAAACAGCTCAGCGATGGCGTCACTTTCTCCATTTAGCCGCAGCTGCCCATCTAGGGGATTCAAACCCGTCGCTGTCCGCTTCAGCCCACATGCAAACTCTTACACGACTGAAGATAAGGAAAAGCCCAAATTATTTGTAATTACTGAAACTATTTTTTATCTCTTGATAAAGTGTTTTGTGGGCTTTCTTGCAAAGTCAGCAGTGCAAAGAATGACTAATTCTAGCCATGACTACTCTGGAGTTCAAGAACTGTGACCCTGCCCTGAGCTTTGACACCCAGCAAGGGCTCAGAAAGCCCACATTGTTGGCTTAGGCCACCATCTCAGACCTGGTGGTCAAATTTGTAAACTGGTGTGGCCTTTTTCAGTGCCACTGGAGCCCAGTCACCATGTACTGTGACCACAGGCTGGGAGAGAGCCGCAAGCGGTAGAACGTAACAGCACTAACAGCAGGCGTCTTCCTCCTTATCTCCTGCTGGAGGTGATCAGCTCCCAGTGCTCCCTGTGCTTGTGGCGTGGACACGCACCATTTACACGAAATGAGTTTCAGACATTTGGAAGCCATTCAGCTGGGCGGCCAGGACTAAAACAAAGAAAAAAGCAGCTAAACGTGGCGATAAAGGCCACTGGGAGCCGTGACGGGCAGCCTGTTCCCTGGACTGCCAGGATCCGTCTGGCTGCTGAGGTGGAACGCTGGGGCTCCTGAGTGGTTCAGAAAAGACCACAGGCTGACTTGTATAACTCAGGCCATCAGGAGCAGCATAATAGCACTGTCCTTTCAGGAGACTGGCAGAAGGCAGTTAAGCGCCACCCGAGTGGCTCAACAGAAAGAACTGTGTTCCTCATTAAACGGGGCAGTTTACCAACAGCAGTTTGGTACCATGAGCCAAAAGGAAAATATGAGCACTCTCCTCAAAACCAAAAGCAATTCACTTGGAGCAGTTACACCCTGAGGAGGGAACCCTTCTCCAAAATGACATCTCAACAACTTAAACTATGTAATATGTATTAATAATCTTTCCAATAAATTAGAAAACTTGTTAAACACTGAAAAATGAACAACGAAATCTATTAATACTCTCCTTTTGTAGACCAACATTGTTTAGTCCTTCCCTGGTTTCTCCAAATATGAAAACACAAACTTTTTTTTTTTTTTTTTTTTTTTTACATGACCACTTACTCCTCAGGTGGTGCTCTGGCTAAATCTGACATTTACGTTTATTCATCCAGTCATATGACTGCCATAAGGCTTTGTGACATCTGCCATACTATTAACCTGAACACATAAAATTAATGACCACTTGTTTGAAATGAGTTTTTTCTTTATATTTTGGTAGAACTGTAGGAAATCACTGGATGAGACTAAAAAAAAAAGAGCAAAGAGTATCAGACACCACATTCAGGGGTGTACACGCACACACAGACACATTACCTTTGGAGAGGAACACCGACAATAGAAAGTTGTCTCAAACACAACCCAATGGTTCAAAATGAAAGCGTTTAGAATGAGACAGGACACAGGCAGAAAGCGAATGAGCTGCTGCTCTGACATGAGAGAGAAGGTCCTACAATGTACACAGATGGGAACCAATTTGTTCAATCCTTTAGGTCCCAAAGAAACACTGGATGAGCAGCCTTCTGGCTCACACCTCTTCTCTGGTCTTAGGGAAGGACTCCTCAAGGTCATCCATGTGGGCTCTTTGGAGTGGCATCTGTTAGCGGCAAACAGGATTGTCTTACACACTGGGGGGCGATAAGCAAGTGGAACACCAAAGCGGCAGCGAGTGTCAAAGAACTTCTGATCCAGGAACAACGTGGCACGGACCAAACCAGCGTCGGTTCACTGCAGAGGAAAAACTGGAATTCATCGGTATAGCCAGAGCCTTTGGGTCTCAACCCACCAGACTTAAGTCCTGTGCTGGTCGCAACAGAGAAGAAGCCCATCCCGCTACCAGGAAGCCAGCAGCCCAGCGTCACATAATTACACTTGTTGTTGTTTTTGCGATAACTCACTTTCTTCTAGCTTTCCTTTGACCTAAAATGGCAGGAGAAAAAGCCAAGAAAACATTTCTGATTCCTGGAATTTTTTGTACAGTTTTCTGTGCCAGTGACCACAGCAAATTCCACTGCAGTCACTTCAGCGTTTCAGTTCCTTATACACTTTTTACAAGCCCCTGTGCAGCCTGCTCCCAGAAGCCCCCCCCCCAGCTGCCATCCACACTGCCTCCAGCACCGGGGCTTGGACCTTCTGCATCTCTACAGTGAGAAACGCTTTGTTGCAAACCCTTTTCCGGGCCTACTGTGAAGAGGGATGTGTGTGTGTCTGCTGTGTTTGGGCGTAACACACATGCCATCCAATTGCAGATGAAAGTTCCTCTCATCCCAGGCACAGGCACATGGCACTGGAGGGGGAAGTGTGGCTTTCAAAGGCTCCTATATGGAGAACAATCATACAGCAGAGCTGTGATCTGCACTGTTACCACATGAAGGGGTCGCTTTGTTGTAGGACTGAAGCACACAGTGATTTTTTTATATATATATATATATATATATATATATATATATATATATATATATATATATATATATATATATATAAAAATAAAAAGAGAATATTGCTGACTTATTACTTTCTTGCATCGGGTTCAACTAACGCTTAGACTATGAGCAGCCTGCAGTGATATGCAAGCCCAGTCACAGAGAGGGTGCAGGAACAGTAGCAAAATATGTGACCTTCACACAGCTGGACACGTAATGACTGCACCCCCACCTTGACCCTCCAGGTGCCGAGGGTCTGCTGTCTGGTCTGGCAGACTGGAGAACCAGCTCTCCCTGGAGATGACGCCACTTTGCTGGCCTGTTTATCTAAAACACCTCGATCACCAAAGCTGCATATTACATATATTATATCATAATCATACACATGTTCACTTAACTCCTCAATCGGACATGCGTTTCACACAAAAACAAACAAGGATTAAACTATATGTGAGGAAAACATTATAATTCATATTTTATGGCATTATGCATTTATTTGACAGGATGATGCGCTGAATTAGGTGCCCAAAGCACATCCTGTATCCGGACAAAAAGAAAATATTACCATTTATGCCACACTGCCAATCTGAATGCACTTTATTGGGCTGTTCCTCAGATTGTAAATAGACAAGATTTTTTATGGAGGAAATGTGTCCCATCAGCTCACAGCCTGGTTAACAAGGCTCTCCATTGTGCCCCTAATGTTCTGGGCCTAATGGGCAGCTTTTATGGACTGTAACTTCATTTCTCTATTTACTAAATGAAGCCACCGAGCTGTCCATTGTGTGTAATGCAGCCCTTCATTATGGGATAATTTCCTGTCCTGTGCACTATTACTTTGACAGCCAACAATCGGCTTTGCTCAAGACCTTCCCTTGGTAGCTACACATTTTAACAAGGTGGTCTACTGCCCCTGTTCACTGATACCAAAGAGAAACACACTGGTCATATTATAAACAGTAAAGTTACAAATTATCAAAGACATGTATATTTACCGGTTTGTTTTTAACTGCTTTTCTGTCACTTACGTCTTTTTTTTTTTTTTAATCGCTGTCTATTGCAGATTATTGCAGTTTATCTGTCTAGCCTTAAACAGTTGGTAAAACTAACCAGTGTAATTCAAATTGCGTCCACAGTGTTTTCGGGTCTCTGCCCAGAGCTACTGAGTACTGGTGATCATTAAAATGACGACAAATGTTGCGCTTTTATGGGATACATCAGTCAACAACTGGCCCTGAATAGGATTTTGTGGAGACATTTTCAATCATTTTAGTATTTATGTAACTCAAAGTTAATTAAAAAAAATACTCAAATACGTATTTATGGTTTATTATCATAGGTGTTTACACAATATAAGCGGCAAATAATCAAACAATCTGTTTCACTAACTTTCCATAGATTGTGAATTAACAGTAAAAAGATGTTGGTTTTACAGAATTCCTGTCATGTTGTGTATGTTACACAAGGAAAAACATACAACATTTCTCAGCACAATCTAATATTTAAGAAATGCCACCTTCGTGGAGTTCCAGCTGAATAGTGGAACTCAGCAGTGGCTTATTTGCCAGCTTGTTCTCTGACAGATGGATTTACTTACACCTACATTGTAGGCTGGCTGCTGAGCGTGCCCTTTGGCGGAGTTCCAGAGTGCCAGAACAGGGACAGCCGGCTGCCCCAGGCTGGAAAGCCGAGCTCACAGGGCCCCCATTTTAACCATTCACCGCTTGCCCTCCTATATACAGAGGCCCAGATCCCATCTCATACTGAGAGCCTTGTAGTTATGAACCATGTGGGAAGGAAGGTGTTCCAGCATATTAATTACCTGACCTTGATTCTGTTTCGGTGTCTCTACAAAGGACTGCGAATGAGACACACATTGGCAATATGGTTCAAATTAAACTGTGGCAGAAGACCCAGCAACGTATGTAAAACAGGCACTTCCTGTGCAAAGAGCACAATGAAATCCAGCCTCAAATGTTCTAAGTCTTAGTTATGTTTATTGCTCGTTGCGCTGCCAATCACTTTGATACCTCTGAAATACAAAAGATAATAATCGTGGCAGGATAACTTTATTTTCGCAAAGGGAAAGATGGAAACCAACAGAGGGTATTGCAGTGTAAACAAAAAAAATCCATACGTGATCAATATTCATACTTTGGGTCGGCCCAGTTCCATTATTTCAGGCTATTTGCTGTCAGCTGTCCAATTTGATTCTGATCCAGACAAGTGATGCAATTAAGACTTTTGGCTCAGTATTGGCCTGTTGTATCATTTCTCAATATGGTGAGAACAGTCTAATCTGTACCAGAGCTCCCAGTGCATGAATAAAACAATAGGAGATACTGCTAAACATTGAGCGTGCGTCGGTAATCCGGCCTCAGCGTCGGCGCACGCAGGCTTAGCGTGGCGCGATCTGCCGAGTCGGGTACTGGCCACGGTCCAGGCCGGTTTGGCACAGCTCACTCAGCTCAGCCAGTCAGACACTTCGAACGCTCTCAAGACATTGCCCCCCGGGGTCTGAAACCGCAAGGAAGGCTGGGGAAAAACAGCATGATGAATGAGTTCTCAAATGTTCACCTGCGGTCTTCAGAGGGCTGCTCTGGGAACCTGCTGAACAACACTTTGTCACGCAGCGCTGAGTATAAAGCAGTCGGAGCGGTGTGTGTGTGTGGGGGGGGGGGGGCGGGGGGTTAGGAGCTCGCTGCAGCTGTGCCATGTTGGAGCACATACTAATCCCAGTATCTCAGCTTAAGGGACAGATACTGGGATTAGGCGCTTCGCACAGGTAGAGCAGCAGGAGCTGCAAAGCTGCTACATCGAGCAGAAAAACACGATGTGCCTGCGCATCTCATTGCAGAGGCAGATACAGAGAAGGAGGAGCCAGGAACACCCATCAGCGATCAAGCGGATTCCATGGCTGTCCAAAACGGTCAAATCTGTGTACACCACTAGCTGGACAACTCACTGTTAAGTTTTCCTATAACTGCTTCAAGTCAATGCAAATAAAAGATTTAGCCCATATTTAACCTTAGCTGTGCTGCCTTTGCACTATTCTGCTGTGGGCAGGAAGGTGATGAACAGCCAAAGCCTCGCTGAACTCATCAAAATTTCATACTGCACGGCACAGCCTAGCGATGAAACTTTTATTTGGTCCCGGGTTTTATGGGTAGATGAGGAACACATGGTTCCAGCAGGCACTCTGTGCTTAGAACAGTCCCACCATCACCGTACACCGCACAGTGGTAACATTCGCATTGGAGACCTACCGGGGCACCAGCGTCACAGGGGTCTGTAATGAATACCTCCTGCAATCTATGGGTTTATTTACAGTCCAGCCTTTTCTGTCTGCTCCACTAGGACAAACCACATGCTTTTCATAAGGGTCTTGGATCCGTCCAGGACCTCTTAAAAGCCACAATGTTTGCATCAAGACCTGGAGAGGCAAACTCATCTCAGGAGTGCCCCCAATGTTGCCGTGTGGCCCCCATAAGTAAAAACTGCATTTCACTTAAATGATTTGTCCGACAAGCTGGGAAACTGAAGCGACCGATGCGCAAGAGAAGAGTCATTTTTAATCAAAGAGCGTTATTAATAAAATGATAATTCCACGAATGAGAAATTCGACATCTCTGCTGGGCAGGGGAGAGGAAAATGTATCACTTTTGCTGCAACCATCAGAAGATACCAAACAAGCACTTCTAATTTATCACACATGAAACTCCAATCGGCTTCTGCGTCTCAGCGGGAGATAAAGCAAGAAGGGGAAGATGTATCGTGGACCCATGGAATCATACCTGCAATCCAACATTTCAAAAACCACCTGCATTCCTAAAGACCCTGTTTTGTGAACATAAAAAGCGGCAAATGGGGGATGAAATGGTAGCAATTGTGAGGTAACCAGAAAAATTAGTCAAATGCACATTTTACAAAACAGAGTAGGAACTAGTTTATTTAAAGAGACTAGTTAACAAGTCAGAGCAAGAAATAGGGGCCAAGATTTTCCAACACTTGTTCGATAACAGGTGGCAGAGGTGTTGAACACTTATGTGTTGCTTTCCTTTCACTCCTCTGTTCAGTTTGTCCCACACAGGTATTGTCCAGGTAACCTACTTTACATTAATACTGCACCTAAACAGAGTGCACAGGATGGTGTTTGGAGCACAGTGGCCCCCGGCACAACCTGGCTCGGAGTGCTCTGTCAGCGACTCCCACCGCTCCGCAGCACCACTGTGGCCGCACAATTAGCCACTCAGCCCGTGAGGAGATGTAGGAGGGCGCTGCAGACCCTGACTCCATCTTTCATCCTTTTGTCACACAGGTCACAGTGCTGGATTCATTTCAAGGAGACAAACACGGCGGCCAAACTTATTATAAAAAGCAGATGTGCGTGAAATGTAGGACTCCAGAAACACGACCCAGGTTATTTTTCCTTTTGCCAATTACACAGTTCCTCACCGCAAACCACTGGAGACCCTGAGTCAACGCAGTCTGAACCTTCTCCTGGACGCCAGCTTGTAAACGCCAAAGGCCAGCTGCATAAACAACTGCAAAACAAGCAGGTGACTCACAGAAACAGAAAGAGCCAAAAAGGCACGTTGCTGTGCCTATTGAGGAGTATAAGGAGCCTTCCTACTGTGTGCTACCTCCTGAGGACCGGTGGCCCCTTTCAAGGAAATGCGAATGCAGGCCTTGTTTACTGAACCGTGGTTTTGTAAGCCCCCCACCCAAAAGCTCTCTGGACTGCTGTTTCTATGGAGATTAAATGGGCTTCATCTGCAGGACGCCATTGCAGTGCAGGTGACGGCTACAGTCAGGGTGTTGCTCTACCTCTTTAATCCCACCCCTCACTATGTGATGTGTGGTGGGGGAAGGTGGCGGGTCTGCGTGAAGGTGTCTCTGTGGGCCATGTCCACCTGTTCTCTTGTGATTCGCAGCGGGCGCACAATGTTACATGCCATCTCCTACTGCAACGCATCTTCACACCCGTCGTTGCTGCCGCTGTGCATCTCTGATCTCCTTAATGACATGGAGTTGCAAACCATCTCACAGAGGCCCAGGCCACGCATGGGGAGACATGTGCAAGTGTGTGTGTGTTTTTTTTAAAGGCAGAGTAGGGAGGGTCCTAGTGGGTAAACAAGGAAACTCCTGAGGGGTGTATGGGAGACCTCCGACACCTGTCCGGGCAGTGAGCTTGCTGTGAATCAGCCTGCTGGAGGGGAGGAGCTGGAGGTAGAGCTTTGGAGGGGGGGGGGGGGGATTT
>UFQX01000474.1:164110-208717 GCA_900497675.1 Arapaima gigas | reverse complement strand
TTAAAAAAAAAAAAAAAAAAAAAAAAAAAAAAGTAACAGCATCTCGAACCATGCTGCTCAGTGTCAGAGGGCAGGACAACATAGCTCAGTGAAAAATGAGACCTTCAGTTCTTTTTGCTGTTCCTCATCCTCCACCACAGTGACATGACAATAAGATCAGACTTCTTCAGAATGTGACTCTATGGAAAAACTTCAATGAAATAAACAGAAAAAGAACAATTGACTCCCATTTAACCCAAAGCTCCCATTATGATGTTCTGTCAGTTAAAATTCAACCCTGAATAATCAAAACAAAACCGCCCTATGAATGCGCCGAGTTGTTTTTCGATAAAAGAAGCAGCCTAAAGGAATAATCTAACAGTATTTTTTGAGAAGCTAAATTTTAAAACCCCAGGGATTTTTCTGCATGCAAACAAGTTCCACAAAGAACATTGTTCATGTGAAGATAATTGAAAATTTGGACTGCATCTCCGCACCAATGCAAACAGGTGAGTGAGGTGAGCTTTTAATTACCTTCACATTTAAAAGCCACCGAACATCCACTCTGAGCACTTTGAAAAGGAGAGCCTACAATATTATAATGTTTTTCTGTAAAATTCTAGACATCTGTCACGAGTGAGCAGAACGGCTTTGGACCAAGTGAATAGCAGAAAAGGAGAAGTGGCATCAAACCCGAGGCAGGACTGCTCACTTAAACACCTTTAGAGGCCTGCAGAATCTGAGCTGGACCACAGTAGCACCCTTGATCAAGGTACAGTAACCATTATCATGCTACATAAATGGGTGTATATTTTTTAAAAGCTTTTTGTGAAAACATCTTAGCTGTTTTGGAGGAAAGGGTTAGATAAACAATAAATAAATAATGAAAATATATATGAATATTGTATAAAAGCACAGGATATCTACTCTGAAGGTCAAGCTGCCTGTACCTGTTTATATGGGAAGTTTTACTCTGTCAGCAGTGTATATGGACCGTGTATATGGACCAGAGCAGCTGCAGTGTTTCCAGCTTTTTTTTTCCTAGATACATCCTCCAAGACATGGTCCAGTGTGCTGCTTAAGTCATCATCTGTGAACCCTAGTGGCAGGGATCCTAGCTGTCATGGTTAGGAACAACGGTATGGTCTCCAGACTAGCAGAGGCGCACAAACCACAATCTTGTTCAGACCTGTGCCCAGCCATGACCTGGACCTCACAGGTCCTGCAAACAGAACAAAAACAACAGCAATGTTCCGAAAACCACGGGGGCTGTGAAAAGGCTTGTTCCGTGACTTTGATGGAAATTCACATTGGCAGAGAAATAGCAGCACACACAATGCCACATTTGTTCTGCCAATGCCAGTGACCATCATACCAGCACATGCAGGATTTGTGGATAGGGATGGAGCCCAAAAGGGGGCAGCTCCTAGAGGGCACCAAAAGCTGAGATGGACACGTCCATCTACAGTCAGAGTCCCTCAAAACCCAGTCAAGTAGTCCAATGAAGAACAGACAAGCTGGGTGTTATATCTACTGTCAGCACTAAGTCTACTTCACCGCTATCCAAATGCATGATCAATTTCAGGTCTCTACGGCAGCGGTCTGCTGGTGAGTTCCGCAGAAACAATTCCCTCACAAATATTGTCTCAAATATCTCACGTTCAGCAACTGTACCGCCCATTATCTGGAAAGAAAAACTTGACCCCATTCTAAGGAAGCTGTTTGAAGTTTTGCTCCTGCCCTAACCTACACGCCACCCCACTCTGCCCACAGCCCCCACCCAGGGCCAGCAAAAGGGTCAATAACTGCACTCAAACCTTTCTATAGGGCCTTTACCATGCCATGGGATGCCAGCTACTGCAAGGCAATGTGGGGGAGATGGCATCAGCAACAAAAATGATGTCATCAAATTGGCGGCACGTGTTATATGTCAGAACCAAATTTTGCTCATCTTACAGTACTTTAGCGGCTGAAGTTAAGCAAGCAAACCATATGTTCACAATCTCAAAACTGCGATGCACCATGCTACTATCACTATTTATTAATTCAGCTGATGCTTTTCTCCAAAATGCCTTACTATACTAAGCTGCTTACAAATATTTGCAAAAATAAATATTATATAACAACAGGGTATTCTTACGATATCAAATCAGGATAACTACCTTCATCGAGGATAAAAAAAAAAAAAAAAAAGAGTGGGATTTGAATCAAAGACCTGTCACAGGAAGGTGATCGCTGTAAACACTCCACCACCTNGAGGAAAAAAAAAAAAAAAAAAAAGAGTGGGATTTGAATCAAAGACCTGTCACAGGAAGGTGATCGCTGTAAACACTCCACCACCTGCTCTTCCCCTTTAACATCATCTTCCTTATTTTGTGCATGGTATTTAAAAAGGTAATTGCAATGAAATTTGCAAACTATTTACCGTAAGGCATCAGCCACGCCCATTGATGTCATCAGACATAACTTGGCAAACAAGACATCCTCCATCTGCTTTACAACATCATTCAAATGCCCCCCTGAAGGTAAGTTGCTCACAACTCTCTCGCTCCCTGCCTTGACAATTGAAGGACCCCCCCCATGCCAATGCGTAGGAAGGCCAAACCGCCTGCAGGAAGAACTTTCCAGCATTTTTTTGATGAACGTTTGATTGAGCAGCCCAACTCTCTGAGGAACACTGCCATTTGTTCCTCTTCAATTCCACTCAAAAATCAAATCTTAAAAGAAGTAGGCTATAAATTTTACACTGGGAAACTGTGAGCTGTCCGACGAGAGGACTCGCCATTAACCTTGTTAATATCGGTACTGCACAAAGCGCATTTAAAATCACAGGCCGTTGACGCTGATAAGGGGCTTCGATAGATTTCTCGGAATTATTCCTAAAAAGTGTCGTCCGAAATCCATGCTTCTCCCTCAGGAGGTTTTCAGCCCTCTTTATACTGCATTTACTCAGAGGGGTTTGGGGGAAACAATGTGTTTAACCTAAAATTGTGGGAAGAGAGAAGGCTGGCGCAAAACAAGTATGGTGCACCAGGGGCCCACAGTGCAGGGAAGCGGGGTAATCAGCAGCTGCTCAGACAGGGGCAGGTGGCACGCGGGTGGGTATGGGGTCAAAGAGGGGCGCGGAGCAAACCACCCTGCTGATTGCCATGCCCTGTGGCAGAGACTCTTATTGCAGCAATTCCCTCTTCTGCAATAATCAGCACCAAAGGCTCAGTATTGGGAGAATGGGGTTTCAGGAACTCTCTGACATCTGACTGCAAGTTAACAGTAAGCAGAGCCCCAAAAAAAAAAAAAAAAAAAAAAAAAAAAAAACACACACCGGTGTACTTCAGCAGGTTTGGCAAAAGACTATAAATTACATATTACATATCTTGAGGACATTCTGAGCCTTGGAATCATCCTGTATCCTTTCCCTGATGGACACTTTCAAACATGCTATCATTTAAGTGGGGGGGGGGGAATATATAAAATATAAAAATATATATATAAAATATATTCCAGTATTCCCCTTATTGGCATGTTGGTATGCACATTAGTCAGTTAGCAAACTACACTATTACATTTTAACATTACATACATTTTTACATTAGATTTTGGCAATGAGTAAAAGATAGTATGAAATACTGCTGATAATAAATATTTTATAATTTAAATTACAAAATATATTTAAGAATGGGGTCACAGACTTCAAACTGAGCAGGGAAGCAGAGCACAAGCTGACTTTCAGTGTAACTTTCTGCACCTTGGGTAATGAATTTCAGGTATGAGGGCTATTATGAAAAATCTGCATGTACTACAGCAGTATTTTGCAGCTTAGCTGGAGAATGTGGTGGAACACAGCAGTAGGCAGATTATGAAAAGTCCTGGTCTACAAGAAAAAGAGCAAAACGTAGCACTGCCAGAACTGTGTACAGCTGAGTACTGACACACTACTTGTCATGAATTTGCTTCTCGGAATAATCCATTTTGGGATCTTCCAGATTCACACATATTTATCCTACAATCACACGAATCACTCCAACTGCACAAAGGTGGCCTCCATTCAACTTCAGCGGCTTCTAAAAACAACTGGTAGCAAAACGGCCAATGTAGGTATTTAACAGAAAAGGAGATGAATACTTGTGCACAGGATTATTGTGTGTTTCTGAATTGCTATAAATCAAAATTCATTTATATAAATGTATTGTCACTTTTACATTAAAGAGAAAAGCCCCATTAAATTCAAGAGTAGGGTCCTGAATACTTTTTGTAACGCATCGCTCAGAGCTTTAGACACAGACTCTCGTTTATCAAGGCACAGTCTGACTGAATAAACCTTTTTTTAAACTTGTACATATTACTTCAGTAGCTGCCTACAGAACTTGGAGTCAGATATAACTTCTATTAAAAAAAAAAAAAAAAGTGGAGCTTCTGTCAGCGAGAGGAAATAATTCACATTAAACACAGACATGCCAGGGATGCATAAACCAGACCAAATATTTGTAAATGGGGAGCTGCAGCTGACATGCAAGTGTGTGTCTCCTGAAGAAAAGGGGTAGAGGCGCATCCCTGAAAGGCAGGAAGATAAAACAGCATCTCTGAGTTCATGTTAATGGAGCTGTCAGAGGAGCAGCACTCGGAGGAGCGTCTCGAGGACAACAGGGAGACGGAGCCGTGATCTCACCACCAAACCCCGGATTCCGGGTTCACCGTTGCAGCAGCTTTGCTCTCTCAAACAAACCTTCTGGTGCCAGGAGGCATGATGCCAAAGGGAGCCTCTAGTCCACAGCAGTGCCAGGAAAAACTCCTGTATCTACAGAGCCTCCTCAACTTCAGGAAACAGAAAGCACAACAATGTTTGAACAGTGCAGAACAGAGGACAGAGAGGGATGAATCCAGAGACTGCAGGTTGATTTACATGCGGTGCTAATTCGGTCATGTATTATTCATACTTTTACATGACCACTGTGGAATCTCATTATGACTAATGTTCACCACTAGCAACTGCCACACATTAGCGCCCCATAATCCTGCATTCGCTAATATCGGGGATGACAAAATAGTGGCTTATAACCAAGGACACCCAGAATCCATAACAAATCATGATATCAAAACAGAGCCTAGTCTAAAAACCCAGTAATCTTACATCAATGTGAAGATCCAACTTCAACTATTCAATTCTTAGTCCAGGATTACCATTTAGAATGTTCTAGGGCTTCAAAACAACAAAACAACAGAAAATAGATCAAATGGGAATTTAATAATTCTAATAATTGTGTCAAATGGCTGTATGCTGACCAGTTCACTAAGTAATGAACACAAATGTTCACATGTATTCATTTATCTTTCTTAACAGTGTCTGAATAGCAATTTACACATGTATATAGCAGAGTCATTTTTACAGGAGAATTTCAGGATAAGGACACTGATCAATGGTATTACAACAGAACAATGCAAACCTGGGTCTTTTGCAACAACTGAATTTGCTCATAAATCCAAAAAGATTTTTTTTTACCAATCACTAAAAAGCTTAATACACAGATATCCAACCATTTATTCACTGGTTATAAGTAGACATTCCCTTCTGAGACTCCTATTCGGTGCAACCTGCTGAGTGATTCATCCAATAAACGTGCGCACGACCACAGACAGTCTGGAAGGCCAGACACAAACTGTAAACACTGAACAAGCGAGTTGAAAAAATGGTCCTAAAATCTTGTTCAGTTAGGGTGCAATTTACTGCCAAATAGTAACTGGCTATGAAAACACAGCTTGCTTTAAGTCAGCAACAGACACATTTTAAAATAGGAAATATGTCAATGAAGAAAACACAATTAAAAATACAATGATACTCACATCTTCATAAACAAGTGGAACCAGTTTTTGACTCAGTATTTAAAGCTTCAAGATCTATGACAGAAAATGGTATTAGCCTAAAATTTGGCAATATTATGCATATCATTGTTCTGTTTTGCAGAACAGCCACATTGCAGGTGCTACACCAGTTTATTCAGTTAAGCATCATATTCAAGTTAGCAATATAATAAAAGGAAAAAGTGCTTCTGATGCTGCTCCAACAATTTCAAACCACGATTTCACTTCCCGATGACTGTGATCTGATTATAGGGCGCATGACAGATCAGAGAACCTAGGGCCGCCTAAGTGAGGCAGACACCTCTGTGAGACACGCACCTGCAGGTGTCCAACAGCCTGGGTTCTCTACGAGGGGGTCAGATTTATCTCCTACTGAGAGATGATGCTAAGCAGTGACACCCTCCAGCGGTCAGAGATGGACGACAAAGCCCTTTGATCGTAGGGGGTCTCCTGTCCTCTTGTGCAATGCTCTAGAATGGAACCTTTGAAAGGGAGAGACTGGGCATCATGGGGGCTTTTGAAGGCTTTCAGAAAATGAACATAGACTAAAAACATTCCTGTTCTCCTGTGTATTTGAATATTTTTCTCATATCCTATTATTGTTTTATTAAATCTTTATGTCTTATAAATATTATTTCGGCCCTGATTTTTATTTATAAATTGCTTTTTGTGCTTCACTTTTGCCTTTGAAAAGCACTTTGAACCAAATGTGCTGTATAAATAAACTTGCCTTGAAAGATAGATGCCAGCTATGAGGGTACCAGTCTGCATTACCATATCAGGTAGCAGAGTGGTTTAACAAAAGCCTACAACCAGAGGGTTGCCAGTTTATGTCCGAGGAGATACCTTGGTTTAATATCATTGAGTTCTTCCATAAGAAATAAAAAAAAAAACAAAATGTAGCCTTGAAAGAAGTGTCAGCTAAGGAGGAAAACAAAAAAATAAGAGTCCATCAGATGGAGAATTCCTTGGGCTTGTGCTTTCAAATAGACAATCCAGTACAGGAGAATGGCACACTTAACTGAAAGATGGCTTCAATAACCATGTTCTCTGTTTGTATGATATGCCACCAGCGGACAATTTGTCTTTCTTGTTAAGAGTATATCAAATAGTTCCTCAGTTCCAAGTCAAAGTGTGCATCATACAGGTCTCAGAGGAGGCTGTGTACCTCCACAGCACAGTTGCGCAGCCTGCTGTTGTCCAGTGTATGGGATAATACAGAGCCCAGAGTGCCACAATTCAATTCTGTGCAATTTCAGCTTTATTTACTTTCGACCTGAGCCTTCTGTAACACCCCGCCTCAGAGCGCTTAACGCAGGATGACATGCAAAAGAGAGCATAGAAAGACAAATGAACAGAAGCAGCGTGGAGGACCAACGGATAGCACTGGTACCTCAAAGCACCTGAAATGTGGGTTCAGATCTGGGTTTGAATCCGACTCAGTCTGAGTGGAGTTTGCATGTTCCCCCTGTGTTCACGTACTCCAATTCTCTCACGCAATCCAAAAACATATTTCAGTTGAACTGGTGACTTTACACTATACATAATGAATATATGCATGACTGAAAGTGTGTGCGAGAGAATCCTGTGATGGACTGGCATCCTGTCCTGGGTGTAACCTGCATCATGCCTCGTGTTTCCAGGAATGATTGTAGACTACAAGGACCTTGCAAGGGAAAAGTGGATGGACAAACGCACAAGAAAAAAAGCAACAAAAAAATCCAACCACAGGAACAGGAGAAAACCTAGCAACTTCAGACCTCTGCAGGTGATGCCTGTACTTCTTGACCAGCTTTCAGAGGGATAAGGCTGGTGCCCCAGCTCCTCCTGGCTGGTTCAATTGATTACACAAGGTGTTTCACCTTTCTCATCCTCTCTACCTGCCTTCATCCTGCTCCAGCTGCAAAAACGAGCCAAGGAAAAGACACAGAGAACCAGGGATGGTCAAGAGTCCTCAAAGCGCAACGCCATCGAGGGACATTTCCATAAACACCATTTCCAACGTGGCATCATGAGAAAAGTGGCCCGTTTGCTCAGCTAATGAGCATCTCCCGGCAGACCTCCCCCGTCCATCCCTCATCACCGCTCCAATTACGGCTTGACAGTTCTTGTTATTCTGAAAGCCAGTGTGGTGGGACAGCAGTGACGCACAGGAGGAGAACAAGGACTACCTGTCCCTGTATGCGACTCTGTATGTCTATGAAGGCAACTTCCACCGTCAATGTCATATACAGCACAAGAACTCCTTTTGAAAAGAATAGTGCACATGCCACTGAATTACTGCTTGAAATTACCCCCATTAGTCAACCAAATCTTAATTAACTGCATAAGATAATAAGAACACTGACTCAAGACATGACAAGACTCTGAGCAACTCCACAAATTCTGCTATTAATATAACAAACCTAATTCAATCAAACATTAAACCCTTAGGCCCATGCTGCCCTAAACAATTACTTATTCTCATAGGCAGTGTAAGGAGAGTAACCACACTAAAGCCTCAAATCAGTTGCTATAGTTACTGCATGCCAATACAGAAACATGGTTAAGTGTAGGTAAGGAATGGCTGACACGGGACTGACGGTGGTGCTCACCTGTCTTGTATTGACTTGTCCCCCACCATCCAGCGGACGTAGGGCAAGGGGTATCCCATCACCACACAGGGCAGCAGCACGTTCTCCCCCACTGTGCTGGTTACTGGCTGCGGCTGCCGCAGGAAAACCGGTTTCCTGTCCACCTCCGGCTCTGTTTGGGAAATGTTTCTTTTATTATGCCAACTGCACCCATTTATACAGCTCTGTTTTAGTAGAGAAAGAGTTCCAGCACAACACAATCACAGCTGGATCTTAAGTGATTACAAGGCTGTGTACTCAGCCAACATGCCACCTGCTGTCCTTGTGCGTGGTGACAACTTTTTTCCTCTAGTGATGATAATCTGAGTAAAATAAAGATTAAAAACAACAACATGCTTTGAAGGTTGCTTTTGAATCCATGTCATCAGACTCAGCCTCCAAAAGAGCTGTTTTCTATATTCATCAAGGATGTCTACTTGGAACAGCCACTAATTCCCACAGATTCTTCGACTCCCTGCAGATGAATAATGTATTTATGTCGCTAAAAACAAATAAATATCTAATTCCTGAAATTGATGTTTTAAAATAAGAAAAAATGTCAACTGTGGTGCCTCTGACACAGTAAGTAGTGGAAAGGAAACATTTGACTTTTATGATTTTTAGCTTTTAAACTAAGCACTGAATAGTTAGTGTTCATAACTGACATTGTGGGATTTACAGACCGAGGCAGAGGTGAGTTGGAGTCCTTTCACTGGTAACTTACGCCGCAAACAAAACCAAGGAGCACGGTGTCATTAGGAGGCCAGCTCTGCTTCCTCTGGTGGGTAGGATCCAGATAAATCATTCATGCAGCATAGCAAAAGAAACCCTACAGGCCCCCTAACTCATCTGTCACTGAAATATTATATACATCATTGTATGCAGCTCACACAGGGCAAACTCCTTCTAAATTGATGTGAATGGCAAACCAGCAAGATAACACAGGAACATCTCGAAAAGGACCGAGACACCACTTTTTACAGGGGTCAGCATAGAAACATCATGGACATGAGGAATTCATTTCCACCCTGCTCACTGTAGTACAGTCTGAATTAGAGAAAACAAATCTCAAATTTTTGCCTTGCTGCAAATATAAAAGAAGTAACTTTTACTAAAACACACCTTGAGTTTAAAGATGAAATCCAAAATGCTGTCACCTTTTTTGAATGAAAATGAAAATATTAAAAATAATTTTTAAAAATAATCCAAAGCCAAAAGCACGCAAATGTCCTTTTTTCTTTCAAACATGTATATAAATATAACGCAAAAAACGTTTTCATATAAAATCAATCTTAAACATGCCATTTTAAGTCACTCATGCTTAGGATTTACATTTTTAAAAGCCCTTTTCTATAAACTTTTCCTTAATAACTGGATTTGGGGAACTTCTTTAATGAGATTGTAGCAACAGAACGATAGCGTGTTAGGTGAACGTCTTTCGCCACGTTGCTCTCGTATGGCACGCAAGTTAGAGGGTAGAAAAAAATCAAAATGAGAATGTCAAAAATAATATATATTAAGAGACATATTGCACACTACAGCTTTATATATTTCAGGTATTCCCAGATATGTAACTTTAAAATTACCACAATGAGAGGCAGCTTCATTTACATATAAAATAAAATGGTGACAAGAAATGTCTACCATTTTTGCAATAATCACATCCAGTTCCTTAAGAGTCACGTATTTTTCCTGTGTTGTACGATGTAATTGGAGGTCTCTGATGTCAATACCTGAGAGGACCTGGAGCTCAGCCTCTTCACTGGCCTTCACAGGGCCCATGTTCTCCACAACACAGCGGTAGACACCTGCATCTGCTTCTGTGGCATTGCTGATCACCAAGGCAGCACTGGGGAGCTGGATAAGCCTCTGGTCCAGGATTACAGGCTCTTTGTTTTGCTCCCAGCGTGTGAAGGGCACCAGGTCTGTGTTCACCTCACAGCTCATCACAATGCTGTCCCCCTGGTGGACAGCGGCCGCTACCGGTTGGCTGGAGAACCTGGGCAGACCTGAAAGACAAGTGAGAAGTGTGTCAGACCACTAATGTCACATCGTTTGCTTAGCAAACATTTATCTAAAATAAATAAACAAACAAAAAATTCATGGAAACAAAAGTATTTTACAGCAGACTACTTTACGTACATATACATGATTATGAAAACTCAACTTTGGCTCTCTGATACTACCAGTTCTCCCAGGACAGCAACTAGTAGGTGCCTAAAGAAATTAGGAAGTGATGGGATGTATAAAGGTGATCTTACAATGGACAAGTGGATGGATAAACAAACAAGGAAAAAAAGCAACAAAAAAAATCCAACTGCAGGAAGAGGAGAAAACCTAGCAAGTACTTCATGACCAGCTTCCCGAGCGATAAGGCTGGTGGAAACAGCTCCTCCTTTACGATTCATTTGATTACACAAGGTTTTTCCGAGACACCGAGAAGCAAGGATGGTCGAGTCCCCAGAGCACAGGGCCGCTGAGACGCATTTCCATAAACACCATTAAAATTAGGTGTTGAGGTGTGAAATAAGGGTCTGATAGGATATATAAAGGTGATCATGACAGATGTGACACAAGTGGTAGGTATGTAGTTGTTTGGAGATCAGGAGGAAAAAAGGCCAGGAGAGATGGGTTCTGGAGACCCATCTTTAAATGCTGAAACGCAGTCAGGGATTCAGAGAGGAAAACAAAACTCATTCATCCATACTGGATCCAAAACCGAGGATCTATATGGAGCTTCATGTTTTACACCCTTTGTGAGTGGATCCACAAAGTGGCCAGTGGTGGAGGAGCATAACACTGGCTGCGCTGTAGGGAGTGATTAGGCCCTGTAGGTACTGAGGTGCAGATCCTTTGATCATCTGGAAAGTTGTCAGCAGAGTCTAGAACTCGATATGGAGAGCCACAGGAAGTTGTTGTTATAATCACCACAACCACAAAACAAACCACTACTTTTTATCTTCCTCCTGACTTACAATGTCTCTCATTCAAATTACACAGGAGAAGCCAGATCATAAATCACCCAGAAAAGGCTGTGCATGGACAACCACACTGAGAATGCTGAAGAAACTGCCCTAGCACAGTCCTCTATAAAACACGCGGTGGCCAAGCCAGACTTTGAAATGTTGGCGATACACAGTGCTTTCTTTTTTCAACCCAATCCTATAATTACACTTCTAAACAAACAATTGAACTAAATATCTGCAGGGGGAAAAGGTGCCCGGCGATTTACTACAAGACAGCCCAAAGAGCAGAAAAACAGGAAGATTACACCGCTTCAGAAACTTTCTGCACGCAGCTAAACCCAATTATGAAACTAACAATCCACACGATTTGATTCAGTTTTCCTAAACCTCAAGGGCACCTTACCAATACAAGCTATGTGCCGAACGTGCCAAACACTCATTAAAAAATACATCCGCAGGCTGTTTGAGATTCCTTCTGTTCTTTAACTTCAGGGTTATTATTTTATGTGCTTGTAACAGTTACTTTAATATCAACATATTTTTCCCTCCGTCACATAAAAACGGCTGAAGGTGTACTCTTCAACTTACTCACAATAAAACATAGTGCACTTTGCAACGGTAGAAAAACATGTATTTCTGCAATGTGGTGGTGACTTTGAAATGGTTCTGGTGGCCTTGCAGCATTCCTGGAGCTCCATGTAGTCTGAGAGGATGCAGTGATATAAGGTTAGGAAGTGACATTTAGAGAATTCAGGGGCCACAATACTCATACGTTTATACTTTTAGCAGATGCTGTCCACCAATGCACAATATGACCAAGGGAACAAAAGTGCATTTCAAAACAAAAACAGTTTCAGACAGACATGATCCTCAACTGTTTTGGGTACCGCCTTTTTATTGGCATGGATTACACCAGTAGCCGACTACTAAAAAAAAAAAAAAAAAAAAAACACAAAAAGGATTATGACAGATGGTGCGATTCAAATTTATGAAAATGGTAGCATATCAAGAAAGGAGGAGGTCCAAAAGAGGTGTGTTTTGACACCTTAATTAAATGCTGAAAAGGATTCAGCAGCTTTGAGGGAGAGGAGGAGACACTGCACTACACTGGGTCTTCTGCGGAGGCAAGAATTTGGGTGCTGGGAAAAGGTAGCGCTCCTTATCCTTCATTTGAGGCCCAAACTAACTCAAGTTCAGTCAGGACTCACTGCAGTCATCTTAGATAGGAAGCACCTGCATGACTGCAACAGTTAGAGAAGACCAGAGGACCAAAAGGGAATAATAATAATAAACAATGGCACAGTGACTTCAGACTGCTGCTTTAAACATGAGCGCAGCTCTTAAATTACACCAGCAATTATCATCCACCTTTATAAATGACAAACACCTGCCTTTACTACCTACCACCTACGTCACTACCTTTATAACAGACAGGTAATTAAACACTGTAATAAAAACAGCACACTGGCAGAAAGTAAGCTATATTTTCTATTATATTCGTGCAGGAATGTGTATCTACAGACAAAACAGAAAAATACCCACAAATAAAAACAGACCAGACATAACGTTTGGAGTTGCCAGAGTGAGCAAACAGACCGCTATTGTGGAACACAAACGTTTTCAAAACATTGCCTACAATCTGAATCAAATCTGGCCGTGAAAATCCAACAGCCAATAAGTTGAAATGTAATTACGGTAAAGTGATTAAGCGTACAAGGGGCGCTGCGGGGTGAGGGACGGAGGAGGTGGACGGCGCTGGCACGAGCAGACCCTGCGCCACGATTTGACAGAACCAGACTGATGGCACGCTAATTTTTGCCCGATTGGCGACTGGAAGGCTAAATTCATCATGCCGTTTTATAGGCGAAGCAGCGTTCTGGATGGGAAACACCGAGAGGCCCTGCTAATACAATCGGCCACAGTTAATCTCAATTCTCACCTAACTGACAGGGCGGTTCCTCATTTTCCATAGTGTGCAGAGTATTATCCATTACATAGCTCTGCAGTGCTAATCGTCACCTCGCCTCATCTGAGCCATGCAGCAAAAATGCAACTGCTTTTGGCGCAATAGCACAGAGGATAACCTAAAAGCCTCATAGCTCCTCTAACAGTTAATGGTTGTAAGGAGTCAATGTCAACCTAACTGCACTTATTCTACCCTACCGTTAAATTATTCACCTGCTATACTTCACAAAAGAGTCATACCCTGAGATACGCCCACTCGAGTTATTACAATTTGACTTCAATTTCATTTAATACCATTACTTTACAGCTTACAGGGCATATTTAAGAGGACAAAATTTGGATTTTGCCACTCTGCAACAACTTAGCAGTGTGACACTAGTGCAACCAGGTTACCAGAGTTATAACATGGCTTTTGTTACGCTAGGGTCTCAACCTCCATCACCACTTGTTTGCTAGTTTCACCTGTCATAATTTCAATAGTCATGGTACCACTTACTACTACACAAACCTCCTGTCAGCGTGTTCAATGAATGGAACTTCATTTGCATGATTTGCATAGATTTGTTGCCAAATTGATACAAGGTTGATGCATAGACACTGACAATCGTACGTGCATGTGTTGCGTTTCAGTGCCTTTTTCAGTGCAAGGGATGCAATAGCTACAAAGGAAACGAAGGAACATAGGGAGACAGCCATGTTATCTTGTGCTATAATAATTTTTATTAAGTAAATATGTCATTTTGTAATGGGATTTGGTGATATTTTAGCATAAACGAGTATCAATTTTGGGGCTCAGGAAAGCATGAAAAATGTTTATCATTGTATAATTAACATTTTATCATTGAAACTAATTACTTTTCATGTTCTGAGCAGTAAAGCAGGGGAAGAGTGTACTATAACACATGGCTGTTAATCAATGACCTCTAATGTTCTGAGACTTCTTGCGAAAAAGTGCCCCATCCAAGGGCTGCAAACGTACCATTGACCAGTATGGTTCCAGCAACAGAGCGTGCACTGATGCCTTTCAGGTGGTGTGAGAAGCTGGCATTCGGGCCTATCGGAGCACACTGTGGCCTTTGAGACCTCCTCGTAAAAACTCCGCATCCCTGGCTTTCGGCTACACCGCAGCTCATATGCCCTTTTCAGAGCTGCAAAAACATTTCTTTAAAGGTTATTCCACACATATTTCCACCAACAAGCGACTTGATTTCCCCGGCTACATGTCAAAAACACAGCAGCACTGGTCCTGGAGTAGGCACTTGGGGGAAACGGGCAGCATTTCTGTGCGGCCTTCGGACAACAAGCTTAAGTTTCACAGGCACAGCGATCCCTGGTGTTTTATCCTGCCCCAGTTCAGCGCTTTCCTGGCTGCGAAGGTCCAAAATCAACACTCTCCTGGTGAATTACCGGAGGGTGGGGGTGGACCTCACAACGGTGCACGGAGAGGAGGCCATTTGCTGACAGTTCACAACACCGCCTCCAGACCACACTTTCACACAGCGCTCACTGAGAGCCCTTGAATTATAACCACAGTGAACCAAACACAGCAAGGAGAAGAGGACCACCATCACTGGTTCCATACACAACACTCACTATCCAACATTATTCGACATGGTCCAATCAGTCAACAGTTCAGTCTTTGGTATCCTTGGATAGAGGGAAAGGGAGGTGCACAGGGGACGGGAGCAAATCTTCGACAAGGAGAACCAGTAAAGATCTCCAAGATTAGTTCACGAGAGAAGGTCATCACCCTCCAGTGGGCCCAGCGGGCGGTGCCTTGTGGCAGACGCAGACGTTCCACCTTACTGCACACACAGCTGCCCCCTTCATGCCGTCCAAGTCCAACGGCCCCGGAGGCAAAACCAGACAAAAATTTACAGGGGAAGCGGCGTCAGATTGGCGGTTTCCTTTATTGCGACCTGACACCCCCTACATAGTGACATAGTTCTGCTCTGCTGGACTGATGGAAGCAGGAAATTGTGGTACATGGAAACAACATGGGCAGGCAGTCAAAACGCACCCCTGCATCTCTAACCATAAAATGGAAGCTGTTCTACAGGGACTTTAGTTCTCTCCACTAGGGGTGGTTACCTTCAGTCACTAATAAATATTCCACTCCCACTGACCGTGGAGAAGTGCTCGAGTTTTCCCTCTTTCCATTACTTTTTCCTGCACAAACCTAAGGAGGTTTCTTTGTAAACCTGAAACTTCAATTAAACTCAAGTTAAATTGTACAAATAATCAAGTTTCAATACCAAAAAATGCCATGCCTGTTCAATGATAGAGTTCACTGCAAAGTCAGCAAGGCAAGACCATCATGTTAACTTTCAGGAGTAGTGCATATTGTATGACTGTTACAGTTGGCAATTAATACTGCATGAGGAGGACGCAAGTTTTATTTTTACTTGCCTCCAATGGCCTTGAGTAAATAGAGATAGAGAGGGAAAGGGGAGTTCCTGAATAACCACAGAACACCCCAATGGCACCAGGTAGCATACAGTTCAGGGCCAAAGACTCGTAACCTGAATGCTGCCAGTTCAAGCTTCTGCAAGACGGTGCAGTAACATCCTTGAGTAAGGTACTTTACTTGAATTGCTTCACTAAAAACAACTGATGGCAGCAGGTGGTATAGTGGTTAGAGCCACCACTTCACCACTGAAGGACCCAGGTTCAAATTCCCATACTGCTGTAGCACTGTAGGAGTACTTACCATGAACTGCACACTAAAAAGTAGCAAGCAGTATAAATGTGTACACTCTACAAAGCTGATATTGTTAGTAACTTTGAAGGAAAGTTCCAAGCAAAAATATCAGCAAACTGGATAAACAAATAGTGTATGGATAGAAAATAACTGCAATAATCCTACAGTTTTTTTTAATTATTATGATTACTATTATATGCAAAACAATACCCAATTACAATAGTTATATATTGTAGCCCTGCGTATTCAGCTATAAAAGTGCTATGCAAGGACTCTTTACCTACCCTGTCTATAACATATTTTGCACTTGTGAAAAGACGCCTTTTTGTCTATTCTTTATGAACAAAGGGCAACCTGGTGGGGTGTCAGCCGAGCATATGGCACACTGTAGGATGTGACAAAAAGCGCACAGCTCTGAACGTTTGAACTGCCACACAGAGTCAGGAGCGTGGCATAGTTTATATATATTACACCCCCCCTGCCCGATTTTGACATATTTGATTTGCAGAACTGGTTACGAATACAAAGTGATTCAAAGACTTGAACACTTTCATACATTTATTTCTTAATAACTAGGTATCATATGGCATAGGGGTGCATATTGTGCATTTGTAAGATTTTAAAACAACTACTTCACAAATTAGTTTAGACTACATGTTCATATGTTACTTGGTAATAAATTGATGAAAGCGTTCAATTCTTTTTTGAATCACCCTGTGTAACTAGCACATTTACTTCTGTTCAATTCCCTATCTGGCACCATAAGCCAAGACCAACATTCTCTGTAAGGCCTGTTAGGTATTTACTTCTACAGTTGCAGTAATAATATAATTTTACATTACGGTTGGTCATGGCACTCGGGATGAGTTAATAAATGACCAGTGAGAATGAAACACAAAACCAGTGATGTCAACATGTAGCCTTATGGGACAGTACTGCCACCAATGCAAAAATGGTCATTAAGTCTCATTGTTTAGGGAAGCGGTCTGACACGATTCTTACTTTGTTACCCACGTTGTTCAAGGGAAATTAACTTTCATCTGTTTCATGCAGATGATTTAATCGACAGTTGAGTGCCAGAGTATAGAGTTATCTACCTTTTTTTTAAATTGCAAATATCAACATTTCCGGATGTGTAATGAACCCAGTAAAATAAAGAATAAGCTTATCAACAGTGTTTATGTCGTACCTAAAGAACAACTACACTGAACTGGATAAATATAAAGCCACATTATAGAAGTGTGGTGTTGGAATCTGGAGGTGTAAATGAGGCAGACAAGTCTGGAAAGCCTCCCAGATCAACTGCACATGCAAACAATAATGGTGAAGAGATGGCAATACAGAGAATATGCTTTCAGTAATGACAGACACCTCACGTGTGACAACAGGATTTCAGTGGAACAGTATAACTACAGTCCAACTTCACGCCTACAACTGGTTCTCTAAAGAGCCACAAGTATGTATGCTTTGTACTTTACACATTTACAACACAGATCTATAGTAACGACAAGCCAGTCCACTTAAGTACAGACGGTAAAAAATTCAGAGGCTTAAATCCGTTTCATTTTCCTCATCGAAGTCGGAGGAGAGCGGGAAGAAAAACGTAAACTAAAATAACAACGCTGTGTTCGAGGGAGGTCCGGGCTGAAAACGCATACATCTCGCTGTGCCGCACACGTCCGTCTCTGGAGCTCTGGCAAAGATGCAAGACAGCAAGCCTTGCAGGCCACAGGGAATGCTGGATTTCCAGAGAGCTTAACTGAAAGACATTACAAACTGGTCCCTTAACGCACTCTGTTTCGCAAATCGTGAATGGCGCCATTGTTTAAATCCGCCTGCTGAAAGCTAACCGATTAACAGCTTTGGTGGAACTGAAACCTACACACAAACTGAAGAATGGAAGTTGCCCGTCCTTGGGCTTTACGGTTTTACTACCACCCTTTAATGCCCATAGTGGTGCACCAAGAAGGGCAATAAAACAGATTCTGTAACATCTAATTATGTTACTGTTAAATGCACTTGATCCTGTGGTATAAGTGCTCTGGCTGACCACACCCAGCTATATCACTCACTGTCAGCTCCAGGAATGTGAAAGGATTGGTAGGGTCAATCACTGAGGACCTCAGGGACACGGTGACACCAGGATCCATTCATGGTCGCATAAGACACACTGGTTTACTGAACGGTAATGCAGGAGGAAGCAGATCAGGACCACTGTAATTTTTCAGGTGCTGTACAGATGCAGAAAAGGGTAAACACTTCCAGGAATACTACTTGGCTGCGAGGCTCTGGTTGCAGCTGCTACACAGATTGGGGGAGATTAAGGATGTTTAGAACGGAAAATTTCCAAAACGGCCTGCAGACTCTTGCCATCACGAAATTCAGTGAACTTGGCTGGTGAATTGTTGCAGTGCTAAAAGACCAATGAACCCCGGAACAACCACCACTCACAAAAACACACTCAGGGCAGATCAAACAAGTTAATAAAAAGGCTATTCACTGGGGGGAATCCATTTCGTTCGAAGAAGCTACTGTACATTAAAAAACCATTTCCGATAAACAAAGAACAACTGATCGCTGAAGAATTCTGGGAAATGACCCGGCAAAATTGCAGCTCACCATTTTTTGAGCTATAACTGTCAGCTGCAACAGCTTTTTGAAAAGAGGAGTTGAGGGACACAACCCATGCACATTGGGGCTACTAAGCTGAACTCTGGATGGCCAGCGCTAGGAAAACCAGAAAGAAGGAGGGAAAAAAAACTTGGTGTGAGAGAAAGGCCTGGAATGTGGCATGGCCTACTAAAATGAAAACCATCCACTAGTTACCTCAAGCATACAGACCAAAGACTATGTTTAAAGAAACAAATAAAAATGGGGTGAAACTAAATTGCCATTTCAAAAAGAATTACTTACATTTTTCCATTTTTCAGAAACTTTTCTCAAAAGCAAAGAGATACAGATACACGATTCTCGCAGTAAGTCAGAAAAACGCCACTGTTTGTACCGCCATGCATGAATCAAGTAGCTGCATATACATTTGATAGCAAGGTTTTGATTTTTCAACAGATAACATAATGAAAGTTTATACAGCCAGTAGGAGATATGGAGAGAAGTTGGTCTGAAAGAGATGCATTTTGATAGCCTTTTCTAAACCAGCTTTAAACAAATTTAAATTTGTAATGTGCCTGATGGTCATCTAAATAATAATAATAATAACAACAACAATGAATGATTCAATATATTAGATCGATGGAATTTCAAAGAGGAAATGGAGGAGGATGAAACAGGAGGATGAAAAGGATGACTGAATGAAAAAGATGAGATCAGGGCCTTTCCTGTGTGCCATTTTGGGGTGTTAGGAGTATGAGAACACCTCATTGGCTGTTAAATGAAAAAATACTCAGATACTTCATTGAGTGGATGGCAAACCATACCACAGAACCCCGAGTTAAAAAAAAAAAAAAAAAAAAAAAGAAAAAAGAAAAACACACTTCCGGCAAAATAAGGCATCTTGTAGGTGGCAGCTTACTTGAAGAATGGAATTGTAAATTTGCAGCGAAGGCTCAAGGAGCTCCAGGACATCTAGAGTGGCTGGACGGAGCAGTAAGACGCAGTAAGTAAGTTTTTAGAAACTGCGGAATTAATTGCAGGTAGGTACAGTTTTCCAACGAGAACATAATGCTGATGTCCTAAGTGAAGATCTGCACCCAGATGCAAGACCACTATATCCTCATGATCATCATCACATTGGAGCAGCATTCCAAGCCTCAGGCCAGATGCTGTCCCTTTGAGACACTCGTGCAGGTCCCTGGTCCCCAATGGTGGGATGGCCTGGAGAGACACAACCAACTGTGGCTTCCGCTCTGGGCAACCAAGCAATGCTTGGATGGTTGCTGGTACAGTTCCAGGCTGGCTGCTGGCTCTGTGCCACGTCACATCATAAGCCCAGAATCAACTGAAGGGACTTTGTGTAAAAACGCCTCCATTTTTTAATCCACCACAACATTTCAAAGCGACAGAGACAAGACTGTTTTAAAAACAAAGTGCCAAAGGGAGTGTATGTCACTGACAAAAAGATCCTTCTGTAACTTTAATAAAACTGTCCCGAAATACAGGACTCCAGCATGCTCAAAAAAAATGTTTCTAAAAAGAAAACGCATAACAAGAGATGTACTATAAGGAACCATAAAAATACATGAGTGGTAAGCTTGGGTCTGTTGTGTATTTAACAAAGCCCTTTTTCCCCAATTTTTTTAACTTAAATTTGAGTTGCTACTAAATGAAGTGTTTCACATAATTTTCAATTAAATTATTACTGTTGAATGTAGTTCAATTCTCCTAGAAAAGACGACTTCATGTCTATATATCTCAGGACCTCGGCTATGTGTGAGGCCCGAACCCCGTTTGTGGAAATAAATATTTACATATTCATACGTGCATTTCTGGCTTTTGTAACGCTGATCTGTTTGCTTAACCACCTCCTCCACATGTCAGGAGACCGCTGGAAGAGGGGAGGGGGTGGCTGTGTGAGGCCAAGAGAGCAAGCCCACCCAGGGTGGGATGGGGAGCCCAGCGGGTCACAGAGGAAATGGTCGCCTGCTCTCCAGCTAATCGAGTTGCGTCTCAGACAATGGCGGCTGCATGACACTTAATCGTGTTAACAGAGCTTTTGTTTTATTCCCAGGAACTTAGCTCGTTTTTAACCCATTTGCGCTGACCTGCTGAGCAGGGGTTGTTGCCACGGGAGACAGAGTCACTGTGATGAGGGGGAAGGGGTGAAGAGCACAATCCCGTTTAAAAGCACTGATAACTGTGTTGACAGGACCCGATATCCCTCTTATCGGGGCTCACAAGGCAGCACCTCCAAGCCCGGCTGGCCTAAACCGGTCTGCTCCAGGCCGCCTGCCAATCAGACCCTCCCCCAACCATGTCCACACCTGAGAGAAATCCTCAGAACTGAGACACAGAGGCAACATGATCTGGTCTGACCTCCTGCATCTCCTATCAGCAGCCCCCCACCCCCAGGAATGCATTCCTGTCAGCTAATCAGGCAGCCAGATAAATGGACCCTATGGCAAAACAGAGGATGGATTGCTTGATAAACAGAGGACTAAACTGATTACCCCCCAACACCAACTTTTGCATTTCCACTGCTGCCCATCACCAGGTCACCTGCTTCTTATCAGGAACAGGACCCTTTGGCATGATCCATCAGCCCACCTCAGACTGGGAAACCATGCTAGTGTCTGGATGATCTCACAACATCACGACAGCAGATGGACAGAATTGCCCCAGGGACTACGCCCTTTTTCTATGGAAATGGCTCGCAGTGTGGAGATGGTGGTATGGGGTGGGGCCTTTTGGAGGTTTCTGGGCTCAGGCACTCAAGAGCTCCAGCTGATAGTTCAGGGTGTGGATGTGACAAGAGATGAAAAGCTAAGTATCCCAAAATTTGATGGTCCTCCTTTGCAGGACCAGAGATTTCCCGCTCCATCTCACCAGCCCTGCTTCATTTCAAATGGTCCCAACTTAGGATGCCTGAAGTAGCTGCTGTTTTTCTGCATAACTTGAATAACTCGTGGAGCTACAAATACCACCTAGTATCAAAACAGAAAACATGAGCATTTATCAGACTCCCACTTAAGGAACAAACATTTGTGTTCCATTTTGATGATCCTATATTGATTTTTGTAACTATGGAAAACATATTTTAAAAATACTACAGCTATATACCTCACTACTCAGTAATTCAAATCTGTGGAGACCCAAGTTCCAGTCATGTGTGGATGAACGGTAATAAAGTGATTCTATTGCAATCCAAGGAGCACAATTTAAAAGATCAGAAAGCAAAACAGAGGAGCAGAAGAGAGTGCCAGGCAATGGTCAAGGACAGGGATAAGGAGGTTGATGACCAGTTACAGATGTACTTTGTTGTAATATCCGCCGTTTGTAAAGCTCACAAGACTACGGGTAAAGGTAGCAGCAGGTTTTTATGGAAAGTTTTGAATTTGATGGCGCGGCCAGAGAATCAGAAGTGCGTACGTACGTGTCTGAAACAAGTAGGTATCGGTCGACACTCTTAACATTATCTCGGAGCTGTTTGCAAATACCCAAGAACATCCATCCAACCAATTTGTGGAGTCGTGATGCTGAATTCATGTTGGTTGTCAGGACAGCTGAGCAGGCGACAATGGAACCATGATGTGTACCAGAGTAAGTCATCAAGCAGCATCTCCTTTGGGAAGGGCAAGTCGGGTAAGACAGGTAAGAGATAGCCTTACATTTTATATTTATTCACGTGACCAACACTTTTCTCAAAAGCAACTTACAATGTTTTACCCATTTATACAGTTGGGTAATTTTTACTCAATCAATTTCAGGGTAAGCACTTTACTTAAGGGTACTATAGCAAGAGGCAGAATTTGAACCAGGGGCCTTCAAGTACAAGGTGAGAGCTCTAACCATTATGCCACCTTCTACACAGCTTTATTCCTGTAGAGAACAACTGCCAATCAGGAGTCATTTCCTTAATGCACTATTCTGTTCCAGCATCAACTATTCCTCAAGAACTATTAAGCAAAGACAATCTATTTTGGTGTAAATTATACTCATATTTAAACCCAGAAGAAGCTGGTCGGCTCCTCTCGCAGGCTAAGTCATACTATAAATTGGCGTGAAGGTTACTGTCTGACTGCACTAGAAGGTCTGAGCATGAGAGGCACAGTCCCATGAACCCACAGTCCGGTGTGTGGTGGCGAGCCTCCAGCAGCCCTCCTCCCCTCACTTGCCCCTCGCCGGCCTTCCATTCCAGTCTCACACCAGGCCAGCGCACCTCCTTCCATCAGGATGTCACTTCAGCAGGCTTTCAGCCCCTGCAATCGTGGGGTGGAGGAATTCCAACACCCTCCCAGGGGTCTGAGCACCGAGAGTTCAGGGCGACCCAGTGAAATGAGGACACAGGTTCAGCTCTCTTCTGTCTCAGAGTCAACCCCCCCACCACCACCACCACACACTCACTCACTCATCCCGCAGCGTCTCAATTTAACGCTTTTGCAGTTCAAGGGAGGCAATTTAAACACTCCCATGCAGGTTCTGACAGCTATGTAACAGGATAGATTTCACATGGAAGCCGCCTCAGCTGCTCATTTTATGTGTTTATTCACTCTCCGCACCTGACAAGACAAAGACGGTCACTTCCCCTCTTAGGGGGTGACACCATGCAGCCAGTTTTACTGGTCTGCCACAGTTAACTAGCCCAACTGGCTACCTTACTCTGATAACGGGGACAATACTAGCGTAAACATCCTTCCTCTATGCAGATTCAAACACCCCCAGCTTAATTTGGTGTGTTGCCTGAAAAAAAAAAAAAAAAAAAGCCAGCTTTCAACGCATTTGTGTTATTTGAAATAAAAGTGTGTTCACAGCATGCAAAGACTTTTGGATGGGAACTGCATTCAAGCCTGCAAGGAATAAAGTTTGGCAGTGAAGAAAATAAAACGAAAAGTGTGGCTAAAAAGCTAACGACACTTCATCTTCAGCCTTTTCAAGTGCTTTTCCTCTACAGTTATTATTTGTACATTTAGCTTTTCTGCCAAACATCTTACAATTTTAAGCCATTTAGATAGCCAGGGAACTAAGGTGGGAGCAGGGATCTGAACCTGGGTCCTGGGTTTAATTACAAGACCCCTGCTGTCTTAGTGTCTACAACAGGACACTCCAGCTGTTATGTAAAAGGAGAACCAGTCCCTGGTAAGCAAAAACTCCAACCTGGGCTTGTAGTTATCTAAGAATGCCCTCCTGTACATAGCGAGACCAACTGCTTTCCTGGCTGTTTGTCTACTGCACCCCTGCCACTACACGTAGATGTGCAGAGATGAGAAAAGCTGGCAGGGAATGTTACACATTTCACTTTCCCTAAGTAATTCGCTGGCACGTGAGAGGCACTGCTAGCTGTCGGGGAGAAGAGAGAACATATTAGCACAACAAGACCTGGAGTCCCGCAGACTATGCGGAGAGGGTCAGTAGAGCGCAGACAAGGGCAGCAAGGAAGGCCGAGCGACAACAGTGGGAACAGACAGCAGATGATGCCGAGTCACGCTGCTGAGGACATTAACAGCTGGTGCTTTATGGTAGCCAGTTAGCTAACATCCAATTGTCTCCATGCCACCATCATCCTTGTAATTACAATGTTTAATACCAGGTTTGAATCCCATTCCTACCGTAACACCCTAGAGCCAGGTAACTGCCTTGAACCCATACAGTAAAAACAGTAAAGTAAGCATTTGCATTAAAGTTAGCATTGTAAGACGTTTTGCGTGAAGGATTAATCTAGTTAATATATAAAAGTTACTGTAAAATATGTGGTTGGGCTACTCAGTGACATTAAAATATCTCCTGATCCCCTACAGTCAAAGACAGAAAAAAAAGTACTAGGTCACGGAAGCAGCCGCAGGAAGAGAATTGTGTAAACACTTGCGACACAGAAGCCCTGAACATTTGTAAGCCATATCTCTGTTTGCATTAATATCCACTTGCTATCGCATCGGTCTATAATGACTATTTCCTCAGGGTTGCCGAGGGCATTCGAGGGGCAAATTTAGCATTCTTGCCGACAGCCAGGTGTCCATGTAGCACTTATTTCCCATGCCAATGCAAATGTACTTCATAAACCTTTCAGTTTGCATAATGTACAAGTTGGAAGAAAAGATTTATAATGACAATAACTGCTTTTTAAAAGCACTGCAATGGTACTCACTACAGACATGGTTGTTAATTAAGATGAAGATGTATTTCCAAAACATTCTCCCAGCACTGAGGTTCAAAAGGGGAAACAATGTAATATACAATACTGTATACAGTATACATAATTACATAATTCCAGCAGAATGCTGTGGAATTGAATACATCAGGAAGGAGAACCTATTCAGGGTTAGTAGGTGGCAATGGTTATAGCTGTTGTTTTTGGATTTCAAGGTTACAGGTTCGAATCCCACCTTTGAGCAAAGTACTTACCCTAGATGGCTACAGTAAATGTTATCCAGCTGTATGAATGGGTAAACTACTGCAGGTTACTTTGGAGAGAAGTGTTAAATGAATGCAAATGTATTCAGGAAAAATTTAGCAGTTTGACCTGGGAGATGAGGCTGGACACCAATCCAGCTCTGGAAGCTGCATGAAGCGACAACTTCATTTCAGGGCTTTCCTGCAGAACTGCTCATTTTTCAGTCTTTCGGATTTTTTAAACCCCTGCTGAACACCCTGACAGAAACTGAAAAGTGTCGATTTTTAGGGGAAACTCCAGCCGCTTGCAGATGGCTCTTCTTCACACACAGAGGAACAAGGTAAGAGGAGCCTGGGGGTTCTGAAAGACCACCATACATTTCGCCACGGTGGGCGTGACCCTGCCCCTTCTCAACATGACAACGGAGTTGAGTAACCAATGTGTAGTTTAATCCTCCCTCTGTTATTATGCAGATGGAGAGGAAAAGGAGGACATTTCCATTCAGCATGCAGTCCACTATCGGCGTCTCGATCGCTGCCTCGAGGTGCTGAGCAGCCTTTCACTGGAGAGCTGTGAAATGATCTGTGGCCGGCGCGTCCCGGCCTGATTAGACCACAACGCAGGGGTCGCTGCCGCAGAAGGGCTTTGCTATGCAAATCTTTTGAACGGCAAACAGCGATCTACAGGGGAGCCTCGCTCGCCCACCACACAAATCTGAATACCAAATTAGCATGTCTCCGACAATCTCGACACGTGAGACCCAGCTAGTTAGCACGCCCCTGTTCACTGCTTTGAAATAAGCTTAGGCAATGTGCACAGACGTCAGCTGATAAACTGTACCGGCTTCAAAGAAACGTAAAATGGCAACGAGGGTAGCAAAATGAAACCCCGACAGAGGGATTTGACGCAAGCTGTGTACCTTTCGCCATCCTGGCATCCTGTCAATGTTTCACAGGGTAATTTCTTATGCCATCACGCCCATCACACATCAAGAGAATCTAACTGAGCATAAATAAAGACACATAAACCCCTCAGAGCCTTAGCACAAACCGAAATGTGACAGAGGCAGAAACTTTAGCCAACCGATAATTCCAAAAAGGCAAAGTTTTGTTCAGATGCTTGCGATCGGACTATGAGGTGGATGTGGCAACTGTTTTCTGTTTGCATGTGGACACTTGAGATGAAGGGCATCAAACGCTATAACTTTGAGAAAGAAAATTCAATAATGATGCATTTTTGGTGGTCTGCAGCTTTAAATCAAATTACATTAGCATGACTTTCTCAGTCTTGCCTTGCACTCCAGGTATGTTCTGGGCAATTGGAAACAAATGGATTTGAGCATGTTGTAATTGCATGGGTCGAGTTAGCCAGGCATTATTGACTTGCTCGGGGCACCAGACCTTGAACTGCTGCAGATGGTCACAGGCTACAGGGATTAGAGCAGATTTTCGGTGAGCTCCAACAATGCAGTAGAGTGCAGACAGAAAACATAAGTACCACTCTCCAGGTAGCACATTTTCACACAGAGCCTTTGATCCAGTTGGGTAAGGTTTCTGAGCAGGACTAGAGGTACATTGTTAATATTTATATATGGAATAAACATCTTATTTCAAGATTTGACCCATGCTTGTAGCGGCACAGCGGTTAGTGCTGTTGCCTCACAGCTGCTGGGATATGAGTTTGGGTATGATGGATTAAAATCCAACTTGGTGTGTGTAAAGACTGCACGTCGACTGTGTTTCTATGACTTTCCTCTGGGTGCACCTGCTTCCTCCCACAGTTCACAGATGTGTGTTTTAGGAGACTATATCGCATGTAGTGTAACTGTATGAGTCAGCAAGTGTATTACAAAGCTGTGCTGTATAAATGGGTGAATGTTTGTTTGAATTTGTGGTGAATCAAACATTTTAAGTTGCCTCAGCAACTGAGACATGATACTGAAACAGCATTAAGTACATTTAATAAGAATACAACAGTAGATTCCCTGTACAGAAAATAAACCTACAACTTCTCAGTCACAGGTCTAGTTGCAGCTTCACAGGAGATTGGCAGTACCCAAAAGTATCCTTTTCAGATGCCATTTCATTTGACCAGCCAAAACTACCCAGGGGCTGCTGTGCAGACAGACCATAGTGATGAAGACTAATGCAGTTTCCAGATCTGCCATCACCTCACACTACAGACTCAATCTCAGCGCTGGAGTACAGCTGCAGGCATACAGAGTGATCCGGGTTGCTGTCACCTCAACATGACTCATGCTCAAGTATTCGCAATTATCATCTTTATATTAGATATTAAGGACAGAACATGTATTGAATAATGGTTAGATTTTTTTTTTTTTTTAAATTGCACATTTGTTTCCTCTTGGACTCCTCATTTCAGCACCATTGTCACTGCAACGCTCAGATTACGAACATTAAAGTAGCACTCACCCCTGTGCCTCTTGGGAAGGTGGTGCACATCTAATTAAAAACAGATGGAATGAAAAGGAGCAGGAGATTACGGGACATGGGGTGCATTTACAGGGAGGACCAGTTAAAACAACAGGGGAAACAGGAGCCTGGGGGATTGAGCTGTGAGCCACCAGAACCCAACACCCGTGCGATAACTTTGAACACCGATTAACTGGCATACCTGAGAAAGGGTGAGAACCGCTGTCTCAGGGTTGTACTTGTGCGAATGAACCGCCAAGCCAATCCTCACGGAGCAGGCGTGGCGATAACGGCATCCTCAAGATGGAGCTTGGCTTTCATACGTAAGGCCTTTCGTAAAATAGGAGCCGAGCCAGATAAGAGGCAGGTAATATCCACTGAAAGCAGAAGGGGGATGAAAAGGAAATCGAAGACAGTCAAAAGGCACAGTCTCGCTACCACTTTCACCACACTAGCAGCTGGGCTGTTTGAAACTCATTTCACCTCCAGGGAAGGTGAGTTTGGGTATGTCCTTTAAAGCCTACATTCTATGATAGGGTTCCTGGTTCGAACCTCAGCCATGTCACACTAACCATCTGAAATAAGGCAGTCCTTTCCCCCTCGATGCCCACGGCAACACCTAGATTCTGCAGGTAGGTTCAGGTTGACAGCTCTCGGTGGGGCGTGTTACTCTGACTGATGACCGACTGAATAAGACTGAATAGAAACAGGCTGACGCTGAAAACAAAATGCTGCTGGGCATCCTGACCTTGACACACAGCACAGCAGTGCAATATCAGACTGCATGGCGTGGTGCTCCGAAGCTTCATAATACACCTGTGTTTTTCAACTTACAGCTCAAAAGCCAACACCCAGGAAAATGGGAATAAATAACAACATACAAGAATTATGATAAAATTTCTGCATGTTTTTTGTTTAGCTTCCCCAAAACAATTCTTTGAAGGATCACTAACATATTTACTAATGAATCAAAATGCAGAGCATGGTTTCTTTAAGTTGGTACAATCATCCTATTGTCATCATATTCTAACTGACATATACTAATTTATTCTGTCACATTTCCACAACTCCAGGCCCCTAAATTGGAAGATTAATTAGTAAAAACAAAATTCTTCAACAAACAACATCGAAACACAGTATAAAGTGAACCAGTTAAACATGTATACCCAGCTACAAAGATCTCAGGTCGTCAGAAGATCCTAGGAATATCTGTTTAAAGGTGAACTCTGCAGCTGCGCGAAACGTAAGGAGCTCAGTCACAAACAGCAATTCCAATTTCCAGTTTTTGCAATATAATTGGTGAGAACAGGGGGGACTCATGGAATGTTATTTAAATTAAGTCTTTCAAATCAGTCCCCATTTATGCCACAAAGTGGCAGTGAAACACATCCGCCGCTGCCAAAGGTCAAAGGTCAAAGAGCCCAAAGCGAGTGGCAGCGAGGAGACAGAGTGCTCATTACCATTGTCTGGAGCACTACCTCACATCTCAGGGGTATGTTGTCGGAATACAAACGGCCCCACTCAGCTGAAGGGAGAGATAATCCCTTTCCCAATGAACGCATCAATCTCGGCCATGTCCTCGGCCGCACAAACCAGCCGAAGAGAGGAGGAAAGCGAGCTTCATTAGGAGTTCTGCCTGTGGCACTAGGAGAGGAGTCGAAGATGTGGCGGGGGGGGGGGGGGGGNGGGGGGGGGGGGGGGGGGGGGGGGGGGGGGGGGGGGGGGGGGGGGGGGGGGGGGGGGGGGGGGGGGGGGGGGGGGTGTTAACCGTTCTGGTGGAAACGAGGACACAAGTCTCCCTCATCTATCACCAATATTACAGGCACACTTCGGACATGGCGCATTATCGCCGCACCATCTCAGGGGGCGCATTGGAGCGGCAATTTCCAGTGCAATTGGAACGTGACGGCCGACTCACAAAGACCCTGCAATTAACCTTTTGATCGCTCCTGTGGGCAGCTAGTGAGGGACAGATAACAGGCTAAGGCAGCGGCACCCATGCATGGGTTGGGGTTCTAATAGGTACCCTCCCAACTGCGAGTCAATTGGATCCCATCCCCCACTGATGTCCAGCATAACCCTGCAGATGTTGAAATGCAGCAGGCGCAGGTACCAGCGATGCTTTATCCACTCTTATTCTTTAAGAAACTGAGACCAACAGCACTTACATAAGCTCTATTCAGTGGTGTGCAGCAAAAATGAGCTTTTAGTAGATTAAATTCTCATTTTCACCACTGTTTGTAGTTATTGTGACAATGTGTAGAGCTGAAGTACTTCCTCAGGTTGTCTAAAAAGAGCTTGTATGACAGTACATTGAAATGTTCGTGCTCAACATCCACAGTATCACCAGAAGAACTGGGGATATTCAAAAACTTGCCAACCCGACCCGGATGTTGACTGAAATCCTTGAAAAATATTTTTGCCTTTTATAAAACCAAGATTGTACTGAGCTCAGAGCCCAAAGGAGTCGTGAAGTACCTCATCCCAAACAAAAGTCAATTTTACACCAAAATGGACGAATACAGAACAGATCAGCTCCCTCGGCTCCTCCTACAGCAAATTCAATTCCAGGCAGAATCCCTCCCTGCTCAGAACACCTCATAATCGCTGCTGGTCAGCTCAGCTCCGTTCAGCCTCAAGACAAGGTCTGGTTCAGTGGTTTAGCAGTGTACAGCCCAATGTGCCCAAACACCGCCTGCAGATGTTTACCCTAAAGAGAGGCTTCTCAAAACACTCAGACCTGTCTCACACCCCACACTGGTAGCCTGTACAGTTGGAGACCGTTCTCCGTCCTTTCATCTCTCTGTTTACAGTATCCTGAGTGGGTGTGGGTGGTGGTGGCGGCAGCAACTTGACTCATTTTTCTGCACAAATGCCGATGATCTGGTCGACCTGTCAATGTTTGCACAGCTCGTAAAGCACCAGGGTGGTACTTTTTTCCAAGGCTGTCTAGGTGCCTCTGTACAAATGTGGTGTTTGACATATGTTTTTTAATATGATACTACATAAAATGGACCAAGAAGATATCAGAGTGGGGTGGGGTGTTTTACAGATATGACAAGTTGTGAAAGTCAGTAAAAAAAAAAAAAAAATGTAGTTTCAGTGGATCTTGTGAAAGATTGTTTTAAATGAAACGTGTGAGGTTTTACATTTTGTGTGCGTGTTTGTGCTTCGTACCGGCCACGGTGAGGCGAGCGGTGCGGCTGACGATGGTGCCCAGGCTGTCGACGGACGCCACGCACTGGTAGACCCCCTCGTCTGGCTTGTTGTGCTTCGAGTGCACCACACTGGTGATGAGCAGCGAGCCGTCGGCCAGCAGCTGCCGCCGCTCCTCTGATGCCAAGTTCAAGAACGTTCCATCCTTCTTCCACTCCACCCGCGCCGGAGTGTCGCCCAGCACCGAGCAGTTCAGCACAGCTGATGCACCACGGATGGCTATGGTGTCCACTGGCTCCACGGCAAAGACAAACGTGGTGAAGGGTTTTAGGTCCAGCCCTACGGGGAACACAGAACGAGGTTACTCATACAAGTCTTATATAAAACCAGACCGTCTCAAACAAGAATTTAACCGTTTAACTGACACTTTTCCACAAAGCTGCTCTATTTACAGATGTATACAGATGGGAAATTTATCCCGGAACAGTTTAGGGTAAGTACTCAAGGGTATTGCAGCATTAGGTGGGACTTGAACCCGAGTTGTTCAACTGCAAAGTGACAGCTTTAACTACAACACCACCTGCTGTTAATTAACACAACAATTAAATTAATTTAATAGAGCAGACCCAAAATGTATCACTCTTTACAAATTAAATAAATTTTTTCCCAATTTATATGCAAGTTTTATTGTTGTTTATAGTTGAAAAAAAACCTGCTTCCTCTCTAGTACCCTCAGTCAAGGTATTTACCCGGAAGCGATGCAGTAAAAATAACCCAGCTATATATGCTGGAAAAAAACATAGTAGGAAGCTTAGTGCACAAACACTTGGTTTGAAGGGGAAAAAATCTGCTAAATTAATAAGTGATGAAATTTTCCTTTTTAAATTTTTTCAGTTCTCATATTTTTCCAGAGAGACAGTATTAAAATAACACCCTGATATACAGGGATTTACCAGACATCTCTACATCAATAGAACTCTTTAATAAACCCCCAAAGCCAGCCTGAGAACTTTTCTGCTCTCAGCACCCAGCTTCCACAGACCTCGGGTCAGAACAGAAAAACCTCCGATATGTCGACTGCCCACTCAAAATCTAGTACGAGATCAAGGGCTTGTTTATCTCTGTGAAATAATGTTACATTTTCAAAGATAAGGATAACTAAAAAGTGGAAAATATCCAACTGTGTAGAAAATGAAATACAGTCAAACATATTGTTTCAACAATAATTAAACTAATTGTGTTCACTGCCAGAAAGCCACAAAAACAATTACAGCTGACAAATTTGATGTATTATCAAACGCCATTACTACAAAAATAGCCCACAATAAACTGCGTGCGAGACCTGCAGCAGAGGACAAATCTGAACCACCTGGCTGATTGTGGCACTGCTGGAGCAGCTCTATCACAGCCAGTTCGCTGACCTCAGAAAGGTCCTTCTTTATGTTCTTATCAAGGAATGGAAAGAACGGAAGTCGTACAGCAGCACTTTCCAGAAAGCACACAGAGGACAGGGAAACGCCATCAGGGTTGCATTTACCAAGAAACAGCAGGTGAGGCCCGTTCTATTAACCTTGACCATCTCTCCTGTACAGAGCAGCCTCAGCTGTCACCTCCACTTTAGACAGTGAACTGAAAAGGTATCCAGTCACTGAAGTTCTACTCCACATGTGGAGGTCACAGGCTCTTGTCCACACCAGTCACAAACGAAGGTGCTCGGACCCCACCAGGTCAGTTCCCGGACTCAATCTCTTGAAACTAATACAGCGATAGCCACTAGACAGGAAACTTTCTCTAACACTCCTGGCTGATGTTGGATCCAGGGGTCATGAAGATGTAAAATTTAATGACAGATGAGCATGAAGCAGATTGTAGTTTGTTCTAGATCTGACCATGGACCTACATCAGATCCTCTCTCTAGAGTCAAGGTACCCATCCATTCATCAAATAAATACTCATCCAATTCAGGGTTATCATCATAGTGACCTGAAGTCTATCCTCTGCCTAATATTTTTCCCCAGAATCCCACCTGTACGAGGCTAGGAGAGCATGAGACAGAGGGCAATGTTGCCCATGCTTACAGAAAGACCATACGTTTCCTAGACCAAGGTAACTGAGGCGTGTCATTTGGTTTCCAGGGCCACCTGAAAAAAAAAAAAAAATCTGAAGTCATTTTAATGTAGTCCATGACACACTAAAATGATGCCCCCATTATTCTTACAGGAAGTCAGGCTCTGGCAGCCTGTTGGGATGGTAACCCGCGGTGCCTGTAACAGACAAAGACATGACACGGAACGGCTTGTGGGCATCCCAGGGAGGCCGGCGAGCAGATGGAGAGGGCCGCAAGTGCTGTGCTGCCGGACGGGCCATCGGCGGAATGACACACTTCATCATTAGCATCTTTAACGGCTCTCCAGCAGGAGCAGCAGCAAGGCAGGCCACTAAGGTAAGCCATCAGACCCCAAAATAAAAAAATAATAAAAAAAAAAAAAAAACACTGCGGCCATCTGCTCGGCATGCCATCGGCTTCCCCCACTGCAGGAATCGCAGCCGAGCAATGGGCAGCAGCGACTATGCCGTCTCCCTCTCCCCAGTACTACAGACTGCGCAGCAGGTGGAGACGCGGCCACAGCAGGCAGTCACCTCTTCATTGTTGCGCTGACAGGAGTGAAGCGGTGCGTGAAAACTGAAGCTCGACCGGTGCACGTGGTGGAGCTCTGCAGACTATGGTTTCCAGCGAAACACCTCACACTGGTTCAGACATCTGTTAATTACATAAGTAAAATGGCTCAAATGTCATGCCAGCAGGTGGCACAGTGGTTAGCGCTGTTGCACACTCACACACACACACACACACACACACATACACACACACACATATATATATATATATATATATAAAAAGGTCAAACTGCAATAAATCATTAGCTAAATGAATAGATAAACCTGACTCAGGTCGTGTGGAGTTTTTGCTCAGAGGTTTTCTTTCACAGTCCACGGACATGTTTAACATGGCAGTCTTTAAATCATCTAATCTCACTGTGCGAGTCAACAAGTTTGTGTAGTGTGTGCCCCCACCCAGGGGACATTTAGCCCACCAAAGTTCGGCTTCAGCAGAGGATTGAATATAGTGAAGGACTGAGGACATGCGTTTCACAAAAACAGACCACTAACAGATGCCATGCCACAACATTGACCACATTCAAGAGTCTGAACACATGGAATGCAGGTTTACAGCACTAGTCTGAGCAGCTAGCTTTCCCAACAGAGCCTTGCCTGGGTTACCTGTCCCACAGAGAGCAGTCCAGATGTATAAGGACCCTTTTAGAGAGGCACTGTGTTAAACAATGGAATTGAAGGATATAAAGCAGCTCCCAGCTTGCTCACCAGTCAAGGCTTTGTCAGTCAGAAGGCTTTTTTTGCTGAGCTAAAAAACCAGTCTCAGACACAACTTCTCACCTCCTGCAGTGCCCAAAAGCAAATCACCAAAGTCTTTTCACCTCCTTCCACTGCAAGGTCATTGAAATTCTATTCAGGCAAGCAATGAAAGATGGGAATTAGTTATTATAAAAAATTAAACTTCCAAAGTTCTTTAGCATATTCTATCAAAAGGGTTGAAAATCCAGGCAGAGCATCCAAGGCTTTTTGTCCAAATTATAATTTAATTTCTGGACACGCAGAGCAAACACGCACCCTAAGGCATTTAGTCTTGGTAAGAAGAAGATCTGGCAAGAGTACCGACTCTCCCCAACAAGAACCCTTAAAGCAAATGTGTAATAAATGGACTCACTATTGCTAAACATAGGCAGGTGACAAGTGGCAGCCAGGCAGCAGGTCAAGGTGGTGAAGTGAACTCCTAATGCCACAGGTACTGTAATGGTTACAGCCCCACTCAAAGGATCAGGGTTCAAATTATGCTCCTGCTGTACACCCTCGATTAGGGTGATATCCCAAAACTGATACAGTAAAAATTTATCACCTGTATAATTCGTTAAGTTATTGTAAGTAGTTTAGTGTACAAACCTTAACATAAGTCAAATAAGTAATAAGTTGACTGTTAAGTGGAATGGAGAAGGGCATCAGCCGTTTGAATGTAACACACACACACACACACACACACACACACACACACACACACACACAGAGGAGGAATGTATATATAACATATTTCCCGTGTGACACCTCTCAGCAGCCACAGTCCCTCACTAAGCTTTCATTGGTTGAATCGGATGTCGTCTCCATGATTGTTTGACCGCCAGTCTTCTGCAGGATCACTTTCATTTCCTGCTACTTATTTACTCCTTGCATCCTGCATCTTACTCATACTAATATTACAGAACAAACATTCTGACTACCAGAAGGATGCCTAGACTACCAGGGAAAAGTGGCACATTATTCTTTGGCATCAGTAAATATTTCCTCATAAAATGAAGGAATGGAACACAGTTTACTGATGGTTTGTTTCAAGGTACAGAGGAAGCATGAGTAATTCTTTCCTTCACCTCATGGTCTGTATCACACTACATCACCCCCCAGCCATAGCCCAGGTGTCCAATTACTGCCTACAGTGGCACTAAACTGCTGCGCTAGAACCTTGGCACCCCCCTTACTGCTCAAATAAGTGGGGCTGTAAAGATGCTAATGAAACACCAACAAGCAAACAACCATTTGATTGCTTAGAGCTCAGAGCAGATAAAGGGAAATAGCATTGTATAGCATAAAGCAGAAGAACATAATTTTGACATTAAAAAAATCTAATTCAAGTTGTGAGGAACTGGACAAGAGTATGACTTCCAATAAAAATCTGAAGTTTTGAAATCAAGTTTCATGCTGCGTAGCATTTTGTTCGCAATTTAAAAATGGCAGTCAAATTCTCCTCCTCCTTAATAAAACACTGGGCAGCAGGTGGCGTAACAGTTAGATTTATTCCCTTGCATTCGAAGGACCCAGGTTTATACTCCACCTCCTGTTCTCGTATCATCGATCAAGCAACACGGTCTGAACAGATACGGTAAAAATGACCCTTGGGTAAATCGTTAAAGTAGTTTATTATACAAATCCAAACCTAAAAGTTTCTTTTAATGAGTTTCAGATAAATATTAATAATAATACTGAACGATGAGAACAAGTTATAAAGAGACTACTATAAAAACAAGATGAAACACTGCAGAGATCCTCCCCGGAAGAGCATGCTGCTCCCCTTCCCTTCAGAGGTATCAGGCCATCCATCATGCTAAAGCTGCTGATGCGTGGATTTGCTCAGCGCTCAGGGACCCCACGCAGCCTGGCACACACACCAGAGTGCTCCACAGAGCCCAGGGATCCATGTTCTGGTGGGTGCCAAGACACTCGTTTTACAGCTGTCACCGTGCAGAGGCAGGGAACACTTCGGCTCAGTACAGACCGACACTGTCGCGGCTGAGTGTCACTCTCCAGGGACAACCACCCACCTGAGCCGTCTAACTGTACAAGGACAAAGGAAATATTTTGATTTCCATGAAGCAAAGGGGACAAACTCATTGCTGCGCAGGCTCTTGTGCAGCACTATACTGCAACAACCTGCCATGTATTGGACAGCAGCCAGAGACCCCCTAGGAAGCCAGACTTCAGAACAAAATGATGCAAATGTGCCTGACGTAGCAGGGTCAGGGGGCACAGGCCCTTGGAGGCGCCACTCTTGCCTGCCTCTCTGCGATAGCATTTGCCTGGAGCACCCGGTCTCCAATCTCCGGTAAAACCCTCAGAGCACAGTTATCAAGTGAGAGGAGTGAGCCGCCATGCTGAGCTATCAAAGCACCCCCAGCAGAAAACCCCCCCCCCTCCAAAAGGCACAACCCTCTTTCCCCCCACCTCATCAAAACAAGCGCACAACAGGGGGCAAACTAGAGCACGAGAAAAAAAATTATACACGACTGCAGTGCATGCTTTGAAGTCCAAATACAGTCCACACCTTAAAAAAGGGGGACCCAGAATTTCAGGAATCGGTTTAACGAGTACAACAACCTCCAGACAAAGGAGACATTTTCCCCAACAAACACAACGCAACACAAAGAAAATCATAGATTATCCGTTGCACATAATTACAGCACATCGTGACAGCTATCGAGTAAAAACTGTGCGATTTTAAATTATCGACTGCAAGCAAACAAACCATGTCGATCCAATGGGAGCGAATAACTTGGAAGGAAGGCAGGCGCTAATTGAAATGTAAGCTGTTTGCTGTCTTGTAGAAACGTATGACTGGAAGCCCGACCTCTGCAGCCCACGTCCATCACGATGACTGAACTTGCTCTATTCATGCTATTAATGAATCATGGGACATTCCCATTCCAGTGAGAGGACCCCACTGGGGGCGGGGGGGGTCTGACAGCAAAAATCGAACCCTTTGATTCAAGCTCACACCCCCCACCCCCACCCCACTGCCGTTGAGCTGCGGGCAGGATCTGTAGCCCCCTCCTCCACTCCCAGATCGTCCCTCTTTGTAGAGACTTTCAAAGGCTATCTACCATGCCAAACTATGCCGTAGGACTTTTTAACTCTTTAATTAGCTCTACCGCCCCACTTTGGTTAAAATGAACACAGGATAAGAAGCTTGCCTGTTATGACACACACCTGGTTGGCTGTGATGTGGAAAGACTCAAATTGGGATCAGTCAGGAGGAGAACTATCATGTTCACATTAATACCTGTTGTGGGTTCATTCCTCAGTCAACAATGTAAAGCAAACCATAACTGGAAAGGCAGGTCATTCCCATAATCCCTCACACGTACAAAGAAAACGTCTCCCAACAACATTAGTATGGAAATATAGTTGAATAGTGGCACGGCATGCAACACTGGTGCCTCACAGCTCTGGTATCAGATCTGGGTTCGAATGCAGCTCACTGTGTGAAATTTACATGTTCTCCTCATAGCCTCATGAGAAAGTAATGCTAAAGCCTTTCTGTACCCTCATTTATGGTGAAACCCTGCGAGTGGTCACCACGGGTCAACCTCCACTTGGTGGTACTTACCCCTACTTTACCCTATACATACAAAATGCACATACACATCTACGTACTTACTATAAACTTGTATTTACACTCCTCTCCATGGCTACGGCTTCAACAAGAAAGGGCCGTTAAGTCCATGAAGAACTCCTTACAACACTGAGGTTTCCCAAAGGCTGGAAAAGACCTAGAAGAGACCGACAACGACTGCCTCGATTCACCACCGAATGTCAGTTCGCTCACTGGACCCTAAAATGGGCCTGTCTGCTTGTGTGGTGCTGATATATACCTATGTGTTCATCCGTTCAGTGGCCTTCAGCAAGTAATGGAAGGCAAACATAAAACAGACAAGTCGCATAATAGCCTTTGTCACGCAATGCATTTAAGACAGAAGCAGTGGAATTTACGGTGTCGCGTTAAAGCAGCCAATGAGGATCACGTTTAAAATTACACGGATTTTCATTAGAGAAGGCCGCTGTAACACCTCCGTGAGATTGGCTGGCATCTTTATAGAAACCACACCCTCCCGTATTTAGACCCGGTTCATGAAAACACCAGGCAACAGATGATCACATTTTCCCCAAATGCTACTGTCAAATGATTTGTGTAACAAGGTATCGTGTGTATTTTTTTAAAATTAAACTTAATGTGATTTTTAATAGATACAAAACAAAGATAAAGGACAAAAAAGTCCAAATGAAAAGCCCAACAGAATCCACCACAAGGCAATTTCTCAGGATCAGATTTTAAAGGCTACGTTTCTACCAATTATACTCATATTTTTCCCCCATCACCCCTACCCCCACTTTGCCCAGAAATAATGAACATTACCCAGAGTGCTCTGAAATGTCAGCTGCTTTAACGCTGGTGTGAACCGAAAAGGGGAAATTTGATGAATTTCCTCCTGCAACTTAGCCAATTGGGTATGGGTCATTTTTAGGACTCCATCTTCAGCACTACCAGTAAAGCCAACTAGTACGAAAGAGCTCCACCAGCATCCGGCTCTGCCAACAACCCCAATGACAACTAGTCCACCTCAAATACATATAAAAACGACTATATACTCCTTGTTAAGCTAAATATCAGCGCACGGGTTCCGATAATTACAAAATAACATATCTGCCATTGTTGGTATAAAGGACTCGACTAGACTAGAACATTCCTACAACCACATGTAAGGACCCAAATGCACACCAAGGAAACCTGTGAGCTTCAATTTTCTGCAGCAACATCGCCACTCATTCATCAATACTGGCAACACTAGAACCTGTTTAGGCTTAATTAAGAAGGTGCTCCAGCACAAACAAGACTGAATGTGGAGAGGGACACCTGAAAGTCCAGTTGGCCGATAGCATCAGCTGCAGCGCTGCAAGAAATCGATACGTGACAAAGATGCACGATCTCCAAGATGTGGGCGGGAGAACAGTACAGAGAAGTGAGTATTGAACCGTCCGCTGAGCTGCAAGCGAGACCCTGGCGGCAGACGCTAAAACTGAAATGTGTTTCTAAAAAGAGGGATGCCTGAGAAAACTGTTCAATAAAACAAACCATTTTAGAAAAGTTATGGAGACTTTCAGGCAAACGGAATAACTGTCAGATTATGAGGTTTCGTACCTCTTGACTAACATTCAGTGAGAGCCTTGGTAGCTAATGGAAGAGATAACCAGTGTACTTTCTGCAGCTCCTAAATAAGAGACAGATGTCTTTGACATTTACAATATTAGCAGAAGAACAAAGTGAGCCATTATGGAGGCCTGGCCTGTACTTACAGCAGGACAGTCTTTCAAAGTGACGCTCACTTTCTCAATGCATCATCAGTAGACAGACCAAAAATCTCTCCATTGCAGAAAGGTGCCCGTTGATGTGAGTCCTTCTCCAAATTTGGTGAGATGGAAGGGATAACAGAAGAAACAAGAAAGTGCCTTTGAGAACAGCTTGACAGCAATGAGGCCCAGAGGCTGAGGCTGGCGTAAGGGAGGTCCGTTAGCAGAAGCTAATTAAAGACCGGTAAGTCATGGCTCGCTGCTGAGAGAAACCCCAGGATGGCACAACAGGAAGGAGATCAAAGGTTCTTGGGATAATACCACTAATTTTGAAAACAGACACCGCCCCAATTGCTTACAGCACTGGTTGCAGAACATAACTGTGATATTAATGAGCTGACAGCCAAACATATGAAGGGCTTGCTAGATGGAAACAAGACCAATCTCTAAGCGCAGGTTAGACACCAAACAGCAGAGGTAGCCTTCCTGGTAGCTTGTTCAAGGTGAGTCATTCTTGTAGCAGCACAATGGCCATAAGTTTAGATACAGTCAAAGCACTGCGGTTCAAGTCAAGTCTGCAAAAACCTGAACGAGTGAGGAAGATTGTTGAAGATTCTATTAAGCTCAAAGTCATTTTTTTGTCGGTTTTCTGCAGGTACTCAGTGCTGCCACCTCTTTCTGGGAAGGTCTGCAGAAGAAGGGAACAGAGTACAACCGTCAGGCTACGTTGCAGAGATAAGGCGCGGTGCAGCCGAGTGGAGCAGTCATCATTAGTGGGAGTTATTTGCGCTGATGATATCGGCCCGTTCCCGAGGCTGAAGTCTAGGCCACTGTTCCGCTGGGTTGCCCTGGTATGCCGTTTCTCTCAGGCTACCCTCCAGCCTTTGTTCGGCTTTGTTCTCCTCTGCAGTGGGTTGCTCTCAATTCACCGTCATGCTCCACACAGGAGCAGGATAACGTGGTCGCTACAAACTCGAGTTGCGGTCCGGCTTCAATGTACTCATGTCGCAAAGAATGTGTCACATGTCCTCTGGCAGCTTGATGCTGAGAGAGCTGTGGCATGCCTCTTTTCAGAGCAGTGCAATGCTCATTCACTGTAAAGACCTCCACTGGCTGCCTGCGCTCCATCCTCTTACACAATAGCGGCAAAGTTTACTGAACTGCAGGTGGATGGTGTTTACTTTGTGAAATGGAGGCCAGCTGAAGGGACATTCAAACCGACTCAAACGGTTAGCACAGTGCAGGACACTCAAGGAGTGAAGATGAAGGGAGCAAAGCTGAATATTGAGAGCACTTTAGGAGCTGTGTGTGAGATGACTTCAGAAACCCTGTGGTTGGGGCGGTAAGACATTTTAAGTGGAAAACTAGTCGTTACCCCAAAGTGCATGTACACGCTCCCCATACCTCTCATTGGGTTTCTGATGTCATCTCAGCAGTGCAGAAAGTGTTGGGATGGAACATTCTCAATTACTTACACACACACACACACACACACACACACTCTCTTCCTACCCGAGATTCAATCAGAGCAGACTGCAGTACAGTCCTATTTGTTAGCCAAGTCTCCTGTGTAAACACTTAACAGCTTGGGTTCCACACAAACAAGTCTCGACATGTCTAATGTATATACATGTGTGTGAGATTTATATACGCACGCATTATAAATGTCTGTACAAACAGCCTGCATCTTTTGACCAAGCAAAAGAACTTTATTAAATTATTTTTTGTTTAGACTTTCAGTGGCATCTTGCAATGTACCCATTCAGTCAATCATCCGTCCACTTGGTTTCTCTCTGCTGGTCCTCCTTCAGGTTTGTATAAGTTATTTTAAAGATTTAAAAAAAATAAATAAATAAATAAAAAGATTTTAAATGTTCAGGAACTAGAGGTAAACGAATATAACCAAGTGATTAATGACAACAGAAGTCAGGGATGACAGTAAGGGAACTAGATAAAACAACAGAACCATAAGAGTCTTCAGGATATATTCAACAAGCACTCAGTAGTAAGGAGTAAATGGTTTCTGATTTACACCCGGGCCCCTCCCCACACACACCCACCTCCTCTCCAAGTCCAGAACAAAACAGCAGTGTTGAACCCTTAATCCCTTTTGCAAGCCTATTTTTATGCCTTGTGTATCTGCTGTCATGGTGCTCATGAATGTAGAAATGCTCAAGTGGCTGTAGCCCCGGACGCTGAGCCCAGCGAACAGCGACAGCCCACAGAAACCAACAGGGGTTAAACAGGGAGCAAGTCGGCCTCCTCTTCTGGGACTCATTTGTTTCAGTCTCCAGATTAGCAATTATAATGAACTTTCAAAAAAAACTACAACAACAACAACAACAACAACAACTCAAGCTTCTTGAATCATTCAACTTCAGTTATAAGGCAGCACCGAGGTTATGTTTTACAAAGAATCAAACAAGATGCAAGAAAAAAAAAATGACAGATGTTACACTTTGCTGGCAATTGGCATGCTGACACGCACATTTTCAAATGCAATGTTTAGGGGTGGGAGAGAACGAGTTGCCTTCTGCACTGAAAATGCCATTTTAAATTCGATACATTTAGTATGGAAATGGAATGAGTGAAAAGCCCTAGAAAACCAAAATACTATTAACAGCAACAAACAATTTATACATGGGATGGCTGAAGGGTCTCTTCACAGCTCAAGTGTTTCGCTCACAGCCACGACATCCTCTCCATCACGAATGAGTGTGCATTTCATTTATTTATGTCTGCCTGACTCTATATGAGGCGCGGCTGGGTCCGAATTCTCCTCAGCTGGCTCCGCCTGCGTTGACAAATTGTAAAGGAGCAAAGCAGCAATATCATCCTCCTCAAGAAGCATTCTGCTCATTTGTACACTCTCCTAGAAGAGGTCATATGATGGGATTAAAAAAAGCTTAGCTTTTGGAACTTGGACATCTTCAACCTGCTGCTTTCACAAACCTTTTGGGCTACAAGCTGTCATACTTTCACTCAGCCTCTGAACTGGAAAGACAAAGGGAAAATGTAGAATGCTGAAAATGCAAAGAAAGCAAACAACATGGGAAAAAGAAAGCTAAGGGAAACTGGGAAGTGAAAAGAAAACGACTGGAAGCTGAACAGAGACTTTTGGATACCGTAGGGAATGACTTAGAAAGGACCACAGGGAACGTTGAGAACAGAGCGAGAGCAGATGAACTTCATGGAGAGTGTTAGTATTAAAGACATCCCTTTGTTACATAGAAGTAACATGCAAACCACCCCCACATCCCATCACTAAACAGGTTCAGGTGCGTGTGACCAAACTTGCCGATGTTGATTTCAAGCGACGTGGACCGAAAGGGCAATCAATTCCTCCAAGAAAATGAGAACCACCAAGAATGGAAAGCGCTCTCAGGCCAATCATTTTAGGTTTACATCAGAGACTGAGCATCCGGGCCCAGCTTTCATTAAGCGGGTGGAGAAAAGGGGACAATGGAAAGTAAATTCAGGAGACACCTTTGCTCACGCATTCAATCAATTCCAGCAAAAACGTTCAACAATGACAGACAGTCCTCTCTTTTCAATCTCCTCACGCAAGTGTGAGCAGCAGGAAGGGTAGCGGAAAATCTGCTTTGGGGGGATTATGGTAATGTCTACAAGAGTCAGTTTGTTTCTATCCTTATTTATTTTATTCGGCCGGAGGAGGTGGTGGATGTGAAAGCGTGCGCTGGCGGGCCCATCTCCGACAGTTCTGGCACAGGCGGCAGTTGTGGTGAAAGGTGGGGGTGCTAATTGGTTTGGCTCCTTTGATCTACAGATTTTCCACAGTAATCCCTTCTAATCACATTAACACCACCCCTTTCGGCCAGTCAGGGCTACCCAGGCTAGTGACAGACGTGTCCTCGTCTCAGACCCCCCGCTATGCTGCGATGCTTTGCCCTGCAGCACTCCACACAGTCTCCACCTTATCAACCAATGCACAACCAGATCCACACCATGACCCTTGGGTGAAAGTCTCCCTGTAACTCTAAATTCAAATGACCAAGAGTAGATGTAAATATTACTGGTGTAAATATAACCTCAGTCCCAAATGCACCTAGGTATGCAAATCTAAAACATCCGCACGAAAACAATTCAGTACTGTATTTCTTCAGAAGTAAAGGAAACTACTGCAGCAGGTTTGCAGTAGGTTTATGCAAACAAATGCAGATGTGCAGAAGACCCTGAACTAAAGAAAACAAATTACATTTTGCTTTCATAGAACATATATACTGCTATTTTCAATCGTCCATATAAGAAACAATGTGCTTTTCTGTGGGCAAAATCTAACATCTCTTGTTAGATCGAATCTGTCATACTAATAAACAAGATATTTTCTAAACGTACATGTGGCAGCACAAGGGATATTATATGTGCGCCTGCAAACCACCAGAAGTATTTTCAATACCAATGGTATGTATTGGAGGGAGGAAACAGAAACTTGGAAAGAGCCCCAATGCGCCAGCAGTCAGATATTTATAACCTAGCTCCAGCCAATGATTACTGAACCTTAGTGTGTTGGTTCAGAGTAGCACCTTGTGGATTTCTACCTATAAAGCCACTACAGAACCCCAAGACAAAGACTATGGCTGCATCATGCCCAAATATACACACACGGGAAGAGAAATTCATGATTCCTGTTACAATGTCCCTCCCCCTTCCTCCATTTCATTTTCCACACACACACACACACACACACACACACACACACACACACACACACACACACGTATGCTTACTCAAACCCTCAGTCATACACACTACTTAGTCTACTTTCTCACTATGGTTCGATTGGCTCTGGTCCAACAGAGAGCCATCAATCAGCATACAATTACATTGGAACAATCTGGCCTGCACAATTATGGCCATGTAACTCCTTGTAAAGCAGCACAATAACTAGCAGATGTACAGACACGCACATATATACAGACACAGAGCCAGTGAGTTGTCAAGAAAACAGACCCTATAATGCAGGGTAGATGCAACAGTGTAAGTGTGGGGCACGTGTAGTGTTTTTCTGAGGTGTGGGGTTGACTTAGATCAAGCATCATGGGAATCATATACCAAATGTTTCTATGGTAACCAGCTAACAGTGACAGCCCCTTCCTTCTCAGTAACCAACATACACTGTCCCTTAGGAACAAGTCCCGCCACCCCTCCTTCCTCCCCCCCCCCCCCCATT